>JAVRXN010000011.1:38943399-39103399 GCA_033556935.1 Timema podura | reverse complement strand
CGTGCTGATAGCTAAGTGAACTAAATTAAGGCACTAGAGTGACTAGACAGATAGTTTACAACCTGGGAGTAGCGACCCCATTCTTGGTCATGGCTTTTATCGTGTGGAACACGTTGCTTGTTGAGATTATAATGTTATGTTTACTTTTTAAATTGATTACTACTTTAGGAAGGTGCAAAATTCAAATACAGTAAAAACATTGTTAGTTACTAATTAGGTTCCTTTTGGTTACCTAGCTCAGACTGTTGCTTGCTTACTTAGTTTGCTGGAGGAGTCTCGTGTTTAGGCGAGAGGCGCTGCTATCATAGCTTTCAAAATACCCACTAGGCTCGTTGATTAACTTTTGAAACATCTTAGTCGCATTCATATAAATAATATAGGATAATATAGTTTATAAGGAATTTTATCAAACACGTGGGCTTAACGGCACGCTAGTTTGGTTTAACTGATGAGGTCAGGATTCATATTCTGACTGGCGGTTCTGGGATTGATTTTCCCTAAATAATTTTCCACTCTCCCTCCTTGCAACTCCGGGTAAACTTAATCTTAATTCAACCTTTTTCGTCCATAACACATTAGCGAAATTAGTACACATGTTTATAACCCAAACGCATAGTAAGATGTGGTGCTAAATTTTTTATAGCCCTGATTAATAAGAATATTATAAAATTAAAATTTAAAAACCAGGATATTAATACTTGTAGGCCATCAAGGGGTCGCGATGGTTTCAAAGACCAACATTGATTTCAAACCTGGCTTAATTTGGAAACCACTGAACTAAACTCGCATTTCACCCACACGTAAGTGTTCGAATTATACAAGTGAATTGGGTATTTTCCTAGTCATACTCATCAAAATGTTAGTGATGGATGTTATCATTTATCAATATATTTTATGGCTAGGAGATTTTAAAATGTGGCTTGATCGTCGTTGTAGATAATTCTCAACAATTAGCCATGGTCAAACTATTATTTAAGCTATGAATGAAAACCTGAGCTTTCATTAAGCCTAGCCTAACACAGATCAAAACAGCCAATGATCAATTGGATTTGGATGTCTGTGTCTGAAATTTTCGAGCTGTCGTCTGTTTTACATTGCGTGAGAAAGAGAAAACCCTTCGGGTATTTCTTTTTCTCTTAATACTTGATAAGACATTGTGATATACTTTACTATTTTATGCGAATTATTAATATATGTCAGGCTATATTAAATTTCGTGTGATGAATGGTTACTAAAATACCTTTATAAATGTATGGAGCAAATAATAAATAGCGATAGGTCGTCTCGCTCTTAAATTGCAGTAGATGCGCTTATAGACACCTACGTCTCTTTCTATCTCATTGGTTTCCTCGTTAACGCTATCCTTTTTTTAACCAGAGGAGGTGCAATTATATAGCTTAAAAATGAAGACAATTACTCATACGAAATAATCACCCATAATGTAATATAAAAAAATTCACTGATGCATCTAGTGAACGCAATATATATACTAAAAAAACCAATTCTTAAACCACATTTTTCACCCAAATTATGAAAATTAACATTGTTCCTTAGCTTTAAAAGTCACATATAAATATCACGCCATAAGTATATTTTCACTAGTGTGGCAAAGACAGTAATTTTATGGTGGTTGTAATAATTGTGGTGAACATCGCCTGCAAAATCTTACATGGGATTTGAAACAAATTGAATAACTTCCATACCTCTTAAAATGTTTATAGGAAAATATGAAAACGTTGTCTTGTAGAAACTTTTTTATTTTGATTATAAATGAGCGAGTAAAGCATTGCTGCCATTTACATTAATAAAATTCTTGCCAGAATTTATCAAAACCGTCTCATTTCTTACTAGATTTGAATAAATTAAAGCTATATTTTGAATAATTATTTTTTAACATAGTGGCTAAAGTCTGTTGCCAAATAAAATAAAAGATTTATCTCTTTAAAATTATAGAAGTCAATACATGCTCTAAAATATATTGACCCGAAAAAAAATCTTACATGTTAAAAAAGGTTGCAAATTAGTTTTCTAATATGCACTGCAATCTTTAAAGAGAATGAATACTTCGTTTTTAAGAAAATACTTAAACAGGCCACTTGAAAAGAGAATTAGAGCACTAATGACAAAGTTATTTTAAATTCTCATATATCGATTTGATTACAAATGAATTTTTGAATCATCTTCAAGGAAACAAAATAAAAACTATGGTGAACAGTGATAATATTAATACAAAGATAGTCAATATCTATAAATAACAGTGAAATAGAGTAAAATCTTATCAATGATGACTGCAAACAATTTGTTTATATTTTCTAAAAGGTGCTCCTAATGTCCATACGTTTAACTTCTGTTCCCCTGGCCTAAAGTGTATAATCGAGCAGGACTGGCTGATTTAGGATACGAATATCCTCTTAATTGGAAATCATAAATAATTTATAACGCTATGCTTTTTAATATTCTATGTAATGTTGGCAGCCTTATATGAGTCTACGAATTTCAAATAATTACTTAAACTTATTTAAATAATTTGATTGGATTTGTCTGCACTCTAGTATACAAGTAGTAAGTTAAGAAGATTCCATCCTGCTGCCCTCTACCAGAATTGTGACAAAGCTTTTACGTTAAACGTTCCTTCTGTTAAAACTCAAGTCGGCCATTTGTGGATACAATTCAGGATTTTCACAAAAGCAGTTTATTACAAAACTATCGGAATGGATACCATTCCGAGGGGGTACGATTCAGGTTTTGGGGGATATAATTCCAGTGGATACAATTCAGGATTTTCACAAAAGCAGTTTATTACAAAACTATCGGAATGGATACCATTCCGAGGGGGTACGATTCAGGTTTTGGGGGATATAATTCCAGTGGATACAATTCAGGATTTTCACAAAAGCAGTTTATTACAAAACTATCGGAATGGATACCATTCCGAGGGGGTACGATTCAGGTTTTGGGGGATATAATTCCAGTGGATACAATTCAGGATTTTCACAAAAGCAGTTTATTACAAAACTATCGGAATGGTATCCATTCCGAGGGGGTACGATTCAGGTTTTGGGGGATATAATTCCAGTGGATACAATTCAGGATTTTCACAAAAGCAGTTTATTACAAAACTATCGGAATGGATACCATTCCGAATGGATACAATTCCGCTCCCCCATAATAATAATAATAATAATAATAATAATAATAATAATAATAATAATAATAATAATAATAATATTTAGCACCACGTCTTACTACCCATTCGAGTTATACGCTTAAGTACTAATTACGCTAATGGATTAGGAGTTTGAAGTGTTGAATTTAGAGGAAGTGAACCCACATTTGCGTGGAGGGAGAGTGGAAAACCATTTAGAAAGAACCATCCCCAGTTCACCCGACCGAGATTCGAACCTAGATCTCCCCATCCTCGGTGGTCGAGCTCAACACGACTAGCGCGTTAGCCAAATACGCCACCGAGGCGGGTAAGCTGAAGTTATTATTTTAGTAATTAAGTTAAATAGGTTTTAGAGGGTTTTTATCTACCTACTGGTGTTGAATATGGCCTTAGTAAGACTCTTTTGTCTACCTCGGTGGTCTTGGGGTAAAGTCCTTTCCCCAGGACCCGATGTCCGTGGGCTCAAACCTAGTTGATCTTGATGGATTTTTCTTAAGCGATAAAAATCTGTAGCACAACTTCCTTTGGAGAGGAAGTAAGGCCGTTGGTCCCATGTCCATTGTGGCATTTAAAATAACCCTGGAAGGTATGTGAAAATACCTTTCCCGGAAAAATTGATAGGCTATTTCCCGCTCGCTAGTAGAAATTCAGTGCAGTGGGATTTATACCAGATGGTGAAGGCAGCACTAACCAGCCGAAAGGGCTGAGTGCATTCCCAGCTCTGGGAAGAAGAATATTTTAGAAGATATTAAAAATAAATCGAAAATATTGAAGAATATATTCGTCTTTGTAATGTGGCAGCTGTGTAAGGTTTAAATTATGTCCAGTGACAGCAGTGTAAGGTGTGCACTATGTTCTTTTTAGTTCAGTGAGAACAGTGTAAAATTGTAACTGTATTTTCTTAGCACTACGTCTTACTACCTGTTCGGGCTGTACGCATATGTACTGAGTACGTTATTGGGTTAGTGAGGGGGTAGATTGAATTTAGATTAGGTGCACACGCATTTGCGTGGAGGGAGGGTGGAAAAATATTTAGGGGAAAAACCTCAGTACACCCGATCGGTATTCGAATGCCTATCTTCCCCTCATTGGCCGTACAATCTATTTCTAGAGTAACGCCTTAGACAATGCGGCCATCGAAGCGGGAAACTGTGTTCTTATTCTTTGTCAAGTGAGAACAGCGTAAGACGTGAACTATCTTCTTCTTTGTCCAGTATTAGCAGTGAAAAATATGAGCTGTGTTCTTCTTTCTCAAGTGACAGCAGTGTAAAATGTGAACGGTATTCTTCTTTGTCCAGTTCCAGCACCGTGAGGTATGAACTGTGCTATCTTTGTCCTGTTATAGCAGTGTAAAATGTGAACGGTATTATTCTTTGTCCAGTTCCAGCACTGTGAGGTATGAACTATGCTATCTTTGTCCTGTTATAGCAGTGTAAAATGTGAACGGTATTATTCTTTGTCCAGTTCCAGCACTGTGAGGTATGAACTATGCTATCTTTGTCCTGTTATAGCAGTGTAAAATGTGAACGGTATTATTCTTTGTCCAGTTCCAGCACCGTGAGGTATGAACTGTGCTATCTTTGTCCTGTTATAGCAGTGTAAAATGTGAACGGTATTCTTCTTTGTCCAGTTCCAGCACTGTGAGGTATGAACTATGCTATCTTTGTCCTGTTATAGCAGTGTAAAATGTGAACGGTATTATTCTTTGTCCAGTTCCAGCACCGTGAGGTATGAACTGTGCTATCTTTGTCCTGTTATAGCAGTGTAAAATGTGAACGGTATTATTCTTTGTCCAGTTCCAGCACTGTGAGGCGTGGACTGTGTTATTCTTTGTCTAGTGAAAACTATTATAGGGTTTGAACCATATTCTTCTTTGTCAGATGGCAGCAAAATAAAATGTAAACTCACATTTTTTAGTCTAGTGGCAGTAGTGTAAGGTGTGAACTGTGTTGTTATCAATCCAGTGACAGCATTGTAAAGGTCTAACTGTATTCTTATCTTTAAAGAATCTAAACACTTGCTTTAAATTTTTTTAACTACAATACCAATTAAACTAATGTATAAACCAGTGGTTTATAAACTTGTGGGGTCAGACACGACCCCTTATAGTGCTTATAGTAAAGGCACAACATTTAATTGTAGACTTAAACGGTTATAATGATATAAACTGTTTTAGTTACAGTTTAGGTTAGTTTTGGCTACCCAACTCTTGACAGTTGCTTACCGATTTAGTTTAATGTAAAAGTCTCGTTTTTAAATACGAGTGACTCTGCTAGCATAACTTTCAAAATACCCGCTGCCCCATATATTATTCTCTTTTGATACATCTTAGTCGCAATTGTGTAGTCACTAAACAAACAATTTATTGTAATTAAACTAAGCACTGGGGCTAAATGTTACGCTGGTTTTGTTTGTTCATGATGAGGTCAGGATTCAAATTCCGACGGGGGTTCAGGGGAAGTGGGGTGAGGGATTTTTCCTAAACAGCTTTCTTCTTCTTCCGTCGTGCAAATAATGTATATTTCCTCTAAATTATACCTAACCCACAAGTGTAATTGAATAAGGTTAGTAAGATCCAGTGACCATGATAACTATTAAACTAGGAAATGAACGCTTGTAGGTTATCAAGGGGTCGCACTGGTCTCAAAGACAAAATTTGGGGTCAAACCCTGCAAAAGTTTCTAAACCACTTGTTTAAACCTTCTCAAAATTATTTGAGGACCCAATGGTACTAGTATAGCCCGGATTTTTATACAGTACTAACCTACAAAATATATACATAAATATATGTTAAAATATATAGGGTAATAGTGTAAAATATTTAACATTGAATAAACTTTCTTTCCCCACGCTAGTAATACATATATTATTGAGAAGAAATTAAATTTTATGGCTAAAATTTCTGTACTATTACTTATTTAACGAGTTGTATTGCACCATTAGTTTGTTTTAGACAATTTAAATTTTATATAAAATAAATACTTCAAAAAATTGCTTTATGTAACTGATTTTAGAAATCATACAAACACTACACACTTTCAATTAAACCCCAACTGATATTAAGTGAATGTCATAACACTCCAGATGTTTTAAAGTCAGTTTCCTAGATTTTTTTTTTTTCGGTTTGAGGTGAATGTTTTATCTTGAAATACTAGCCGGTATTAATATTACACTAACACGTAGAGGCTACATATGGTTGGTCTTGTTTGCCTTTCAAAAAACTGTTCGATGCTATGTATTATAGTGATAGACTTCAAATTACATTTCTCGATTGATTTTGAGTTCCGTTTTCATCATTTGCCTTACACCCGTTTCTTCTCTCGACCAAAGAACAACGGGAAAATGAGTTAATCAGAGCCAAGAATTATTGTTGTTACAACTTATCGACTTGTGTTTACAAACTGACACGTCACGCTGCTGAAGCTACTATCTGTCAACGCCGCATTCTCTCCCCTTCACAGCTCGAGAAACGTCACTCACAAAGTTACGTTAAGGCAACTGTAATTCTCTCTGACGAACCAGCATACCTGTTTTGGACTTTGCTCACTGCTATCTCTACATTGAATACATTCCTTTATGAACGTACAGTTTGCCTGAGAACTATTGACATACATCATTTACAAGTATTTCCCCCAAGAAAATCGTAAAAATATTATCCTGAAAAAAAAAAAACACGCAAACTATGTAATGTTATGTAATATCTAAAAAAATGTGTAAAATTCAGTAAAATATGTCAAAATATGTCAAATTAAAATTGAAAATACAGCCTCAAACAAGCTAATTCACCAACATTTCGCTTTTCACATTTATAACTGGCAGGATTAAAATATGTAAATACATAAAAAAATCTCTAGTTATTACTAACAATAAACTAAAAATGATGGTTTTATATTCAGTAAAATAATTAATTTACAGCATGTGAATAGCTAGAATTAGATAATTATTTTTTAGCATTAGCTACACTTTATTTTGTATTTTAGCATCTGGTAACTTAACTGTAAGTATAGTCCTAGACACTAATAACACGTAATATTTTAAAATAATAATGATTATTCAGATATTAAAAAAAAATTACACCTGGACATGTCAAACTTACCTGAGAGCTCTGACTTGGCATGAAAACTCTCTCAACACTGGGCTATCCCAGGCCAACACTGCGCCCAGGATCACTCCTCAAGGCACACAGGCACAAAACGATCCTGAACAATTCTTTGATAAAAGCATGGTGCGTTTAGTCAAAGGTTATAGGTTCCAGTGGCGCACGAACAGAGGGGGTACATGAGTAAATTTTACCCACCCACATTTTGATCATTGACTACATTTTGTGACCACCCCAATTCTAAATTTGAACTTTAAGACGAATTATTGTATATAACCTATTTTCTGAATAAATTTGTTGTAAAGGTTTGTTAAGATTTGTGCAAAAAATAAAAATAAAGCTCAAACCCTAAACTATGAAAACTACCTTCAATTACCATGAGACATGCTATAAATCGTTTCTAGAAACAATCAATGTTCAATGATTTAGTGGGAGGAGGGCGTTCATTTTCTTCTTGGCAGCAATCTCACACCTGTAACCCCCAACACCACCACAATCACTATCAATCATAACCGTTCCCACACTCTTCCAGGTTCGATTCCCATGTCCAAGTGTAATTTATCAATATATATGTTGATGACACAATATGAACCGAATATCAATATCAATTTGTGGCCATTGATGATGTTATCCTCCCATTCTAGGTTCTAGTTGTTGGGCTGCTGTTTTTAGCTGTGGTCAGGGTATATTCAGAATGCGACAAGGCGAAGATTATGAACCTCATCATGTACTCGTGCTCTAAAAAGAAGAGGAGTACTGAAGACCACTTGATCTACCCCCCTGAAAATTGGAACCTTGATCTTTCTGCTGCTACATCCCACAACGGGGGGAAATTGAGTAAGATGCTAGCAGTCGCCATGAATCCGTCCCATCCTGGTAGGTGGCTCTGAAATCAACAAGGTTCCTTAGTGGATTTTGGTTGGATTAATTTACCATTTTATTGGTATTAATATCTATTAAAAGTGATATTTGCTGATAGTGGACACGTGAAAGTAGATCTAGTAGACCTAACTGTTCTATCTTTCAGATAAGATTATTTTATATGAAAGTTGGCAAGTACATTGACCTTATAGAGTTTTAAAATTGAACACAACCTCTTTTTTTACCATATCTTACAACTCGTCCAGGGATATAAGAATGTAACTACACTAATGGGGAAGATATCAGGAAGAAAAGAAATGTAGAAAAATTTGTTTAGAAGGAGAGTGTGAAACAATTTAGGGAAACCAACCTCAGTACACCTGTCTTTATTTGAATCTCAACATCCCCTTCACCATAAAACCAGTTTATATTGGCAAGACATTTTACTATTAAAGAAACAAATAGGACAACCAAATAGAGTCTTCGTGAGAAGAGAGTTTTGAGCCCTAGAAGGTTTCGAATTCTATCACACTCATTGTAAAAACGGTTAAAAAATAAGCTACATATTTTTGTTTGACACTTTCCAATCTAAGAGAGTAAGTTATGGCGATGGAACTCCACTCCACAATAACATATTATAGTTTGGATCTGATCAAAGCAAATTACAAACTTACTATACAGTCATCTTTAGAGAGTGAGGAAGTGATAAACTTAACTAGGCCAATACATTTAAGAGAATGAGAAATTATATGAGTAACATGATCGTGAAAGTAGAGCTTATGGTCTAGTATAACACCCAGGCCATTAATATAAATACAATGTTCAATAATATCAATATAATGTTTATAAGTGGAATAAAATAAGGGTGGTTTTCCTGATGAAAGCTATAGCTTTGGTTTTGGATCTATTGATTTACATTCCATTTTCAGTAGACTATCGTAATTTACCATTTATCTCTATTTGCAAGTGAATAGATGTTTTTGAATAGTGTGAGATCATCAGCACAGACTAAATAGTTTGAAGATTGTATGTATCTACCAATGTCATCAATAAACACATTAAAAAGGCTAAAAAATTGTTCATGGTGATGGAATCAATTTTTATGGTGAAATATCTATTTTGCAAGTAACTCCTAAACAAATTTATATAGGAAGTTGATAGACCAAAATTACTAGGTTTTGAGAATAGATACTGTGTTGACACGGATCAAAAGTTTTACTTTGATAAACATAAATTACGTCAAACTGACATTGAATAGACACTTGAGGGGCAACATGGTCCAGAAATTCTACTAGATTACATACTTAATTAGTCTACGAGGTCCCAAAGCCAGGCAGGATTTATTTATCCCATCGAGCTCAAAAGCTTAGTGAATATTTTTGGTTTATACATGGCATAAATGTCTTAGAAAAGTGAGGCTTACAACATTCCGGTGATGGGGGGCAGCGTGATGATGTCATCAATATGGCTGCCACGCTATTATGCAATTGACACATTTAGATAAGCATAACTTCTCACCCATTTATGCTACAGAAATGAATCTTTTTCTGAAATGTTTCATATATAATACTAACAAATCCTTTTTGTGATTGCACAACCTTAGTTCCATTAGTTTTGAGGATAATTTCATTTTAATGTATAAAATCAGATGCCCAGATCACTTTGAACATGTTCAACTGTGAATTTTACTATTGAACATGTTCAAATGACCTTTACGAAACTTCAAACAGGACTAGTCCGATGGGATATAAAAATACAATGTATTAGTTTGAATTATTTCTAACATATGTTTTAAAAAGTTTCAGAAAAAATATACAGTTTACCAAATGAAACATATGATCTGTGAGAAGGGTTAACAAATACATATTATTGGATGTCCTCTTACCCTTTATTGGGACTGCTATCATCACCGTCAAAATCATTTTCCGCGTCTTCTTTTTCACTGTCCTCTTTTCTAGTCGTTTCAAGATTTTCTGGAAGTGTTAGATTATCGTACCATTTTATGTGGTACCTGCCATTTCGCAAGTACCAGCCGTTTTCAGTTGGATCACGTCCGGCATCAGGTTTTACCTAAGCGTTGGGGTAATCCCTTGTTATTATAAATTTTCTTAATCCTCGTTAGAAAAAGCAACTTTTTTGATATTGAGTATTCTTTCGAAAGTTTTTGCTTAAATCATGGATAAAGGTCACACATAAGAAATGTGAAAACTTATTTTGTACGTTCATATGAGATTATCTCAAAAACTAGTGGAGTTAACAAAGCTTATAACAAAAAGTATTTGTTATTAAATTTGAAACATTTCAGAAACATATTTATTTCTGTAGCATAAAGGGGCGAGAAGTTATAATAATTTCAATGTGGCAACTACATAATAGCGTGGCAGCCATATTGATTACGTCATCATGCAACCTCTCAACACTGGGATTTTGTAAGACTAACTTTTGTGAATAGTTGTATTATATGTAAACAAAAAATATTCACTAAACTTTTGCACTCTTCTGGCAGATAAATCATGGTCTGGCTGGCTGTTGGACTAATGATGATTTTCAGAAAGTATTTTTTTTTTCAGGTGGTGAAACATACACTTATGTATTATTTTCTCAAACACTTTAAAGACATTTTTTTTTTCAAAAAAAAAAAAAAAAAGGCCATTGATTACAAACATTGGTTTTAATCATACTTTTTATGTACAGGAAAGAACATAGAATTTTTCCATGCTCCAGAGAATATTTTGCTTGACAAACTAAACTGAAAATATGTACTAATAATGGATTGAAGATACTAGAACAACCTTTAACGATTAATTTTGAGATTTTATCCCCCCAGCACATTTGATTGAACTTAATATTTTAATAGCAAGTGGTACAACCGAGGAAGTAATGTTGCTGGGATGCAATGACACATTGGTTTAAATATTAGTATGGGCATAATTGGTAAAGCGGATTCTTACAATGAGCTGAAATATTTTCTAAATCCATTTGCTATTAAAAGAGGATAATTAATATTGCTACCATTAATTTCGAGATCAGATAGGAAGGTTCTGCTAACACGATTATTTTAAACATATCTATTTATTTTCAAAGTCTTAGTTTTTCCGATGGCTAGTTTCAATATGTGTTATCAATATGTAAATTTCGTTAACCATTTAGATAGTGTAAAGATTTGAAGAATTTTAGATTATTAGTTTTTTTATACTTTACATTTTTTTCTTTATTATATAATATTTAAGTATGGACCAGTTTGGAAATGTAGATAAATTTTTAGTAGTAATTTTAGGAGCATGAATATTGCTTATCCTTTGGACTATGCTAGTAAATTCTAAGTAGCTATATTTACATAAACAGCTGAGTAAATACACACCCAATTGGTTGTTGCTGGAGCATTATATAGATTAAAGTGATCACCATGAGAGTAATCTAAATAAGTTGTGGGAATATTATTTTTATTTATGATATGGGGTGCACCCATTTTGATAAGTAATGGGGGTGAGATAAATCAATATTTATGTTACTAAGGAATGATGGAAATTAACAAAGACGAGGTTTAAAAAAGTAGCATTATTATATTCAGCACTTTTAAATGGTTCTAAGCTGATTATACAAATTGAAGCAATAATTTGAGTAGCTTTAAATTTAATGTAGTGACGAGAAATAATTTGAATATGATGGTAATCTTAATCTTAATCTTAGGGCAGTTTTTTTTAGCACCACGTCTTACTAACCGTTCGGGCTATACGTCCATAGGGCAGTTAAAATCGACAAATAAAAACATACATTAAGAATCCTTGGCTAGAGCTCCTTCAAGAACTACCTTATAAAATGTTTCAACTAGTCTTTGGGGGTGGGGGGTAAAGGGGGAGGTGAGATATAAGTTACCAATCAAAAGTCTCTGGTTATCTAGGTTGGATATTTAAACCCAGACACTTTCAATATTATTTTATAGATTCTGTTTTCTGACCACACAGGAACTAGGGCTAGCAATTGAGCTTAGAACATACCTTCCCCTTGAATGATAATATAATACAAAGTCACTTGTATCCACTTATGAGCTTGAGATCACGGTCTCCTTCAGCTCCAGAACACCTGATCAATTTTGTCACCCAAAAAATGCTTTAGTATATTCTACATAAATATTCTCACTGCCCGGAATATTGGTAATATCACTTACTAAGCCTGAGAACAGGCTAACACACAAAAAACCCACTCACCACACTTAGGTTGGGAGTGTAGGGGACGAGGATTAAGGGAAGTGTTTTTTCAGGAATTGCAAAACCTTTTTTCGGCCAAAATAAATCAAATATTGCTCCAGTAGAAACATAAAGTTTAATTTTGTTCACATGATGACTTCAACAGTTCTTGAATATCTGTTAAGGGTGTCTTGTAATTTAATGACAGCTTTTTCTCTTCGATCAAAAAAAAAATTCTCATCAAATGCTAATGACAAATATTCAACAACTGTTGATATCACCATGTGACGAAAATTAAACTCTACTCTTTATACTGGAGCAATATTTGACTTATTTTTGCCAAAAAATTTTTTCTATTAAAACTGCAAAAATACTTGAGTTTTCTCGTATACCCTCCCTACATTTCCACCATAATGGGGTCACTTGCGGAGCTCGCTAGAAACATGTCCATTCCTGGCAAGCGCCAACCAACAAATTATGATGGTGATGATAATAACAATAACAACAATTATCTTTACCCTTTGTGTTTGTTTTACTTTTCCGCCAGTCTTGTACGAATGGATGGTGGAAGGCGAGGAGGAGCCCACGATCTTTGACGAACTCTCCAAAAAGACCCGAAGTATCTTCGTGTACCCCGAAAAGGCTCAGCGGGTCATCGAGCAGTGCTGCGACAAGGAGCAGTATTGTGGCGTCAACACGTTCCTGGGGGCTTGCAAATGACACGGGAACAAGCCCACACAGACTATCATACACATATCGTATTTACTTCATCATAAGTAGCAAGAAACATTGTCATTACAACACTTGATATCCTAGTATAATCATTCGAGAGATGCACACAGGAAAGGTGTACCTTATCAAACTGGTTCTTGAACTATCGGGACCAATGATTTCCTTTGCGATTTACTCCTTTTTTTCTGCCAGATAATAGGGACTAGTTAAATATTGTAAACAGAGAAAGAGAAGAGGTGGACAGAGAATAATAGAGAGAAGGGGAACATATAAAGGATAATGGAGAGAGATGAGGTAATCAGAGTAATGTAAAGAGAATAGGTGGTAACAAAAGAAATGTAAATATAAGATAGGTTGGTCAGAGGATTGTAAAAGGAATAGGAAGTATCCAAGAGTTTGCAAGAACGAAGAGGGGGATCAAAGAAATAATGTAGAAGTTACATCCCAATTTTTACAGGAAGGACCTTTTAGAACATACATTTAAATTATTTACGCACAAAATTGATAGCATTTTACCAAGAGTGTTATCTTTTAGGTACTTATATTTATCAGAAATGACAGCTGAAGATAACATGACTGACGTAAGAATACGGAAAAGTCTTCTCTAGCCTCTATAGCTCTCAGATAAGGCACTACTTATGAAAATGGGTCTGTAGTAACGTAACTGTAAAAAAAGAAGATGGTGTAGTCAGACGATGAGAAGTGTTGTGGGGTACAGAGAATTGTAGAGAGATAAAGAGTGGGTGTTCAACGTAGGGCAAAGAAAGTGGGGGAGGTGAAATAAAATAAAAGTAATTTGAGGAGACTATATCTGATATTTATCTGATCTTTGTTGAAGCAAATGATAGTGAGCACAGAGAAATTAGGCTGCTATTTATAAAATAAAGTTAGTGTCTTAAACTAATTATGAAATCTTTTTATATATTGCACTCAAAATAGTTTTACATGACAAGCTTGGATAAATCTGCTTTTCCTTTCTAATACACTCATTAAAAGCGAATGAGGAATTTAAAAAATAATGAGCATAATATGTCAAATTTAAAATGAAAATACATGTTAGGATACGTACTAACTCCATGACGTCAATGCACAACTAAGCCGCACCGACCGAAGATACTGAACTGAACTAAACTAAACAATATGGAAGTGTAAATATAAGTACAATACAACCAAATTATTAAAATAATATAAAAGTTTAAAATGACTTGTAACATCCACAAAATACTGATTTTACTGACTGAACCATAATAATTTATTAGAAGGTATTGCTATTTTATAATATATCAATCGATGATATGATAAATTATAATAAATTCTAACCATTATTTTTTCTTAAAAAACACATTTTGTTGATTTTTTTTCTTTATAGGCACTTATTTTAAACTGCATTATATTTTTACACAAATAGGTTTTTAATCTGTGTATTTAATATGAGAGTAAATACGGTATGATAATCGTCATATCTATAACCTTCGCAAAATATATTTAATATTTAGATTTATATGTATTAATAGTTTTTATAAATTGAACTAATATATACTAATAAAACCAATGTATAAAACTGTATCGCTGGCTAAAGGAAAGGCGTAAGCTTTCAGTGGCTCTCTGACCTAATTTATGAGACCCGAATAAAAGTCTATAATAATAAAATAAGTTAATTAGTTGAAAAGGAAAGTATTAAACTTTTTATCTTTATACTAGATTTCTTGAAAATGTGCGACTTAGTTTTATTTTATTTTTTAATAACTACATAGCTTGAAAAAATTTTAATTTGTACTTCGATTATTTAACTTTGTTTTTCATTTGCTTATTTTTTTAAATTTATTCTTTCATATAGAATACATTCTTAAGAGCAACTGACATAATGTTTTATAATATTGTTTAATTTGTTGTTGGTATACTAAATGAAGTCGAACCAATAATAAAACTTTAATTTATACTTTGTTACACATTTCTTTGATTTAAACTATTCATGGCGGTTCTCGTTTCCTATTTTTTTAACCTACACAGTGTATTACCTTTTATTATATACATATATTTAAAAGTCTTACAGCCCATCCGAGCTATTAGCATATTAATTAATGATTTAGTAGATAGTGAAAACGTTAGAATTTTAGGATAATTGACTTATTTTGTGGCCTCTTAGGCATCACTATCGCAATAGGTTAGACTGCCGATGACTGGGAAAGCGTAATTAAATCCCGGTTGGGGAAGGTGGTATTTACTAAATGGTTTCCCACTCTCTCTCTCTCTCTCCCCATGCAAATGTGAGTACACTTACTCTAAATTCAACTTTACCCATCCCTAATCCCATTAGATTAATTAGTACATAAGCATATAGCCCAAATGGGTAGTAAGACGTGGTGCTAAAAAAAAAAATTAAAAAAGAAGTGTAGTTTTATTAGACGCAGGAATAGAGAGAAACCATTTGATTAATAAACAGACACTTTTTTTCAGCAACGCGTTTTAGTTACTATAATGGGTTAGATATTATAAAGGTTTAATTGAGAGAAAGTACAACCCACATTTGCGTGGAGTGAGCGTGGAAAACCATTTAGAGAAAAATCACCCACAGTGCACCCGACCGGGATCGAACCCCGATCTCCCCGTCTTCGGCAGTATAGTCTAACACGAGATTAGCGCGCTAAACCATTCAGCCACCGAAGCCGCTAAAAAAAACCCCACATTTATTACATACGACAGGAATTCGAACCTCAACCTTCCCGTTTCCAGCAGTATAATCTACTGCAAGCGTAGCACCTTAGACCATTCAGTCACCGAAACGGGTCATATTTAGATCCACTTCGAACCAAATAAAGGAGGAATTAAAATTTATGTGCAGTACAGATAAAATTAATTTACAACATTTTAAAGATGTTGAGCGATCGGTTATCCTTTATAGAATAAAATAACCATATTATAAGAGATTGGTCGAACCCAATATTTTCAAGTCTCGAATCTAAATTGTCACAGAACTTATTCAAGCTAGAAAAGTCAACTCATTTCTGTTGGTTGTGCCTCTATCCAATGAACTAAGAGTCCTGGGCTTGTCTCCCGAGGATTAAACATATATTTATCCTCATGTTGCAAAATAACACATGTATTATTTTATGCGATTAATAGAGAGGGCGAGGGAAAAGAAAAAAAGGTGGGAGGTGCAGTTGATGGAAATAAGTGGGGAGAGACAGGGGAAGGATAAAAAGAGATACCTTTTCACCAAACTCATTTCATCGAAACAAATGCACGTAGTATCTGCATATAACTAATTTTAATACTTAAATACAATGAGATGTTCGTCAAATTAGGTAATAAATAAAACAAAAATGAGGTACTAAAAATAAAACAACACTGTGTTATACCTGCTTCGGTGGCCACATGGTCTAAGGTGCTACTCTCGCAGTAGACTAGACTGCCGATGACGGGGTGATCGAAGCTCCAATCTTGGTAGGGTGTACTGAGAGTGGTTTTCCCTATATTGTTTTCCACTCTTCCTACACGCAAATGAGAGTACACTTCTTATAAATATAACCTTCTTGATTCCTAAACTCATTAGCGTCATTAGTACATTAGCATATAAACCGAACGGGTATTAAGACGCGGTGATAAAAAAAAGCACCTTAATGTTGGTGCTTTAATAAATTTTTCATCGTAACATAACATAAATTACATTTAATAATAATAATAATATATAATAATAATAATAATAATAATAATAATAATAATAATAATAATAATAATAATATCTAGCTGGACTAATAGAAGCAGTTGACAGGTTCTACGATGAATTGGTTCTCTCACGAAATATTTTGTAGATAAATTTTAAATTTTACCGATGTGTGGGCAAAAAGAAATGTTTAGATACACTCACAGGCTGGTCCACCGGGTGGGTCAACTCGCCGCTGGAGGTGGGGGAAGGCGAGACATTCAGTTCTATAACTGGAGCCTTGTCTTAACAGTGGTGAAGGATGGAGGAGGTGATCGGTCGTTCTAAGACATCAGTAAATACCTAGGTCTGAAGAAACGAGTTGGAGTTCGTATCCCGGGGACCTAATTGAACCTGACCTGGGGCTTTACTAGTGCTAGAATTTATACCAAAGTATGGTGTTGTATGTTTGAAGGGGGTAGAGTGGATTGGAGTCTACATTTGCGACTACTGAGGAAGGTACGTTTGTTCAAATACAATCATTATAATGTGTGTAAGTTGAATACTTTAATTATTTCAATAGCCCTTACATCACGTGTTAGTAGTTTAGAACATAAATTATATAAAAAAAACTCTCACATCATGTATTAGTAGACTAGAATATAAATTATATAGACAACCCTTATATCATGTGTCAGTAGAGTAGAACATAAACTACATCAATAACCCTGCTACCATGTCTTAGTAGATTAGAACCTAAACTATATCAACAGCCCTTATATCACATGTTATTAGATTATAACCTAAACTACATCAACAACCCTTACATTATGTGTTAGTAGATTAGAACCTAAACTACATCAACAACCCCGCCATCACGTGTTAGTAGACTAGAATCTAAACTATATCAACAATCCTTACTTAATATATTAGATTAGAACCTAAACTACTTCAACAACAGTCACATCATGTGTTAGTAGACTAGAATCTAAGCTACATCAACAATCATATTATGTGTTAGTAGACAAGAATCTAAACTATACCAACAACCTTTACATCACGTGATAGTAGATTAGAGCCTAAACTACAGCAACAACAATCATATCATGTGTTAGTAGACTAGAATCTAAACTATATCAACAACCCTTACATCATGTGTTAGTAGATTAGAACCTAAACTACATTAACAACCCTGCCATCACGTGTCAGTAGATTAGAACCTAAACAATGCATAGCTGTATGATAGAACATTGACACGCTAAGCCAAGTATCCTGGGTTAGATTACTGTGTCCCGGTGTCATTTTTCAGTTTACGAAATGAAAAGTCTGTTTACAAAGACACTCCTCATTGCCTGCTTGAACTGAAGAAAATCATCACAGCATTCATTAGCAACCTCTCTCCGTTTTAACTGTCAAGGCAGGGATGATAAAGTTTGAATTTATAGGAAGTTTACCGGATTAGTGTGGAGAAAGGGTGGGAAACCACATGTGTAAAACTACCCTCAGTACACCCGACAAAGTCATGAACCCCGATCGCAGCGCAGTCCAAAGAGCATAAAAATAAAGTTAATTTTCAAAGACCTGAATTAAAAAGTATATTTATTAATTTTACTTATGGCTCAGAAATTATTGGTTTTATAAAAATATATTTCAAATAAAGGATTTCTAACTTTAATATTACTACAACTTTACAATGATAAGTTATTTCGTATATCAAATAGTTGCAGAGCAATAATGATAATTGGAAAATTTCCCTGCTGTAAATTACTCTCAAAATCATATTCATGAAAAAATGAGAATTGCCATCTTGTTTATGATAAAAGTGTATGGATATAAAATTTAATCAAAATCGTTAGAGCGAATTTTTAGAAAATCGATTTAAAAAAAAAATTCCTTCAGTAAACTACCCTTAAATTTAGGGTTGGATAGCTAGTACCAAAAACCCCTCGGGGGGATATTATGAAAACCCTAGATACCAAGTCAGCCCAATCGGTAAAATATTTTCAGCTTTAGCCTGAGGTACAGACAGACAGACGGCATTGCTAAAGCTACTTTTTTGATTTCAAAATCTCGAATTCGATTTTTTTTATGATCACAATACTTTCCCTCAGAAGTGCCGAGAGAAAGTAAAAATAACGCAATTATTAGAATTTTATTTATTGAACTTCTAAATGAAGTCTTAATACTAGCTATTTATGTATGATAAAATCTCTCCAGAATTGAGGCTGTGCCTTGACAATTTTAGCACTTTGTATAGTGTGCCGTGAGTAGAGAATGGTTGAAAATAACTTCCTTAGACCATTGAATCACTTAAGTGGTTGGTTCCTATCCGTAAAATGAGATAAAACATGTGTTGTTTCCCTAATGGAGGCTAAAATAGCTCCAATCCATAGATCCTTATCCTTCAGTTAATATTTTAGATCATCATTAGATCATCAATATTGCGATTGGTTTTCTGTAGCTCTCCCCTTTTGACTAAAATGGGCCAAAATTTGTTAACCTTCTTCTGCAATACTATCTAATTCATGTATTCCAGGCTTGGTTTCCCTCTTGAATTTCTCCTTCCTACATCTTCTTCATAAATCTTCGTCAAACTATGTTTGCTCTATACCTTTTCAAAGTTTCCTTTCTTCAAGTAATTATCTTAGTACTTCTGTATTTGATACCATCTCCATCCATGATAGTTTAAACATGCTCATGTAGCACCACGTTTCAACTGCTTCAACTCTTTTCCTTTCAGTTGCCCAATGACCCATGATTCACAACCGTGAACCGCAACGATCCATACATAACTTATGCGTTTAGAAACCTTTTCTCGATTTCCAAATTGATGCTAGTTGAGGTTAGAAAATGTCTTCTTGTTATGAAAAGCTAATATTAAATTATTAAAGTTAATTATTTATACACTCACCTTTGTATGGGGACGGGCTAAAAGGCTTTGTTAAATCCATCACAAGAAGAGTTTAATACATTAATTCACATTCTCTAAATATCCTTCCCATAAAACACTACTGACAATATGTATCTACTTACCATGATCTCAGCTTGTGTAAACGACATTATGTTTATATGTATTTTAAACTTTTGACTCACGCGATTCTACAGGAACTAAGTGGCAAGATCATCTGAGATAAAGAAAGGTCCATTCAATTCAAGACTGAGGCTTTTAGT
Organism: Timema podura; assembly: GCA_033556935.1. NCBI lineage: Eukaryota > Metazoa > Arthropoda > Insecta > Phasmatodea > Timematidae > Timema > Timema podura. The sequence continues at coordinate 39,083,540 of JAVRXN010000011.1, read as the reverse complement.
TTGGCAGCCACTCTCGCGGAAAGAACGTTCTCGTCGCGCAGCCCTCCCTCCCCCCCACTACATTCTGTTGTTTGAACCCAGAGGTAGGGGAATCACGTGATTTTCTCCTTCCACTTTACAAGAGGGGCAGATACGTCCGGGAAGTTACTTCTCCTTAATTTCCCCTCCTATATCCGCCATAATGATCGTATATATTCTGAAGCAAAGGCCACAACACTTATTGTACGAGTACCTGCTGCAGGAATCAAACGTTCGTGAAACATCAGTCCGTCAGGGCGCCATGTTCCAATCGTTTATATTATGTTTTTATGTTCAATGTAATGCTAGAATCCGGGGCTGGTGTTTTCTATAATACTATGTGTTTCCTGTATGTATGACCAAATAAGAGATGTTTACAGTAATAAAATTAACCTTGCAAACAAACGTTCGTGACCTGTGTCACACTACCCTCCGGTCATGTCAGAGGCTGTATCGATGGTATCGCCGACAAGGTCAAGAGGTTTCAACAGGGTTTGATTAGTAATAACCTAAGTTGTACTTAGACGTTAGGCATCTAATTTTTGTAACTATCTAAATGTTGATCAAACATTCTATTTAGATGTCGGTGCTTCGCCTATAAATATAATTTATCTAACTTAATGATTTAGGCTAGGAAATCATGCCTTGCTTGCTCACTTATAATGGGATAAGCCCTCATGTTTTACGTATAAACTTTTGACATGTTAATAATTTACTAGAAACTTGATTATTACAATATTCTGCGTAGTAAGTTTGTATGCCATTTCTTAATGTTATTGACTCAGTACACTATAGGCCTACTTAGTTGCTAGAGTTTTGTAAACTCATTTCGCTTCTCGAAAGGCCAGTATTCTAAATTGTGTCAAACAGAGCTTCTAGGTGTAATAGCTCTAGTCAGTCTATGTATAGTTTTATTCCACTCAACTCAATTTGGTTACTAGGAGAATAGTTCTGTATTTATTATTATTAGTTGATTTGCTAATAATTATTAAGGGGACTGTTGTATTAGAATTGAGCATTTTTGAGACACGTCTATTTAAGTACTTACGTCAAAATATCTCAGAGAAGAGACTATAAGCTAAATAAGTGTATTAGCTTTGAATAAGCTAATTGTTAATTATGATATCTCCTATGCTCTATGCCCAATATTAGTGTTTAATACCTGTTCACATAATCGTTCTTTTTAGGATGAATTCACTGTCTAAGCTCCATTTTGTTGTTGTTTGCTTGGAACGTTGTAGTGGGTTCAAGTTATTCTGTCACGTGACTAATTGTTTAAAGATATTGATTGTTTATTATGTTGCTTCCAATGTCTGTCTTTTGGACGCTATCTGCTTACTTTCTTGCCAATTAATTTACAGGAAATGACTTCCGGTTAGGAAATATATTTGCATTGTTTGTTAAACTTTAGTTTAAATAAAATAATTTAACTGACTAATTACTCTATAGTTATTTTCCCTGTTTCCTAGTCCAATTTTTGTGCTAACCCGCTGCGGTAGCCACGTGGTCTGATGCGCTACTCTCTTGCGTGTTGGATTAGACTGCCAAGACGGGGAAATTGGGATTCATCCCGGTTGGGTGCATTGAGGGTTTTCCACTCTCCTACGCAAATGCGGGTGTATTTCTTTTCAATCAAACCTTCCTAATCACTAAACCATTAGTGCAATTAGTAAATAGGCGTATAACTCGACGCAGTGCTAAAAAAATAATTGTGTTTTATCACGACGTTTATTGTAATGAGCCGTACAATGGCTGGGAATGTTGTGGTAGTGTGAGGTTGTCCATTTAAGCATAGCTTAGGAACACTTTTCCCATGGCCCACTCAAACAATGTGTTGGCTAATGGAGGCCACGTGTCAAATGCGCCCCTAGTGACGCGTGTCAGATATGACGATATTCGCCTGTTATGCAACCAAGCTGCAGTATTAAAAACTCAAACATGAACAATTTGAACATTTCAACATGAAGCTTGAGGGATCTTAGCTGCTTGTCTTCACTAATTGCTTTGGCTGAAGACCCATTTATAAATATGTTAGCGTTTTTGAGGGAAATAATTAACTGTTTCGTGAACCAGGATAGTTGGACTATTTAATAACTAGCTGTGCAGACATCTTCAATGATCGAAGCAATAATTAAAATAAAACTAGGTAATTTTTTTACAGACAGTTGGAACCACTTTTTTGTGTGATATGTGCAGAAACGTTACAACTAGTGTTTAAATGGCGCCAGTGTAGCTCGAAGGCAAAGTTTTGGCTGTAGGTCAAGAATTAGCGTACACGCGTGTTCTGAATAGTTTACACAAATTTGTTTTTTATTTCTACTATTTAATTATTCACTTATAAGCCTCCCTAAAGACAACCTTTTACAAACAATTTTAATCGGTTATCTTTAAATTTGTTGTAATTTTTTTTAGCCTAATACCCTTCGGGTTGTACCCATATACGCTTGCGAATAATTAACACTTTGATTAAACTAGTAGCTTTGATTAAAGTAGACCTCACTCTTTATGTTATTATCCTTACTACAGTCTTAACATTTCTCCTTGGATTTAAAGTTAAAATATTTCCTATAATTCCTTCTTATATTTGAAGTGGAAATTTTTCCTTGGTGACAAAGTCAGACATATTAAATAGGAAGCCTACATTATAATATTCATAGAAAATAATCGTGGTTCACTTGGTTTAAGACCATTTCGCCACAAATGTCAAAATTAAATATATATATAAATATAATAAATATATATATATATATAAATATATATAAATATATATATATATAAATATATATAATATATAAATATTAACATTTTATCTTATATAAATATATAAATATTTATAATTCCTTATATTAATAATTTTGTAAAATAGACATTTAATAAATAATATATAATATTATAATAATATAATTATTCATTTTTTAAAATCTGCATAATATGTCAAAATATAATAAAGAATATATATATATATATATATCAATAATTGAGATACGAAAAACCTTTTGAGCAACCACCATATTGAAACGTATATTCAGATTGTAAAACTATCTAAATATATCGTTTGCTTAGGGTCAAAAATATCCCTGCCAAATGTTTAAAATTGAGCCACGTATTTGACAGCTATGTGGAACAAACATACCAATATATGTTTGAGTGGCCACAATATTGAAATGGATAACCATCGAAAACCCTATGAATAGTACTTTGTTCAGCCTAGGTTCAAAGAATGTTCCCGCTAAATTTGTTAAAATTGATCTCAGCCTTTTATAGTCATCGCTTAAAAAGAAAGATCCGAACAGACAACGAAATGCCCAGTGTTATTAAAAAAAACTCGCTCTTTTCATTCAAAAAAGCTTAACACGAATGTATGATACTACTACACCAAAATAAAATATAAGTCATATTACTAGTTTCGTTCATACCTCTTCACTTTCGTATTGGTCAAACCTTAATTGAGACATAGATCAATAAAACAAACAGCTTGCTCTAGCTCTTACCAGAACATATACTGCATTGTAAACACTATATCTGACCAGTGATGGATCTGGGTTGTCACATACTACACTCCTACCGTAGATGTGTATACACATGTAATAAGTACCTAGCTTAACTACACAATATATAAAGTTCACCAGAATCTGTCTGTTAAGTTTAATCTAATATCACATTAAAAACAGTATTAAAATACTGATTGGGCCATAAGCGAGTAGAGGGGTGACTCTTTGGGGTGCTGGGCTCAGATATTACCATGTCTTAAAAAACTGGAGTGATAATAGTTTTTATAAAAAAATGGCGTAAATAAAATGAAGTATACACAATTTGATACTGATTGTTTCCCTACTTCATACATCCAAACTGTGGAAACTTTGTAATTCCCCACAAAGTTGTGTAAAAACTGTGTGAATGTTATAATCTGGTTTAAAATAATGAAAGCGATTTTCCAAAAGTATAGCAAACGTCTCGTGCACTACGCATGATATTTTGGTATAGAATGAGCTTTTTACTTACCTCAATCTGTTCTGGGGAAAATTTAGATGCAAACTATTATTGGGAATACGTACATAATCTGTTCTATAAAACCATAACTACAAGCTATACTGGGAATGCATACCACAATCTGTTTATAAAACCATAACTACAAGCTATACTGGGAATGAATAGCACAATCTGTTCTATAAAACCATAACTACAAGCTATACTGGGAATGCATACACAATCTGTTCTATAAAACCATAACTACAAGCTATACTGGGAATGCATAGCACAATCTGTTCTATAAAACCATAACTACAAGCTATACTGGGAATGCATAGCACAATATGTTCTATAAAACCATAACTACAAGCTATACTGGGAATGCATAGCACAATCTGTTCTATAAAACCATAACTACAAGCTATACTGGGAATGCATAGCACAATCTGTTCTATAAAACCATAACTACAAGCTATACTGGGAATGCATAGCACAATCTGTTCTATAAAACCATAGCTACAAGCTATACTGGGAATGCATAGCACAATCTGTTCTATAAAACCATAACTACAAGCTATACTGGGAATGCATAGCACAATCTGTTCTATAAAACCATAACTACAAGCTATACTGGGAATGCATAGCACAATCTGTTCTATAAAACCATAACTACAAGCTATACTGGGAATGCATAGCACAATCTGTTCTATAAAACCATAACTACAAGCTATACTGGGAATGCATAGCACAATCTGTTCTATAAAACCATAACTACAAGCTATACTGGGAATGCATAGCACAATCTGTTCTATAAAACCATAACTACAAGCTATACTGGGAATGCATAGCACAATCTGTTCTATAAAACCATAGCTACAAGCTATATTGGGAATGCATAGCACAATCTGTTCTATAAAACCATAACTACAAGCTATACTGGGAATGCATAGCACAATCTGTTCTATAAAACCATAACTACAAGCTATACTGGGAATGCATAGCACAATCTGTTCTATAAAACCATAGCTACAAGCTATACTGGGAATGCATAGCACAATCTGTTCTATAAAACCATAACTACAAGCTATACTGGGAATGCATAGCACAATCTGTTCTATAAAACCATAACTACAAGCTATACTGGGAATGCATAGCACAATCTGTTCTATAAAACCATAACTACAAGCTATACTGGAAATGCATAGCACAATCTGTTCTATAAAACCATAACTACAAGCTATATTGGGAATGCATAGCACAATCTGTTCTATAAAACCATAAATACAAGCTATACTGGGAATACATAGCACAATCTGTTCTATAAAACTATAACTTTAACATATACTGGGAATGTTCTATAAAACTATAACCAAGAGAAAGCTTTACTAGGAAACGGATATAATTAGACACCAATACCGAAAAACAGGACAGATATTACATGAATAGAAAGAAACATTAAAAAAACCTTTTGTTTGATTTCTTCATTCCCACGTAAGAAAATTTTGAATCAGAATTCAAAGAAAAAACACACAAATATAAGCAATAACAGATGAAATAAAGAGGATGTGGTCACAAGATATACAAATAGTACACATATATTCATATCAACAGCAGGAATCATCTTGAAGACAATTCACCAAAGTTTCAAGTGTTAGTGAAAATATACCGTTTTAATACAAAGTGCACACAAATAAAACATATGGTATGATACGTAGTGTTTTTTATTCTTTTCCTGGCTTATCGCTTTTAATTACATTAATCAGGTGGAAATAAGGAGGGTAGAGTTCAGATAAAATGTACCCACCTTTGCGTGGAGAGATAGTAAAGCCATTTATGAAGAAACACCATCTGTACACACTGTCAAGATTCGAAACCTGACCTCGTCTCCGGTGAGTCTGACTATATGAGCTTGACATTCAGTCCACGAGCCAATAAGGAACTGCTGCAAATGGTTAAATGTGTTAGTTACATTATCCTAGTTCTGAGTGACTATGTGGAGAATATCACCTAGAGTATACTAAATATTGTTAGTTGTGTAAATAGTCGGTTCCCATTGGACCATACGCTCAACTCTAAATGAAACTTTACATGGGAATTGTATATTTATGTTAATTGATGTTAGGGAGGTAAATTTAATTCTGTGGGCTAGTTCATTTCACAGTTGCAGTTACAACAAATAACGTGTTCCCTGGGAGTGTAGAAACACTCCAAACAGTAATTTCACACCCTCTTTGGGAATAAATGTATTGGCCTGGGCGAGAGAAGGTGGAACTGTACAAACTAAGGTCTGATTCAGGTATAAAGAAACTTTTTTGACAGTTTTAAAAGCTTTTAGAATGGTTTTCATAAATATACATATATATTAATTAATTCATGTGATCTGCAGTTGTAACGTTGGATACATAATATCAGTACCTATAAAATTTACTAATACAGTAGAACCTCGTTAATCCGAACTAATTGGAACTGAAGCTTGTTCGGATTAGCAAAAATTCGGACTAAACGGGAGAATACAGATTGATCTGCGGGGAGACTGAATATGTTTACAAATTTTAAATTACAGTTGGATGAGTTTTATAAAATGTACAATCATTTAACTGATGTAGAACACCTTATGTATACTATATATATATTTATTTAGCACCGCGTCTTACTACCCGTTCGGGTTATACGCTTAAGTACTAATTACGCTAATGGATTAGGAATTGGGAGGGTTGAATTTAGAGGAAGTGAACCCGCATTTGCGTGGAGGGAGAGTGAAAAACCATTTAGGAAACCCCCCCCCCAGTTAACCCGACCGAGATTCGAACCTCGATCTCCCCATCCTGGGCGGTCAAGACCAACACAACTAGCGCGTTAGCCAACTACGCCACCGAGGTGGGTATGTATACTATAGTTTTACATTTACGGTTTATTCTTTACATTACTGTAATTATTTATAGTTACAGGAAAATACATAGTGTTGAACGCAAAACGTAAATATTAGGTTTTTATTATCAATAAGGTGGGAAGGAAGGGGGCGCGAGAAAAAGTGTTTTTGCAGTTTTTATGGCAAAACATTTTTTTGGCAAAAATAAATAAAATATTGCTTCAATACAAACGTAGAATTTAATTTTCTTCACATGATGATCTCAAAATTTCTTGAATATCGGTCAGGGGGGTTCTGGAATTTAATGCACACTTTTTCTCTTCATTTAAAAAGTTTGTCATCAAATGCCGCTACTCTCATGATGGATATTCAGGAACTGTTGATTTTAACATGCGAAGAAAATTAAACTCTTTGTTTATACTGGATAAATATTTTATTTATTTTGGCTAAAAAAAAGTTTTGCCAGAAAAACTGTGAAAACACTTTTTCTCGCATCCCTTCCATCCCACCTTAATTCCTACCATTATTTTTTTTTAACTTTGAGTTTGCTAAACAATAAAATATATTTCATTTGATTAGATTTGTTTGTTTGTTTTCCCCATTTTCCGAAAATTGTGTTTGACTTAACCGGAATTACGTACTACCAAGGTTCATCCTAATGGGGTTTTACTGTAAAATAGTGAAATGCTATCAATGTTAACCAGAAATAAAAGGTGTTTGTGTTTTCCAAATGTTTCTTCTTACCAGAATCCTACTGTACGAATTAAATCTCACACTGTTCCCTGCAAAGTGACCATTCCCTCATCGATAAACCAGTATCAGGGTAGATTGTCCCTCCCTCTCCCTTTGTTCTGTGCTCAACACCTTTAGGTTTAATTTTAAACTTGCAATTTTTTTTTTCTCCTTTAAGAGATGAAAACAGGTTTCTAGCTCCAAGCCACATATAATAATAAAAAGAAGTGTGTGTGTGTGTTTGTTTGTTTGTGTGCGATGCCCAGCCAAATCTACGGCACGCAGGGATCTGAAATTTTTAACATAGGTGGGGTGTCCGAATGCACCTCGAAGCAGGATTTTTAAATTTTTAATTAGGTTTTTAATTTAGGCTATTTTTAACAAATTTTTAATCTGGTTTAGAATTACGTTTAAAAATTAAATCGTGCACCATTGGGTTGGGGGGAGGGGGCTTATATTATTCTTATACCACAGTGGGTCATGGGAAGTGCCGTACGGGATTGCTAGTTTCTTAATAATTGAAGCAATTAATTAAAACTTTTATTTTCATGTCTTGTATATAACCTGTCCTTGTGGTTAGGCGAACTCTTAGTATATCATATGGTGGTGGAAGAGAAGACCTAGGTTTGAGTCTCGGCCAAAAGATTGGTTTTAAACAAGGGATTCATCGATGTGGTTGGTCCATACCTTCTCGACACTAATGTGGGTGCACTCGCTCTTAAATTATCCTCTCTCTTATACTGTGTGCTAAGAGTACACTCACGGCTTCGTTCGCATTTAAGTCGGATAAATTAACTTTTTTCCGAAGCGAATTATCTTGATTATCAAAAACACAATCTCAGACAAGTATGTGCCAAGGAAATGTCTTCTCAGTAGTGAAGAGCCAAAACAAATAGTTTACATTTTTTACATTAATACATATCTTATTAATTTGTCCAGGCTAACCTAATATTTACACTTTATGGAGTATAAATAATAAATACAGCAGAAGAGGAAGTGTACTCCTGTTTACATGGAGAGAGAGTGATAAACTGTTCGGTAAAAAACACCTCAGTACATCTGGCAGGAATAATTAGAGCTCCGACCTCCTCGTCCCCGGTGAATCAATCAGTATGAGATTGACTCCTTTGTCTGTGTGCCCATCGATGCGGGAGATACATATTGTAATATAATAGTTGTATGGGTAATACCATGAGTTGATATAACATTTTACTAAATATTTTATTGAATAAATATGTTTATATTTTCAACAGTTTGTTTTAAATACTATAACCAAGGTACGTTTAGCAACCGTACTAGCTAACATATATTTAATTTACATAAAATAATATAACAGAAGGAAGAATGGAATCGTTAATAGGAAGTGCATCATCAATAATATATAGAAGGTATTTCTGACCTTTTTTGTTTATAGGATAACCTTAAAATATTTGGTAACCTCTCGGGGAACCCCCACCTGGTTAACAGATATAGGTTTAACAATGTTAACTTAAAATATTTAGTAACCTCTCGGGGAACCCCCACATGGTTAACAGATATAGGTTCAACAGTGTTACCTTAAAATATTTGGTAACCTCTCGGGGAACCCCCACCTGGTTAACAGATATAGGTTCAATAGTGTTACCTTAAAATATTTTGGTAACCTCTCGGGGAACCCCCACCTGGTTAACAGATAAAGGTTCAACAGTGTTACCTTAAAATATTTAGTAACCTCTCGGGGAGCCCCACCTGGTTAACAGATACAGGTTCAACAGTGTTAACTTAAAATATTTGGTAGCCTCTCGGGGAGCCCCCACCTGGTTAACAGATATAGGTTTAACAATGTTAACTTAAAATATTTGGTAGCCTCTCGGGGAACCCCCACCTGGTTAACAGATACAGGTTCAACAGTGTTAACTTAAAATATTTGGTAGCCTCTCGGGGAACCCCCACCTGGTTAACAGATACAGGTTCAACAATTTTACCTTAAAATATTTGGTAGCCTCTCGGGGAACCCCCACCTGGTTAACAGATACAGGTTCAACAGTGTTAACTTAAAATATTTGGTAGCCTCTCGGGGAACCCCCACCTGGTTAACAGATACAGGTTCAACAGTGTTAACTTAAAATATATAGTGCAAACAAGTCGGGCTGGTTTAAAATAACTTTTCTTTTTAGATCTGCGGCTTACTGCCGTCAGGCTTATAAGCCTATGAACTAATTACACTAATGTTTAGGGATTAGGAGAGCTTAATTGAGAGGAAGTGCACCCAAATTTGCGTGGAAGGAGAGGGGAAAATCATTTAGGGAAAAAAACCCTCAGTTTACCTGACTGGGATCGAACCCCGATCTCCCCGTCTTTGCAGTCTAGTCTAACATAAGGGTAGCGCGTTATACCACGCGGCTACTGAAGCAGGTATGTGTAGTAACTAATTCATACTGTTGAATAAAATATTTCAAGATTATTTATTGTCTATTTCTATTTAATGTCCTTCAGTACTTGAACTTGGTTTATCAATATTATTACTAAATCTCACTTTTAGCATGATTACCAGCATTATTTTGTCTTCGCCTATTTTAGAGGTGGCTTCCTGATTCCAAACATTCTGATTGCGAAAATGAGATTTTTTTATGTATGGGAGGGGTCCAGATTGAGGAAACGCCATATTGCTATGCTATCCCGCCCTTAATTTGAAAATAGGGGGGGGCCCACGTAGGCCTAGCAGTCGTACGTTCTTTCACCCTCGTCAGTCTTAATTTAACTAAATTACATACACGAGCATTTCTAGGTTAGTTTAGGCTATGTCAGACTAGGTTAGGTTAGGCTAGGATAAGCTTAGTCAGAAGGAAAGCCCGGTGGTCGGTGGGTGCTGTCAGTGGCCCCTTCCACCCGTGTCACCACCCTCACGTAGGAATTCCCACGAGTTGCTCTTTTACTTGTGCGTAATCTGAACACTGAATACTTAGGTGGCTATGACATTTTGGGTGTACTCGCAATTTGGACGAATTTTGCCCTGTTCACATTCTGGATACAACTTCTTTGGATACACGAATTCTCTTAACAAATTTCCATATTGTACAAAAATTATGTGCAGAACAATAAAAAGCAAGCTTTTGCAAACTCTCGTTGAATCGAGGACACGGATTTGCAGAATCCTGTTTGGTAATCATTAATCATTGGTCTGTAGAGATAATCAGAAACCACGCTGTGGGGAACTTTGATCTCCAAGTGCGTCCGGCTGGAGACAGGAAACCACGACCTCCAAAAGTCGAGGAGTCTGGCTATGGGCAGCCGAACGGCCTTGCGCTGCTACTACTGTAGACAAACAACCTGATGATTGCTTTACTGCCGTTCTCAAGGTGATGTAGATATTATAGTTTATTGAGGTCAATCACCGGAGTTTGGGGCTTAAAAAAACTTACACATCACTAAAGTAGGGATTCTCCAGGAGAGTAGGAAAGAAGGGGGGAGAGGATGTATTTCTGGGGGAGCAATAACCTCTCTTGTCAGCAAGCTTTGGTGAGATGGCAAAAAAGTTAACGTGCATAATATTTGGCAGTCCCCCCTTTACTACCCCCGTATACCCTCATTGTCCTTGATGGGAGTGGTACATCGTACCGGGTGTTCACGAACTACAGGACCGTAACCAGAAATATATTTGTAGTTAGGGGGGCAATCCCAAGTGCTGTGGTTTGTAGGGTGATCCCCAGTAGGAGATAGCAAGAATTCTTTTTAAACGTTTGAGTCCCTTTTGGTGCATTTTATAGTCTTTATTTAACATAGCAATGGATTCATGCTAAGAACTTTATAAGACCCTAATTTTTTTTTAGCACCGCGTCTTACTACCCGTTAGGGCTATACGCTTATGTACTAACTAAGCTAATGGTTTCGGGATTCAGAAGGTTATATTTATATGAAGTGTACCCAAATTTGCTTTGAGGAAAAGTGGGAAACCAATTTGGAAAAACACCCTCAATACACCCTTACTGAGATTCGAGCCATGATCTTCCCGTCATCGTTAGTCTAGTCCACTGCGAGAGTAGCACGTTGGATCACGTGACTACCAAAACATGTAAAGCTCATATTAGCTAATGTAGTCCAATATTCTAACAACTAGAAAAGTTACGAGATCATGATTTCACGTATCTGCAGCTGTCACTTTGATATTATTATATATATATCATATATCATCATACTAAAATAACACTAATAAAATAGTAAAACCACTATCAACTTTGGTTCCAAAAAATGGGTTTTGTATTTTATAAAGGATCCATCCTATTAGATTAGTCTTTGCACCATAAATTTAGTAGAAACGTAAATAAAATATTATTAATACTTTTGGAGGGTGAGGAGTTTGAAACCTAAAAAAATACTCCCTTGGTTCCCTGACGAATTGAAGAGCTTTGTCAGACTACTTTAACGAATATAATGCTATTAAAGACTTTTTTTAATCAATTACCGGGGTAGTACAATAAAGGAAATAAATAATGTTATTTCCAAGATATTTTTTTTTTGTATTTGTGTAAAATTTTTACAAAGGGGGATTATTTTAATACAAGGATAAATAATGAGAAAAGGTTTTCACCAAGATGCATTCGTTATTTTTAAAATTTTAGTTTCCTAATCAATACCAGCGCTACACTAAACCATTTATTCTAAGGTGCCAGGATGAGAAGGCTGAATTATAGTAAATGACACCCAAAAGAGTGGAGGAAAGAGGATAGGTAAAATTTGTCGAGTCCAAATTGAAAATCACCTCCAAAGCACCAGATAGAGATTCAAGCTCCAATCTGAACGACACTTCAGTCATCGATAGCACGTCTCTCTACTGAGCTAATGTCTTCCTGGATAGATTCCTGGCATGACAAAAAAAATTGTATTAATAAAATTGGGTTTTTCTCTTTTGAACTGATGCAATAACGTCAGAGAAGTACTTTTTGTCCTACAATTATTTCAATTTATAAGACGTGTTTTGAGATAGTCAGTCGTTTCAGAATGTGCACGCTAAATCCCCCTTCGCCCAATACCCCCGAAAAAAAAAGGAACTCTAAACCTTCCCGTCGATGGTGAACTTGTGCAATATGAGATTCAATCCGAGACACATGGCCGGTCCTATAGGTGCAGTAATTATATTTTAAAAGCCATCTCACGACCGATTAACTGAGTATTATCTACAAGATTGCACTAAAATCAGAAAGCATATCACTTGACAACAGCAACATTGGAATCAGATTTATTGTATTTTCCTTTTAAAATAATAATTATTGTTTGGTTTTATTGCATTAAAAAATATGGCAAAATAGTTCTCTGGTCTCAATTCTCCTTTTTTCTAAAGTAAATACAGAAATACAGAAAAACGCAAACAATGCGACACCCGGTTCTAGCTAATTGTGGGGATGTAAGGAGCGCGAAAAAAGGCCGGTTTTTTTTTTGCAGTTTTTATAGTGAAACAATTTTTTAGACAAAAAAATAAAATATTGTTCCAATGCAAACATAGACTCTAATCTTTTTATCATATGGGTGGTATCAACAGTTGTTGAATATCTGTCATGAGCATAGTGGCATTATCTAACAAACTTTTCAAATGAAGAGAAAAAGTTGTCATTAAATTCAAGGACACTCCCAACAGATATTAAACAACTGTTGAGGTCACTGTGATGAAAATTAAACTATGTATTTGTACTGAAGTAATATTTGATTTATTTTGACCACAAAAAAAAAATTGATACAAAAACTGCAAAAACACTTATCTTTTCTTACGTCTCCTATATCCCCACTGCTATAGCTTATCTATGGTAGGAATGTAAGAGTGACAGCAAAGCCACCAGATCCACTCTCAGGTATCCATTTACCAAACCATATGACCTGCAAGACCATGTGTTGATTAGTTATTACTTTTGGCAGTCAATAAAATCACAACAACCATTTGTTTTAATTAGGGTCGTCTTTTAACAGTTTTTATATATTTTATTTGTTGTAAACTACCTCCACTCCTATGGTGGAATGGACTCTAGGCGCTATACATGGGTTAAAATGAGCTCTTAATATTCAACTCTGTTTTATTTATTTTTTATTTTGTTTTTTAGCACCACGTTTTACTACCCGTTCAGTTTATAGGCCTTCAACTCTGTAAATACAGTAATACATTCTTCAAAGTATACAGGAATTTATTTTTGCTTTCATTATACTAGTAGGTTTCTTGTGGTTGGAAGCTTATGGGAAAATGTAAATACAGACACAAAAAATGCCTTCATAAAAACTATTCATAACAAGAAATAGCAAGCTATAAAATATTTTATTTTATCTCGAGGTAGGAGAATAAATTGTGAATTTTCAGAGGCTGTACTGATAAGCGCTTTGATAAGTGAAGAGTCACAAATAGGTGCGGCATTGATTTATCTCGGAAATATTTTGGGACATATTTTTATAAGGGATATGTAAAGTGAGCTTTCAGAATGGCCCAATTGATTTACAGAACTTTGACCTAAATCTAAATTATTTTAAAACCGTAATAAGAAAATCACGTTAATTCATCATTGTGTGAAGAAGGAAGGCGCAGCCCCCTACACACACACACACACACACACAACACACACACAGGCGCACTCGAATTGCGGAATTAAGTATCCTGCCAGCAGACATTTAATTAGGGCCACTCGAATTGTGGAATAAAGTATAAAATGCAGCTGGTCCACACGAATTGGGAGCAACCTGTAATCCCATTCAGCTCCTAGCCACTAACCTAACCTAACTAGCCTAGTCTAACCTAATTTAAAACTAACCTAACCTATCGTAACCTAACCTCCTATGTTCCATTTTGAAGCAAAGTAATTATGAATTTAATTTTTAGTCCGCAGTTCGTGTAAGGGTATTACCGAGCTCGAATGAATTGTTCCTTAATTTGTGTGCACCCATATTAGTTTTCTCCGCAATTCGTGTGCACTGACACACACACACACACACATACAATTTTATAATATAATATCATATAGTAGCTTCAGAAAATAATTTGGTGATTGATAATTAATATGAAAATTATAGAATGTAGTATAAAAAAATTGCGAATAAACAGTTTTATCAACATAAAGTTTATTAGCCAAACTTAAATACTATTGTGTTTTATTAGATACTGTTCTAATTAGCTCTAAGAAAAACACTACAATCAGACTCCAAGACATTAAAAAGTACCATTCATCCAATGAAAACAAGCTTAATTTCACTATGATAAAAGATTTTAATCACTGTGGAATTTAAACATGGCTTCTTAAAATCAATAGACAGAAACACTATCAACTGGGCGCTAATCTTATTTCCCCAGGAAGGTCAAAAATCACTGAAAACTGGCCACGCTAGACACTCATCCACTCTCAGTCAACCCTTCATCCTTATTAAAAACTTCACGACCCTTCCGTTAGTGGGGATGGGGGTTGCTTAAGTTTTCTCTCCTTTGGTGGTGATTTTATAATTTAAATATTTCAAACCACAATTTTACATTGCGAGTGATTTCCCTACATTATATTTCTCTACTATACTTTTATACTTTATTTTCTTAAATCCAACTCACTCCTTGAAATTATTTTAGTAAATCTAACTGGGTTAAAAAATACAAAGCACTTCAATCTCATTAATTCACTAAATCTTATTCACTCTTTTAATTCTTTTAGTAGATCTAGTTGGGATAAAAAATTCAAATAACTTAATTCTCTTTAAGGTCTCTAAATCTTATTCACTCTGCTTCCACTTTTTAGTTGATCTAATTGGGTTAAGAAATAAATAGCACTTCAAAGTGCTAAACTTAAAATCACTTCTTCCTGTTAGTTTGGTAAATATAATTGGGAAGTAAATACAAAGCGCTTAATCCACTTTAGTTTCCTAAATCTGATTCACTCCTTCCAATTTTTGTGTTTAAATTCGTAATGGGGTTAAGAAATACAAATAAATTTATTCTCTTTAGTACCCTAAACTTTACTCTTTACTTCTAATTAGTTTAGTAAAGTTAATTTGATTCATAAATACAATTCTTCATTCTTTTTGTTCCCTAAATCTTATTCACTTCTTTATTAGTTTAGTAAATATAATTGGTTAAGAAACACAAAGCACTTCCATCTCTTTATTTTCCCAAATTTTATTCACTATAATTTCTTTAGTTGATCTTTTGGGTTATTTAATTAGTGAACCACGTCTTACTACCCATTCAGACTATTTGAATATTCAAACTAATGGGACAAGGATGAGGAACGCAGAATTTTAATGGAGGCGTACCCAAATTTAAGTGAAGAGAGAGTGGAAAACCATTTAGGAAAAAACACCCTCAGGGTGACCGGTTGGGTTTCAAACCCTGACTTCGCCATCACCGGCAAACAAATTTCAGGCTAGGTTAACGTCTTATCCCAGTTGCACATCGATGCGGATAAATACCATCAATAGTCTTGGTGTTTAATGCGATGTCCCAAGCACATTGAGTAACAGTAAAGCAAATGTTACTCTCGGTGGACTAGGGGTAAAGTACTCGCCTCAGGACCCGATGTTCGTGGCTCAAACCCAACTGGGGTCGATGGAATTTTAAAAATCCGCAGCACAAGCTTCCTTCAGAGAGGAAGTCAAGTCGTTGGTCCCATGTCGACTGTGTCCTATAAAAGAACCCTGGATGCTATGTGAAAATAGTAAATACCTTTCCGGTAAAATTGTTTGACACTTTCGTTCTCGCTCATAGAAATTCTCGTATGCAGATATAATCAGTTGGTTCAGAAAGTGCACGTTAACTACTCCAATTAAATTAAATAAAAACTAAAGCAAATATTATGTTTTATTCCAATTATTTGTTTCTATTTGGAGACCAACGCTTCTATTTTTGTGATCACCCCGTATGTGTTAGGTATGCAGACGCCCTTGAATGGCCATTCACTCTCGGGCATCAGCAGAGTTTAATTATTCAGTCCACATACTAATCCCATTTCTTCTAAAAAAAAAAATTGAGAAAGGAAAAAAATTAAAATTAAAATAAGCTTCAGTAAAAGTTGTAACCTTGCGAATTCATTGTGCTAGTACATTTTATTTGAGAGTGTGAGCTCATTCTCAATTTAGATCCAGCTGGCCATTTTCATAAGAGTAAATTATTATTACCAAACAAAAACACTTTAGTGTTGGTTTATTTATTTACTAAGAATATTTAGCAACTGAAACCAACTGGTTGCATCAACACATGATATACTAATTTATCGCCAGAACAAACACAACATCAAGTCCCCAACCTATGAATCGAATCCGGTACCTTCTACTTAGCAATTGAGCTAATGTTTTTGACATCAAGGCTAAAGCAAAACTTTATTTTTTTACTTGAAGTTTTTAGCGTGAACTTTTTGAACCAGTTGATTCTATCAGCATATGACTTAAACTTAAACTATTACTAAATTAAATTTAGAGCGAACACAACTTACAGCCCCCAGGTATTAATAATTCATCACCATAAAAGTAAAAACCTACATTTCACAAATGATACCATTTTCGGCCGTGCTGGGACTCGATCCCGGCCTTAGCTCAGTAAGCAGACTTATTACCAACTGAGCTAAGGTGTCGGACAACTAAAAAAGTTGTCATGAGATTTTGGGGAGACGAACTTATTTCTCGGAGAGAGCTTTATATTTAAAATATATAATTGATAATTCATAGTCGAACTTTAATAAGGGGATGTAAACCCTATGTTGTTTTTTTATTTTTACGTTTAACTAGGAATGTAGCTAGAAGAGGTCAAGTGGTTGCGGTAGTAAAATGGAGAGAGCAAAAATTTCGGAAAACCTTTTGTACAATATTCCAATAGAGAACTAAACGTGAACATCGATCCTCGTGGGCATTATTTGCAAAAAACTCTTGCACACTCTTGTACCGTACATTAAAGAACTCTTGACGTCACTAGTCTGACATCTTGTATTATGTTCGGGACTTTTAAAAGTGGAAACTCACCTACCGTGTCAGGGTTCGGCATCCACTTGTCTGGAGAACAAATACCTCGGTCAAGGTTCCTCTAACCCATCATGGCTGTGTGCTTCGAGCGTAGCCACACACATTACATGCGCAGCGGGCGTTTTAGGAACCGATGACCCAGTGCCTGCCGTCTAGCCTCTCATCGCCAGACAACTGGGGAAAGTCCCCCCCCCCTCCCAATTTGGCCAGTTTTACCTCGGTGGAGAAGTTTGATTCTCCTTCTATGACTGCTGGACTCTCACATAGGGTTGTTCACTTCCACACAAAGGCCTCGACAGAGATTTAACCACCCTTTGGGGTAACCCCTCCGGACGTTGCCCAGAGGCTGACCCAAGGAGGCACTCTGCAAGGATTTCCAGACGAGGAACATCTCCCAGGCTGAGGGAAGCCTCTTGTCCCGTCTGGGTCAGGGCAGTCACCATAAGGGCGAGCCAATCAATGAGCTATCAGCCCTCAACACGGCGATCCCGGCCCTCCTCGTGCCGTACACTCGTTTTTTTCCTTAAAGCTGTCCCTTGAAGAGTTACATTATGGTGAAGCCTATTAGATAGGATCTTACTGTAATTTGCCAAGGTAAGACTTCTACCTTTCAGGGTAGATGATGCTTACAATAACTGACGTGAATAAATGGTTACATAAAATAAAACTTAATAAAATAATTGTATTTCTCTGTTGAGGTGAAAGTAACATTTTCTCATCAACCCTGGTTGCTAAAAGACTTAGCTACGCCAGTGCGTTTACCATTATGGTTATTAAGGTTATCTGTTGAGGTCACCATGGGAAGAAAACTAATCTCTATATTTTCACAGGAAAATTATTTGATTTCTTTAGACAAAAATTTTTTTTTATATGAAAATGGTATAATTTAGAGGAAATATACCCACGTTTGCGTTAGTGAAAAGGAGAAAGCCATTTAGTAAAGTACTCTTTCGGAGCATTCGGCGGGACTCTAACCCCAACCTCCCCATCAGGGCGTGGGCCCAACCGATACGGAATATAACAACATTAATAAATCACCCCTGATATGCTGAACGAGATTCGGATTTCCAACTTCGTCAACGGTGACCAAATGCAGATCGAGCCAAACTCCTTAAAAACACTCGAACACCGACGTGGGCACCGAAAATAATAATAATAATAATAATAATAATAATAATAATAATAATAATAATAATAATAATAATAATAATAGTGCAAAGGGATACAGATAACTAAACCAAACCTTGTAAAATCGTATTTCCGGTCCAACTCGGTTATTTGAATTTCCTGATGAGATTCTATCAATAGAA
Source organism: Timema podura (assembly GCA_033556935.1). NCBI lineage: Eukaryota > Metazoa > Arthropoda > Insecta > Phasmatodea > Timematidae > Timema > Timema podura. The sequence goes on along the minus strand of JAVRXN010000011.1, from coordinate 39,064,700 downwards.
GTTAATTACTCCAACTATAGGTATACGCCTACATTATTTTCTTAACGAAATATTGTCGATCACGGATGAAATATCGCTAAAAACAAAACAAAAAACGCACACAAAAAACCGCTATTTGGTTCCATTGAACCGGTGATGGTGAGGTCATGGCACGGCGGAACGGGTGGTTGGGGGGGGGGGATATTAAAAGTGTGAAAATCCGAAACTTGACCAGTGTTCAAGTTACTCGGCGGGAAGTTGATTGAAAACGAACACCTGTCTCGAATCATCAGATACGAAGGAAGACTCCCAGGGACCGACGGCTGTTTCCATTTCCCCCTTTCACAATGGAGTCTAACTAGAACAAGATTAATTTCTCTTTTGTACCTTCCAGAACGCATAAAATGAGCAATTTGGGGAACAAGTGTAGATTAATTGGAGCGTTATTTATATATTTTTGTTTTTGTGTGCAGCCTCTTACTACCTGTATGAGATATACACATATTTACACTAATAGGGTAGAGAAGATGAAGACAGAATTAGAGGAAATGTGCCAGCATTTGTGCTAAGGAAATTAGGAAAAACATATAGGGAAAAAAACCACCCTCATTACAGCCGACTGGGATTTTAACCTCCAACCCTTGTCACTGGAAATTAGTTTGATATGACCCAATTCATTGGCCGCATGGTCTAAGGCGCACTATAGACTAGACTGCCGATGACAGGGAGATCGAGGTTCGAATTTTGGTCGGGTGTACTGGGGGTGGTTTTTACAAAATGGCTTTCCACTCTTTCTCCACGCAAGTGCGGGTACATTTCCTCTAAATATAACCTTCATCATCCCTAAAAAATTAATGTAACTTATGTACATGCGCGTATAGCCCTAACGGGTTGTAATACGTGCTGCTAAGAAAAAAATGTAAATGATAGTGACGCGTTAAACCCTACACCCAACAAGGAGGGTGTTATTCAATTAATTTTTTTTAGGTATTTAATGGGCACTTTCTGAACTGACTGGTTGTATTAGCACATGACTTACAAACTAATTACATTCTAGAATGCGTGTAACCCAAACGGGTAGTAAGCCGTAGTGCTAAAAAATAATAATTCTAGAACAGACGCAACGCCCAATCCTCCACCCGTCAATTCATTTCTGTGAAAAGAGAAGCTCCAATTTCCCCAATAATACGAGTACATTTTTCAGTCATCTCGGGAATTAAGGCCGTGTCTCTAAGGTTAGCAGGATGACGCGCTACCAACTGATCTCAGGCGTCAAACTCGTCTGGCCTCTCTTGCCAGTGATATAGGGTTTGAATCCCTGCCGAGTATACTTAGAATTTTTTCTTACTAAGTGCGTGTAAAATTCTCTAAAATATATATTCCTCATTCCTACCCTATTAGTATAAATATTACCGAAATATTAGTAAGATAAAGTGTAAAATAAAGCCTCAAAAGTGAAAATACTGTCTTATCGCGATTAGAAAAGTGATGGTGACCGGAAATAGACGAGACAATCTTTTCTTTACTATTACACTCATGTGTAACTGATATTAATAGTGCGTCAAAGCCTCGTCATAGGCTATTTTAATCTTTAAAAAAAAAAGCATGATCTATTGAATGTCTACACAGATATTAATGACATAGTATTATTTTTAGAGAGGCAACCCAACAATACGTAGTTTTTTGTTGTTTTGTTTTTTTCAGGCGAACGTCCCTATGACGATGAAGACGCGCCCATTAGTACTTCTCTTTATGAATGAAGGTGGCCAATAATAGCGATGTAAACAGCGTAGAAACATGGCCGTTGTTCGCCGACGTATAAGGAGCCGGTGATGTCACATGGGCAGGTATATATATATATAAAGACAAATTGAGAGTGTTGAGGAAGGCAGTCAGTCTGAGAGGGATTTGTGTAAATGTCAGGAGGAAGAATGACGGTGGCGGAGAAAGCTGCTTGCTGACGTTGAGCCTCGGGTCTACACTTTCAATTAATTAGGTGGGATTTTCATTATTTTTATTCTACTTTAAAACAAGTTTGTTAAAGTTTTCAAATTTTATTTAAATAATAGGAAATTACAATTTATTTCGTTTCAGTGATTCGAAAATCCCCCTCATCATGGATCAACCCTTTTTGCTATATATATATATATATATATTATAGGGGGCTACTATATTTTAAAGTTGGTTTGAATCCAATCAGAATTTTTTATTTTACCTAATCTTAAATTCGAATACGAATCACGAAAAAAAAATTATTAACATAAGTGGAAATATAAATAAATATAGGCCAACTATAATCCTACAGGATCAAGAATATTAAAATATTATTTATTCAAGCATTTAATAAACGTTTATAGTTTACTAATTATTAACATACGTGGAAATTAAAAACTAAATGCATGTCAAAATTTATTTATTTAATCATCCAATAAACATTTACAATCTACTAACTATGAACATAGTAGAAATAGAAATATACTATAATCTTGGATGTATACCCTATTGGCATAATACAATTAAAAACTAACTGAATATAAAAATATTATTTACTAAACATCTAATAAACATTTATATTTTGATTATTTTTTTTTTTAAAATATTTCCAACAGCAAAATTTCTCGTAAATTTGCCCTTGACTCATGTAGGTATTCATATCCCTTCTCGGGCCTCTCGTAATCCAGAATTATTTTCTCTCAACAACTCTTACAAGGTGAGTCCTATAGGCCATTGTATCCATAACGCCAATATTAGGTTTATAGAATTCGACTTTTCTCACCAAAAGCCAGATTCAGAGTTATTTAAGGAACTTCCATATCATTAATTCACCCAGTACATGTTCTACCTCAAATATTTAAAATTACATAATTATGCTTATTTTTGTTTGTTTATTGTTGTTACTTTTTTTTAAATTATGTCAATGCTTTTTAATGCTTATGCTTTTACTACTCTTTATTTATTTAATTTTATTATTATTATTATTATTTATTATTAATTTGCCCTATTTTTAATAACTATTTATATTTTTGTATTATTATTTATCTATGATTGCTTATTTTATTTTATCTTACTATGTACATTATAATGCTACATTCAGGTACTTTTGTACTTTTCAATGCTGGCTTGTTAGAGGTCACACGACTGTTGGCCAGTACTATAATAAAAGTAATTAGAATTTAAATTGAATTGAAATTATTATTTTAATTAATAAAACATAAATATTATATCTTCTTAGTAAATAAAATTATTTTATAAAATTCCTAAAAATATATATTGTATGTGCTACACCCCAATATGAAACTGCACATTTCACAAATTTGGCAAATTTATGTACCTTTTTGTGAACAGGTCTTTTCTATTAAACATTTTACGAACAGGTTAAAAATTTCATTGGCATTTGTCCATTTCATGAACTGGAACATATTGTAATATTACCACAAGCGTAACTGAAATTGGTTTTACGATATTTTACTAAACTAGCCCAACCTAGCTTAGCCCAACCTTCCAAAATTAAATTAACTTAAAGACCAAACTTGTTTCCGCTTGTAAATTTCACAGACTGGGCAAAAACTTGTTCATTTCATGAATTGGATAACGATTGGAGCTGCCCAATCCATAAAATGGGTTGCACAAGCGTTACCCAAATCGTGAAGAGAACGAGTTTTTGCCTAGTCCATGAAATGAAAAGGCGAAGAAGCTAGTTCATGGACTGAGCAGAAATTTGCCCATTCGATGAAATGGCAATTTCCCTTTTGGTGCGTAGCACATGCACTTAATATGATTTATAAATGCTCTATAAATGGAAACGCCTACGCATTTAAGTTAAACAAGTTTTCATGGTAAAAAGGGAAGTATAATGTTTGACGTATGGGCCATTTTTAACATCAATAGCCATGGAGACTAACTTGGTTGACACCTCGCCAGCATGGTTGACTTGCCTCTCAACTCAAACCTTTAGGTCTGGGATAGGTGCATTTTCTTGAAGAAATAATATATAAATAGTGTATTTAGCAATGGTAAGATTGCGGATAACCTTAACGAGCAGTAAGACAAATAGCACACCCAAAATTATTCACCAAGGTATTTATCAAAGGAAATTTTGATGCCTGAGGGAGTATTTGATTCAATTTCGGTAATCAAACACATCGGCAGTGAAAATTATTTTTATGATACTAGCATAGCCTACCTTATTCACAGTGGCGTATTCAGAGAAAATTAATAGGTATAATGTATTCTGAAAGCTGTACGGGGGAGTCGGGGACCTAAGACCCCCCTAACCACCGTTGGCCAAGAATATATCTTTAAAAAAGGACTAAAATGAGCTATAAAATAAAATAGAATGACTGAGTACGGAGATACGGTAGGCTGAAAATTAAGCAATATGGCGGCCTTTTTCCAACTTTTGATCACGTACCTGCTTATATGTGTGTAATAAGGCCCTGCAATCAAATTTAGAGCACATATAAGTGCACACGTGATATGAGCTCGCTCCTAGACTAATACTGCTGTGTGGCCACTGGATAAAGGATTGAGAAGAGATTGGCAAAGTACTTTGTTTGGAGGGGGCATATGGAAGGAGGAGGACCTGATATTGGAAGCGTTAGAGATGTGGGTGTTGAGGAGGTTGGAAAATATAAACGGGGCGGAAAGAGTAACTAATGAGGAAGTGCTGGAGAGAGTCGGGGAAAAGAGAGGGCTATTAGAGGTTGTCAAAAACAGAAAGAAAATTGGGTTGGATACTGGACGAGAAAGGAAAAGTCTACTGATGGATGCTTTGGAAGTAATGGTGATGGAAAAAGGAAGAGGTAGAAGGTACCAGATAATGGTTAGCATAATGGTGGGAGGCAGTTACAGAAGTATGAAGGAGACTTCCGAAGGACAGAACACCGTGGAGAGCCATCATGTGGCATTAGGCAGATAGATAACTTAATAAAAAAAAAAAATTATTTAAACTTTAGCCATGACCAAATAATATTTAAATATAAGTTTGAACCAAATCCATTTAACCGTTTGGCTGTGCCCTAGGCTTAGGTTTACAGAGGCACATAGATAATGATAAAAAAAAACTTTTTTTTGAAATTGGGGACACAAATTCTCAAGGTGAAAAATGTTCACAATTTCAATATTTTATCACTCGCATTGGTGGGCACGCAATATAAATTTAAACCTAATTTCGCTGGTTTGCCAGTGACGGAGACGTTGGGGTTCGAAGTCCGGTCGGAAGTACTGAGGGTATATTTTCATATATAATTTCCAGTCCTTGCTCCACGCAAATGTGGTACATTTTATCTAAATTTTACCTCCCTAAACCTAGCCCATTAGCTTAATATATAGTTAAGTATTGACCACCTCTGTGGTCATAGTTCTTGGCTACAGATTCAGAGATTCCGGGTTCAATCACTGTCGCAACCAAAATTTATCTTTGAAGCAATAGGTCTGGAGCGTAGTCAAATTTAGCCTCGTGAGGACAAATGAGGAGCTACTTGAATAAATAAGTGCATGGTTTAGAAAACTGAGATTAACTGCTGGAGGGCTTGTTGTGCTGACCACACGCCATCCTCTATCCGCAAATGCTGGCACTATCATCGCTAACAGCGGCGGCCGCTCGGTCCCCCCACAAAGTTTAAAAAAAATAATAAGTATTGCCGGAACGGGTGTTAAAACGCGACGGAATAGAAATCTTTTTTTACATAAGAAACTAAAAAAAGAGTTCATAATATTTTATTGTATTCCAATTTAAGTAACTAGAAATGACAACCACGAGCATGGGTTTGTTGATTTGTATGTAATTGATAACAAAATATTCATTACTTCCAAGTAAAGAGAAACGTAGCCTACCATTTCGTGCTTATCTTTTGAATGATCTAGAGTTTAGAATATATTATTATGATTGACTAACTCGGAATTTTTCCCTCTCACAGTAACAAATTTACCTCTAGGGTACTGAGTGTTGAGTTTGTTAATACTATTTAGAAAGTTGTGTACTTATATAATAGTTAGTTTGTGATATATCCTAGTAACAGTGGCGCAGGAACGTTTTTATTTGGGGAGATAAATATATTCATGTGCTGTTGCAGAGGATAACATTTTTAGGATTAAAAAAAGCCAGGAAATGTAATATTAACGGTCCCATTGGCCATTTTCTCATCTATTTAGGCATGCCAAACATTAGAATAAATTCACACAAAACAAATTAAGAAAAAATATATCTGATGGGGTTCAACTAAAAATTATGAAACACTAAAAAGTTAAAGTAGGTTTCCAAACACCTTCGCCCTATATCGTTACTAGTCTATAAAACCACTAGCTAGTTTTGCAATTTCAAGTTTGTTGAGCCTCTCACGATATTCACTATACAGACACAGGTGATTTAGTCTACGTTGCCTCATCGTGGAGCGAAGATAGTATTTTTTGTATCAAAGTAACGAAAAACTTCTTTCTTCAGTAGCTGAGGTAGCTAGTATCAATATCAGAGTTTTCAAAATATCTTCAGTGTGTGCCCCAAGCTCATTTTATTTCCATTATGTTAACTAATGTGAACTTTGTATCTTGCCTCAACAAGATCTGTCTATTATCTAACAGTTTTACTTTTTTTGGGGGGGTGGAGGGGGTTATACTTTTACCCTCTCAATTTTTATGGGGGTTAATTCCCCACGTACCCCAAGTTCCTGCGCCCCTGTATAGCAATAAATATTACTATACTGTATTTATTTATTTGACACAGCGTCTTACTACCCGTTCGGATTATACGCTTATTTACTAATTACTTTAATGGATCAGGAATTGGGGAGGTTATATTTAGAGGAAGTGAACCCGCATTTGTGTGGAGGGAGAGTGGAAAACCATTTAGGAAAAACCACCCCCAGTTCACCCGACCTAGATACGAAACTCGATCTCCCCGTGCTCGGCAGTCTGGCTCTACGCGAAACCAGCGCGTTAGTTAACTACGCCACCAAGGCGGGTTATTATACTGTAAACACCTTATTATATCATACTTTATTTTGACTGCCAAGGAGGTTGTAAAGTATTTTTCGTGAGCTTAGAAAACTGAGTTTACCTCAAAAGTATCTCCTTTGTGCTGGTGCTACAGTAGCCCCATGGCTTCTTTGGTGCTGACTGACAGTTCACAGCTGACTTCTGACAGTCAACATTTAGGTATATACCTAAATTTCGACGGTCAGAAGTGACAGCTGCTAAACACATGTTTTTTGCAGATCATATGGTTCGGCGTAGGGATACATAATTTGGTCTGGTAGCTTTTCAAAGCCATCAGCTGTCAGCTGTGAGCTGTCAGTCAGCACCAAAGAAGCCATGGGGCTACTGTAGGTAAATTACAAGTTTCGAATATGTCTATGTTTTTAACAGTTAATGAACTTACATTTAAGGGTACCCATTACTAATAATTTATAATTAAACTCTAATGAATAGGTAACGGCAATCCCATCATGTCTCTACACTGGACGTTGCTATTTGTGGTGATGACGACAGCGTTGCCAGTCAACAGAAGACGATCTTGCGGCTCACAGCTTGCGGACATATTGTCCCTTGTTTGTGCGGGACGAGGCTACAATACTCCATACGCATTCAACGGCGAGCAGACAGGTCAGCAAAAAAACACAAAAAAAAAAAAAAATTTTTTATGCTTCTACTCTTACTACTGTAAATGAGTAGGGGTGAAAATGGTTGAATTTAGAGGAATTGTACCCGCATTTCTTTAAATTAAGAGTTAAGTACCATTTAGGAGAAAAAAAACAACACCTTCATTCACTCTGTCAGGATTCTCACTCCATCAAACCAGTCACCAGAAAACCAGACAAGACGAAACTGAAACCGAGGGTGTAGAAAGCTAATTTTTCTAGGGGGGGTGTTGGGGGGGCTTGGGGATCTGCTAGCAAATTCTAGCGGGGTCCAGACTCCACCCAACCCTGCCCTTTCATTCAAACTTTTCATAATTGGCAAATACATTTTGAGTAAGTAGGTATGTTGAGATAATGGGTAGGGGAAGATACAAATTTCACTTTTGACAGTTGTTCGGTTATTTTGACTTCTCTTTTTTTAGGGTGATTCCTCAAGTAGTATCTTACAGGCCATAGCAAAAATGTTTGCCTCATTTTCTGGGACCACACTTACTTTGCTTATTCCAAAAAAGTCCTTTATTTTACAATATCATATGAATGTATGAGAAAAGAAATTCAATATTTGAAATGTTGATAGAGCTCCCTTTACAATAGGAAGTTTTACAAGGTGTATCTTGAATTTTCATTTATGATTAAAACTGTAGTAAGAGTAAAAAACTTGAACATTAGGTTTTTACATGTATTTGTGGACCCCCTTTAAGTGGGAGGTCAGAGTTTAAATCCCTGCCGTGTAGACTAAGTTGATTTTTACTAAAGGGTTGTCTACTTTTTCTCAAAACAAACGTGGATAGGCCTACTTTTCTACTAAATTTTACCTTCTTCCTCTCTAATTCATTAGTGTAAATTTGAGGATAGCCTGTAAGTGTAGTAATACCCGGTGCACAATTTAATTTGTTTTAGGTAGGTGTATTTAATGTTTAATTTACCAAGACATAACTTAGCTAGGAATTTACTTATACACTTTCTTAACTTAAAATAATAGGACTACGTCTTATAGGCCTACAGTCAAATTTGATGGGAAGAAAAAGTCATTAGGCCTACCTTGACGTTTTAAATGTAAGGTATAGAACTTTGCAGCTGTTTTTTTTGATAGATATACTCAGTTTTAGCTTATGTGGTGCTGACTGACAGTTCACAGCTGACTTCTGACAGTCAACATTAAGGTAATACCTAAATTTTGACTGTCAGAAGTGACAACTGCTAAAGACATGTTTTTGCAGATCATATGGTCGCGTAGGGATACATATTTGGTCTGGTAGCTTTTCAAGCTGTCAGAAGTCAGCTGTGCTGTCAGTCAGCAACACATAAGCTAAAACTGAGGTATAGTATAAATACATATAAATAATACTAACAAATAAGTTTGATCAATTTTTGTATGAAAATTGGTCAGTACTACACATCAATTGAAAATATAGGTTTACACCTCCACATGATAAATTGACGCGGGGACTCGATATTGTGCCCGTCCTAGTCTTAAGATAGATTATAAGGCATATGAAGCTAGGGCAGGCCGACAGTGGAAAAACATATGACTTGAGTAAAAAACTGACCCAGGCCATTGGCTGGAAACAGTAAGGGATGTAAAAACTACACATCAATCCCTTAGCAGTTGACCATTCTATCCCTTAAACTACGAGAATATCCTATCAATACTTACTTGGTACACAAACGTTTTTCTTGGTTTTTGATAAGAAACATCACTGTTAATATTGACTTAATAAACTGAAACGTCAAATAATGCGTAGTTTAAAAACCTGGTAAATTTATTTAACTAAATCTACGCGCTCATATGACGGGGCTATTGAGGAATTAAACTAAAATATTTGCCACATTGATGACATAATATTTTACCTGGTAAGACAAATTCTTATATCCAATTTTATTTATCAGTATTGAATGTAGGCTTATTTATTATTAAGATAAAACCCAGTTTTTATATCAAAACAAATCAAATCAGTAGAAATATAGAGCTTAATTTTCTTCACGTGTTGACCTCAACAGTTCTTGGATCTGTCCAAGGGTGTCCTGGAAATTAATGACAACTTTTTCTCTTAATTTAAAAAGTTTGTCATCTAATGCCGCTAAGATCATCACAGATATTCAAAAACTGTTGATATCACCATGGGAAGAAAATTAAACTTTATATTTCTACTGAAGAAATATTTTTTTATCCAAGCCAAATAAAGTTTTTATATAAAAACTGCAAGAACACTGGCCTTTTCTCGCGTTATTTTCATCCCCACCTTCAGTGTTACCACTAACGATTTAGTTTAAGGAAGTAAGGATAAGGAGTATATTTAAGAAGTCATGCACCCGAGATGGCTCGAAGAGATTATAGGAAAACCGGTGGGATGGTTCTAGCTGGGGTGCGAGCCAAGTCTAATTCTGACAACTCGGGTAAGATTCAAGACCACTATGTGACAATCCTGACAGCAGTAATAACCGCGCCAGTAAGCACACGGACCAAAGCGTCGATATCATCTGGTCTGGATTTGTAAAATAAGGAGAGTTCGTGGTTTGAACCCCAGCTAGGTGTATTGAGGCGTTTTATTTTATTTATTTAACGAGATATTTAACGTGCACTTTCTAAACGATTGATTATATTAACACACGAGAATTTCTATGAGCAATTGCAAAAGGTGCCTACAATTTTTCGGAAAAGATATTGTCACAAAACTTCCAGTGTTCTTTTACATGTCACAATCGACATTGGGCGAGGATTTATTTCCCTACGAAGGAGTGTGTATGGATTTTCATGCTTAGAAAACCCATTGGCCAGCGGGTTGAACCATGACATGGGTCCTGAGGCGATTACTTTATCCCAAGACCACCAACGTCGACTACTGAGGCGTTCTATCCCTAAATTGTCTCTCCACTCTGGTTACACTTCCTCTAAAATAATAGCTTCCTCATCCTTACTTCATAAGTTTAAATATTAGAGGTGTGCTAAGATTATTTTAGCATGTGAAGCAAAATCGAAGCCAAGGTCTCAAAGATTAGTTTTGTTTAGCTACCAGTTGATTAGATTATAAAACAGACAGATATAGTAAAAGGTGTTGAAACAAAAATTTAAAAAAAAAATTAAATAATATGTTTTAACACAGCATTTCACTTTTTGAAACTTTGTACAATGTGAGTAAGTAATCTAATAACCAGGATGATAAGTAAGAATCATAGCTTGGTCCTAGAAGAGAAAGTGTGTTGTAAAGGACAGAAACATAACGTTATAATTTGTAAAATAAGTCTTGGACCTAGATTACTAATAATAAAGTAATAATGAGTATATGATAACGTTAACGTATACTTTCTTAATCATTCTTAGATAATTTATGATTTACAAACTAAATTAACAAATTACAGAACATTCGTTAATTAACACCAACTCTACACCAGGAGTTGTAATTGGATAGTAATATATTATATTAATGTAATCAAGCCCAAGCAATATTCTTTTACGCGCCACTTACGATTGAACATAGGTCTCAAAAAGATGGTCCCCTTTCCATTTTATTTATATTAAATCCTCCTTGACCAGCACCAATAGAAAATCAAGACTTATTAAACTCAGGGTGGTCATAATATCATAATCAGCACCAATAGAAAATAAGGAATTATCAAACTCAAAGGGTGGTAATATTCTCTATTATAAACACCAATAGTAAACCATGAGGGGGTAATTTAATATAATACCCCTACCAAATACTAGAAATACTATTTAATTCATTATAAATTTATTGAATGGGAGAATATTTTGTGGATTCAATATGTTTTTGGTAATATTGAGGTTTTATGTCAGTTTGAAAAATATTACAGAGAGATCGGGATTCAGCAACCTCGACATTATATCTTTTCACTTTGACAAGTGATGTAATTTGACTTTGTCAGGTTTAAAAATATATTAGGGGTAGATGAATACGGAACAGCTTTTGAACTGTAATAAAATAACAGATTTAGTGCGATCCAAATATAAGGGTTGGCTTATAACACTTCTGGTTATCTAGCAGATTGTAATTATATTCAAATACAGTGAGCTTTTTGACAGGGATTTAAACCCTCTATATTTGGCTTATTAATCCAGGATTCTAAAGTGTATGTACTAAGATTAATTTGTTCATTTTCAGAGCCATCGACACCTTCTAAATCCCGCAGAATGTCCCGTGGTATAACTCACGAGTGTTGTAAAGTGGGCTGCAGTTGGAAGACCATGGAGGAATACTGTCTTCCTGGCGAGACAGAAAACAAGTAATTAACCAACTCACTAGTTCAAACCAGTCAACACACAGGGACAGTTTCATAGTCATACTAATCACGCCTCATGTGTGGCGCTATACTAGATTCAGGACGACACCTACCTAGACCAGAATGGGATGAACCAGTTTCGCTTTTGAAACCGGCCCATTCCATTCTAGATTAGGTAGATGTCATCTTGTATTTAGTATAGCGCCGCACATGAGGCGTACTAGGTCTGGCTATGAAACTGACCTGTAATTTTTAAGCCTGTCTACAAGTCTACTCCGTATCAGTAAGGTCCATGGTCCGTAAGAAGAGATTGACTTCCACAGACACAGATTGCTTTGTCCACAGAGTCCCGATCCATAAGTCCGTAGTCCGTCACCTCAACAAACCATTCTAGATTAGCTTGACACTTAAGTCCGAGACTATGAAGCCAGCGTATAGCCCAAACGGGTAGTAAGACGCGGTGCTAAAAAGAAAACTACGAAGCTTATTCGAACGACACCTTTTCTCTTTTGCATAGTGGTTTAAAGCAGGGTGAGAACTGTTGACATTCAAATACTCGTAATCTTCATGGTCTTGACCATAAAGTCCATGGACCCGCTTGTGATGCTGTGAATTTTTTTTAGCACCGTATCTTACTACCCGTTTCGCTATACGATAACTGTGCAATTAATTTAAAATTAGGTTTCGAGCAATGAAATTATATGATTGCAATAAATTTCTCTCTCATCTGCCATAATGTTTTGAGAATATCGAACAAAAGTTTGGATGTCCTGAAGTAGGGCCTAACTAATATTTTAGATCATCTGAGCAGATTATGTTTACCATTCAGTAGAAACATATCAAGGATATTTTACGAGAATTTAAAAGAAAATACTAACGGTTTGAAAAAAATAATAATGTTATATGTATCATTTGGATTTGTTAATTTTTCAAAACTTTGATGTTATGAATGACGATAATAAGAATAAATAATGTAATTTCAAAATTTAAGCTATAAATTGTGAGGTTTCAACATTTTGGATTCATGCTTGCTATATAAAAATAATTCACTATACCATTGTGAAACTTAACTGATACCGTAACTTTGAAATTTATGATTATTTAGCAACTTAGAAAGTATTTATAAATAAATTTGGTATCAAATCTACTCTTTATTTATAGCGAAAGAAAGAAGTGTCATTATAGGCATGCTTTTGTTTTTATAACGTGGTTCACTTACGTCACTTTGTTAGAGCGATCAACCTATTAACATTGCGCCTATGATAAAAATGATGCAGATAAGTTTTTAATACATCTGGGTAGTTGTATTATACAAATCTATACAACTATTCACTTATACTGTATCAATTGGTATAATTAATATTTCAATAAATCTAAACTTAACAATTTATGATTTAACACTATGACAGATTTGGGCGTTCATATGTCCTAAATGATCACCAAAATACTCATTTTAACTATACAACCATATTTAGTATTTTAACACATTAGTTAAGGAATATACAAATTTATTTTAATATAAGTCAATTTCACGTAATACATTAACCACTTTATTAACTGCTTTATTTATAATTTTTTTTAATTTTCTAGATAAACTTATCTAAGTCTTAAATTTCATTATAATCACTCCTTACTTTCAACTATTCTTTTAGGACTTTTCTAAAAGGTTATATTCCAAGTATCACAAAACACTTAATTTAATTAATGCGTGTTCATAATTTGACTGATGGGACAAGGTGGCGTATAGCCCAAACGACTACAAAGAGCTCCGAATATTTACGATTTTGGCCAAACGAACTGTGGAGTTTTGATCCGTTAATTTTTGTCAGGAAAAGTAAACACAACGAAAGCTGAATCTTTAATGGTTTCGTTAGCTTCAGTAATTATTTATTCTCTTACAGTATATTAAACTTTAATCGGCTTTCTGGTTACAGTTTAAAAAACTGTACACTCAGCTTGCCCTGAATGATAGCAAGCTTACCTTGTATAGCGATATTATGGTGAAGCTTATAATATAGGGTCATAGTGTGGTACATTAAGGTAAGGCTGCTTACCTTTTAGGATAAATTGACTTCATATATATATAAAAAAAAAGCAACCAGAGATCACATTGATGGATCACACTTTGGCTCTATCTTATAATCTGCACCATAGTATAACCATAAAAGGTAAGCTTGCTACCTTGCATGTAAACGATAATGGCAACAACAAATAAAATGGCCCACCTTATAGTTTGATTAGTTAGGTGAAGTGGAAAGGGACGCAAAAAAAAAAAAACTAGTGATTTTGCAGTTTCTATAGCAAAACATTTATTTGTCCAAAATAAATGAAATATTGCTCCAGTAGCAACGTTTAGTTTAATTTTCTTCACACAGTGATATCAACAGTTGTTGAATATGTGTTAAGGGTGTTCTGGAATTTAATGAGAAATTTTTCTCTTAATTTAAAATGTTTCTCATCTAATGTCTCTATGCTTATGGTAGATATTCAACAATGTTGATATCACCATGTGAAGAAAATTAAACTAAACATTGACTACTGGAGCTATATTTTATTTATTTTGGCCTAAAATAATTTTGCCCTAAGAATTGCAAAAACACTGACCTTTTCTACCGTCACCTTAAAATAGATTTACATCCAAACAATATTAACAACAAAATCACAAGCACTTTTATGTTTAAAGTTTATTCAAAAACCTATATTTATTAGATCAATTCTTTAAGCACGATTGAACACGCTTTAAATGTAGGGAATAAAGATTTTATAATTATTGAATATATTATTATGAATTAAATCCTTTCCAAAAACTACTAAAAATGAGACTTTTTTCCTTACTAAATTGTTCAGGATTTTCGATGTAGAATCGTTGTTCAACCAAATCCAAACCGACGTAGCTCGAAGGTATCCCCCAAGGAGAAGAACTACGGTCGTAGCTCACCCAAAAAAGCTAAAGGCCATCGGAAGAAAAAAAAGAAAGGAAGAAAAGGCAACGGTAGATGCCGGTGTAGGCGTAAGCAACGAAAGGTGTGTACAGCAATCTGACAAAAAAAACACAACAACCACGAAAGACCTTGCATGGCTCACATAGCATGACCAAAGTTTAGTTTTCTATGTACTAGTAGCTTGTGAGAAATTGTGATTAGTATTGTTCCTAAACAATAATTCAACTTTTTTTTTGTGACCACGTCTACTATCTTTTCTGGTTATATGCATATGCACTAATTACGCAAAATGTGTTATGGATGAGGAAGGTTGAATTTAGAGGAAGTGTACCAGTATGTATGTAGAGGGAGGGTTGAAGATCATTTAGGGGAAAACCACTCTCAATATACCCGTCAGGGATATCTCCACGTTAAGGCTTGTCACACTGTGCTACTTACCAGCCAGTAGCTGACCTTGAGGGTCACGTGACTAACTCGCCGCTAGCGAGTAGCGCTCTAGTCGCCCAGTGTGTGACAGTGGAATCGCGGTGCAGTAGCGGCTGTTATTTATCACCACGTGGTTGTATCGGTGTGTGCTGTATTTATTTTGTGTTGGAATATAACACTAGTCAGCATGATATCAGATGATTGGAAACTAATATGTGTTTTTGGCTCGCTTTTTGATGCCGATTCCAAAACTGTTCTTAATTTTCTTCTATCACGTACAGTTTTTTCACAATGGACCAAAGTTGACTTCCAACATTTATCGCTGAGAACATTATATGTGCCAGTAGGTAATGCGTATTGTTGGAAGGAAATTTCGCAATACAGACCTGTAAGCCTTTAGGTTGGCACAACTGCTGCTGCTAGGAGTCCTTGTCTTACCTTGGAAGTGTTGTGACACTCAGACGCTTGAATTTCCAGATTTATTTCGCATTGTATTTCGTATTGTGTTTGCATTTCCAACGCTGTTCTCAGTTTATTTCCCTATTGTGATTGCAGTTATAGTTGTAGTCTTACAAAGTCTACACGCAAGTGTGTGAACAGTCCAAATTTTTGTTTACATTTGTGGAAAGCAAAGAACGGACATAAGAAACTTTTTGAAGAAAGCTCACTATGGTTATTTTAAGTGAAGCCTGGTGACAGTGATAAGACATGGGTTACAGAAAGTTTGCCACTATTGTGTTGCGAGGTTAAGGTTATGGACAAAAGTTAAGAAGACGTGCATGTAGTTTGCAATTCCTATGGTGTGGAGGGAGCCTAAATACCACCTTAATGACTATTACTTCTGTTTGGTTAGTGTTCAGGGGTGCAATTCAAAAAATAAGAAGCAAATAGTGTATCCAAGCATTCCTTCAGTAATTAGGCCAGTTCCACATGGAGAAGACCTTCCTGCGCCTCTTTCTCCAGCTGTTTTAGAGAACATGGCAGAAAATGATGTTGAAAGTGAACGTGATGTAATCTCTGAAGCCAATAATGATGATTTCTACAAGCCTGAAGACGACTTTACTCCACAAAGTTTCTTGCAGAGCGAACTTAATGATCTAGTACGTGATCTGAATTTGACTAAGGAATCTGCAGAACTACTTTCCTCCCGGATTAAAAGTAAGAATCTTCTGGCACCAGGAACACATTTTTCATGGTACAGACACAGAGGACAAGAACTAGTTCCTTTATTTTCAAAGAACGATTCCTTAGTTTACTGCAATAACACAAACGAGTTTATGAACTTCTATGGCATAGAACATGATCCTAATCAGTGTAGACTTTTTATTGGCTCATCCATTAGGAGCCTCAAAGGCGTGTTACTACACAATGGGAACGTGTATGGGTCTATTCCTGTGGCCCATTCAGTTGAAATGAAAGAGATATTCGAGAACATGAAGGTATTGTTAACAAGTATCAAGTATGCGAAACACAAATGGCTAATCTGTGATAACTTCAAAGTTATAGGAATTCTATTAGGACAACAAGCTGGGTACATGAAACTGCCTTGCTTTCTATGTTAATGGGACCATCGGGCAAAGCAAAGGCATTGGAGTGTAAGAGTTTGGCCAGAGCGGAGAAATTATGTGCCTGGAACTAAAAACATCTTGCATGAACCGTTTGTAGACCCCCAAAAAGTATTGCTTCCACCACTACACATCAAATTGGACTTTATGAAGCAGTTTGTAAGGGCTCTACCACAAGATGGGCCTTGTTTCAAGTACCTTTCTATGAAATTTCCCTTTATCACACAAGAAAAATTGAAAGCTGGAGTTTTTGTTGGTCCACAAATCCTCAAACTGATGAAGGACGAGGATTTTGAGAAAACGATGAATGAGAGAGAAATAGATGCATGGACCGCCTTCCAATCTGATATCGAAAACTTTCTAGGGAATAACAAAGATCCAAATTACAGGAACATTGTTGAAACAATGTTGGAAAACTTCAAGATGTTGGGTTGAAATGGAAGATCTGCAAGGAAGTCAAAAAATAGAAAGTTTGAAAATTAATGGAACACTAGTTACTATTTTTTGTTACAGAATAGTCACGAAAGTATTAGGATAGTTCCTTACAGTATTAGGACAGGTCCCTACAATATTTAAAAAATGTGTTTGTAAAAAAAAAGTCTTGTGTTTGAATATATTTGTGCTTAAAATAGCTAAAAATCTTGAAAACATAACCTCTTAATTTGTGTAAAAACCTGACGTGATAGAAACAAATGGAAGTCATTTCTAGAATCAGCATGAAAAATAGATTCAAGAACACTAACTTTTGAGAAATCATCTGAGAAAAAATTAAAAAATGCAGACTAGTGTAATCCATACTAACACGTGATTTGCTGTACAAGCCACTACTTATCGCCGCTACCTTAACACAATATGAAATATTATTATTATTATTATTTAGCACCGCGTCTTACTACCGGTTCGGGTTATACGCTTAAGTACTAATTACACTAATGGATTAGGAATTGGGAAGGTTGAATTTAGTGGAAGTGAACTCGCATTTGCGTGGAGGGAGAGTGAAAAACCATTTAGGGAAAACCACCCCCCAGTTCACTCGACCGAGATTTGAACCTCGATCTCCCCGTCCTTGGTGGTCTAGCTCAACTCGACTGGCGCGTTAGCCAACTACGCCACCGAGGCGGGTAATATGACATAGAAGTAGCTGAAAAATGTAGTAGCGGCTAGTGAAGTAGCACAGTGTGACACAGCCTTTAAGATAGCGGCGAGTACAGCAAATCACGTGGTTGTGTATATTGGATTTCAACACAAGATAGGCCTAAATACAGCACACGCCGATACAGCCAAGTGGTGATAATAGCATCCGCTACTGCATCGCGATTCCACTGTCACACACTGGGTGACTAGACTCGCTTGCGTCCCGTGACCCTCAAGGTCAGCTACTGGCTAGTACGTAGCGCCAAAATTTAACATGGCCAACTTCTCAAGCTACTGCTTTCTCACTCGCCCGCGAGCGCTAGTATCCGCTATTTTTATGTCACACTAGGCTACTTACTAGCTCCGACTCAAGTAGCGGCTAGTAAAGTAGCACAGTGTGACACAACCTTTATTGGCCATCCAGCGAGAGCGTCGACTTAGACAAATGGCTCTCAAAATAATTATGTCATCACACGGATCTCTATAAAAACTACGAGAGCTACTGAGGAACCCCTATGTATTCATATCTTACCCCATTTCCCTTTAAAGCTATACTACAAGTTTTTGAGTTTTAAATAAAAAGTGTATATTTGAGTACCATGCTTATTTTATAAATTAAGTATACAACCAAAATATTTTATTTCTACATTTAAGTTACATAATTTGCATGGGAAAAATAATATAACTTCAAAATATACTGTTATTTATCCACGTTTTAATACTTTTTTTTAAAAAAGATTTTAATAATGTTAAAGTCATTTCATTTTCTTCTCATGGTTAAACTCAATATGCTGCAAATGAGATGGATGTTTATGGATGATTAACATGAGTATTTGGAAGCATTAATTATGCTTTTACTGCCATTACGCATATTCATTTCACGGAACCCTTACACCCCTTCGCGGAACACCGTTTGAGAACCACTGCCTTAGACCAGTCGGCCACCTTAGGGGGTAATTTAAATGTTACCTTTTGTGTTATGTAATGAGGTATGATGTTAAAATTTGATTATTGTGTATTGAGGTAATGTGAAGCCCAACTGTCCAGAACATTGGAATTTGATCAAGAATGGTTACTATCTGCAATCTTATAAACAAACGTTAGTTTTTTAACGATTAATAAAAATTGTACATATGAAATATGTGTACCGCATATTACTACCCATCCGGGCTCTCCGAATATTTACGTTTATCAGATAGCGATGTGGAAGGTAAAGGTAATGCATCCTCATTTGCGTATAAGAAAGGAAGATAACCGTTTGTAGATAAACCACCGTTAGTACACCTAACTTGAATTTAAATCCTGGCCTTTCGAGTACCAGTAAATTATACCAGGTGATGCTAGCATCTTAGCCTATATGTCCACTAATGGTGGTATATTATACATTAAAAAAATTACGTTGTGCGTCTCTTTTTTACTAAGAATATTGGATTTGATTCCCGGAACGGTTGAAAGATTAACATTGGTTAAAATGGTGGCTGGAAATCAAGGTGTTGTACCTGCCATAAAGTTAAGTGAGTTTGTAAGCCATGAGTTGGTAATTATTTTTTTAGAATCACATATTACTACCCGTTAGGGTTATACGCCTATGTACTAATTACACTAATGGGTTAGGGATTAGAAAGGATTAGTTTATAGGAAATGCACCCGCATTTGAGTGGGAGAGAGTGGAATACCTTTAAGGAAAAACCACCTTCAGTGTACCCGACCGGGATTGAACCCCGATTTCCTCGTCTTTGGCAGTCTAGTCCAACACGAGAGTAGCACGTTAGACCACGCGACCACCGAAGCGGTTTGGGGTAATTAATTGATTCATGAAGTTTACGTTAAATAAACGTAATCAAGGAATTTATATTAAAACCTGTTTTTATTGAACATGTTTGTATTAATATTTATATTATTTCATACTTCTTACACATATTGGACTAGCCCTTTGGGAGACACCCATATTAATATTAATTTAACTCTAACAAATTATGTAATATAGATGAAGCTTATTATAATATTACCCATTAAATACTTAGCTTCTTATTAAAAATATTCAATATTTTCATTGTACCCTAGATTCAAATATATACAGTAGCCCCATGGCTTCTTTGGTGCTGATGACAGTTCACAGCTGACTTCTGACTGTCAGAAGTGACAGCTGCTAAACACATGTTTTTTGCAGATCATATGGTTCGGCGTAGGGATACATAATTAGGTCTGGTAGCTTTTCAAAACCGTCAGCTGCCAGCTGTGAGCTGTCAGTCAGCACCAAAGAAGCCATAGGACTACTGTAGATATGTAACGACAAACACTGACTGCAAACAACCAGGTAGGGGGAACGTTGCCCTTACAGTTATAACGGGAAAAGTCTCCCTCGTCTACTGTTCGTCAAGATAGAAGGGTTGGTAGCACATTCCAGCAACCAGACAAGTAGTGTGAGCTCTGTCCTTGGAGCGGAGACTAGTTTGGTACTGTATGTCCTGTACGTGAATGCAGACTAGAGTAATATTACACTGGTGGCATGCGGTGCGTGTAATAGTTTCGTATAAAAGTGATATGCTTAGAAATATAGTTTATTATTGAGTTGTAATCTAGTACTGTTTATTTAATTTGAGTGTTTAGTAGTGGATGTGTTTCCAAACAATTACCTATTTTTACTATTTTTATGTCCTCTGTATTTTTGTGGGTGTATGCTATCTAATAGCTAGTGCGGATGAACGGTACTCTTCACTATTATAAGCTACTTGTGACGGTATTTATTTATTTATTTAGCGAAATGGCTAGTTAAACTTTGTTTCCGTCCAAATTTAGCGGGGATACGGATGAGTCTTTTGAAGACTGGCTCTTTACTTTCGAGCTCCTGGCCGCAGCTAACAGGTGGAAGGAGGAATTGCGTCCTTTGTTTTTGGGACTATCCCTTACTGGGTAGCGCAAAGCGTCTACCCTCTCTCATAGATAAAGACAGAAAAGATTTTGATAAAAGTGTTTTTTGAGTTGAAGATTGTTTTCAAAAATCATTACTGCCAGATTTAAAGAA
This sequence comes from Timema podura, assembly GCA_033556935.1. Lineage (NCBI taxonomy): Eukaryota > Metazoa > Arthropoda > Insecta > Phasmatodea > Timematidae > Timema > Timema podura. The sequence continues at coordinate 39,043,756 of JAVRXN010000011.1, read as the reverse complement.
ATCGGCGTTCGTTTCACGTTACGCAAGACAAATGAGCGTTTAACAACACTTGCAATTGACCTGTAGCGCTTAGCAATATAAGCTTACCCGCAGTTTAATCCAGAATCTAGGGATGAACTAGTCCGTACCGGCTTATTCGTGTATAGAAGACAGTGACATTCGCGTAGCATTGCGCCGGGATCCCGTCAAAACTGTGATATACCTTGTAAGTCGTGGTGAAATGCTGGAGGCAGTGTCAGAAATTGAGCGTGCTGTGCCAGTTGACAGTATAGTTGCCGCCACTATTCCTGTAGCAAAGACAAATATAACACCTGCTTTATTGCAGCAGTTGATTCAAGAGGCAGTGGCATGGTTTTAGAAGATAAAAGAACTTAATGCTACGTCTCGGTGATTCACCAAGAACAGCTTGATCCTGTGCTTCAAGTATTTAAGCGTAGTTACTGTAATACCGTGACCATCAAGAGGACGAATGCTGATAAAAGAAACGTGACTCGGATGGAGTTACATAGGATCATCTGGGACCACGTTGCTTTCGATGTGGAGAAAGAGGACACGTACGCGAGAATGTGTGGCAAATTTTTCGGGAAGCTCGCGAGCGCCTATGTAGATGTTTTCGCCTACCTACATCGGCCTCCCATCAGGCGCCCGAAATTTCTCCGATAAATAATCCAGTTGCGATCTACGCGTCTAGAACTATTCGCTCATTAAACTGAATTTACTAACTCAGGACGTCCTCAATAGCAGTGGAGTTAAAGTTCCATGCCATTATGTTAAGTATTCAAACCCTAAGAAATCCCTATTTCAAGCATACAAGTCACATGCTAGTTTTGGGGAAACTGTCACCGTGCCTGCCAGAAGTGAACTGTTTTTACCACACGGCGGAATAGTGGCTTCAGAATTTGAAGAGTTGAAAGGTTGCTTGGAGCCCAACCTACAAGTAGCAGCAAAATACGGCATTCTCTCTGCCTGTATTTTGGTCACGGCTCGCAAGAATATGGTACCTTTCCTACTTCTAAATACATCACCAGACCATATTGTGTTGTATAAGGGAACTTCCGCCCCCTATCTGATGAAGAAAAATTTCTCCCATGTGCTTCTCTCTCACTTCACAAACCAAACATCGTCAAGGAGCTGTATTGTTCGACCTTACCCAAGCTAAGTGTTCTGAGGCTATGCGTGTGGTAACAATAGCGCTATTAAATGAGTTTTCGGATATTGTGGCACAAGATGATTCTGAGTGTGCTCGGACAAACCTAACATATCAAATTGAAACGGGTGAGGCTAGACCAGCAAAGCAACATCCGCGTCGCGTTGCTTGCAAATACCGGGAATATATTCGCAAGGACATCAGTGACATGGAGAAACAAGGTAAGGTGAGTCCCTCTACCTCACCATGGGCATCACCTATAGTCCTTACAGCAAAGAAAGATGGTGGCGTTCGTTTCTGTTGTGACTACCGAAAACTTAACGAACTGATTGTGAAAGATGCCTATCCATTGCCACGTATGGACGACATACTTGAGGGTTCGTCAGGAGCAACATTGTTCTCATCTCTCGACACGGCAGCCGCCTATCATCAAGTCGAGATAGCACCAGAAGATCGTCCCAAAACAGCATTTGTTAAAGCAGCTGGCCTCTACGAGTTTAACTTAATGGGCTATGGCCTATGTAATGCTCCGGCTACCTTTCAACGCCTCATGGACTTGGTGTTAACAGGTATCAAGTGGAAAACCTGCATGGCGTACTTATATGATGTGGTAATATGGAGTCGGGATGAGAAACAACACGTGGAACTTTTGCTTCAAGTTTTTACACGAATACGCGATGCTGGCCTCAAAATCAAGCTTCAGAAATGTCAAATTATGCGAGACCAGATTACTTTCCTGATGCACAGAGTATCAGCGCAGGGAATTGCTACATCAGAAGAGAAAGTAAATAAGGTTTAATCTTGGCCCATTCCCATAACTGCGGAATAAGTGAACCGTTTCCTGCGAACGGCCTGATACTATCGCCGCTAAATCTGCAACTTTGCAATGAATCTTGCCCTTACAGTTATAACGGGACAAGTCTCCCTCCTCTAGTATTAGTCAAGACAAAAGGGCTGGTAGCACATTCCGGCAGCCAGCCAAGTAGTGTGAGCTCTGGCCTTGGAGCGGTGACTAGTATGTTACTGTATCTCTTGTATGTAAATGCAGAATAAAGTAATATTACAGATACAACCATTTTCTCAATAATTTGTTCAATATGTTATGTAAAAGTATATGAAAAGGCTTATTTACAAAAGGGTTATTCATTTTGTGTTAAATAATTACCATTTTATGTGTAGATTGGCGTCACCAAAAGCCTGCTCTATTCTTTTATTGACTGCACACAATCGTATAGTCGTATTTAAATAATACCATAATTTCAGATCTTGTCAAAAACATGTTTATTTGTGTGACACAGCCCATTAATTACATTTAAGACACACTGTCTCTCAAGTATATTTTAAGGTGATATAGATATATTTTCAACTTGCAGGTGAGCTTGCATTTTCAGCTTTACTGTTAGTATAAATGAATCAAGGTAATTAAGTAAGAGTATGCAATGGATGTGTAATATAACGAAAATTTTACAAGTAAAATATTTAAACAAATTAGTTTGATTTTATTTTGAAGGGGACTTTACCTTAAATTACAAATCTTGGGGGAGAGAGGTATTTCCTTCCCATTATTCCCCTCAACCCCCAATCGGACTAGCAAAACGTGCTAGAAACTATTAATAATAATAATAATAATAATAATAATAATAATAATAATAATAATAATAATAATATATTTAGCACCACGTCTTACTAACTGTTCGGGTTATGCGCTTAAGTACTAATTACGTTAATGGATTAGTAATTGGGAAGGTTGAATTTAGAGGAAGTGAACCCGCATTTGCGTGGAGGGAGAGTGGAAAACCATTTAGGAAAAACCACCTCAGTTCACCCGACCGAGATTCGAACCTCGATCTCCCCGTGCTCGGCGGTCGAGCTCAACACTACGCCACCGAGGCGGGTTAGAAACTATTGATCTTAATTATTATACACTTAAATGAGCTAAAAACACCTCTTCACCTTTGTGAACGTATTTAATAATCACACATTAGGTTGTTTTCTTTAGCACTGCGTCCTACATAACGTTCGGGCTATACACTTATGTACTAATTACGCTAATGGTTTTAAGGGATTACGGAGGCTATATTTATAGGAAATGTTCCCGCATTAGCGTGGTAAACCATTTTGGAAAAACCAGCCTCAGTACACCCGATCGAGATTCTAACCTCGGTCTCTCCATCATCGAAAGTCTAATCCACCACAGGATTAGCGCGTTAGGCCACGCAGCTACCGAAGCGGGTCATTAGGCTATTAACTACTATCTTAGTGTTGCATCTACGTTAGTTAATTGTCCAGCGTCAATAAACCAGTACTAATACTAAATGAGTCGTACCTAAACGAAAAATCACTTAAGTCAAATCTCTTGCTTAGCCAAGACACAGGGTTTGTATTAAGCCCCAGTATAAGTTCAGTCATTTCGTGATTTTTATGGAAAAATACATTTCCATAGTTTTATTAGATATCTCAACCACTGTTTTATGACATTGGGAATCGTGTCTTAATAGCATCCGAATACATTCACTTAAACTGAGAGAGAGAAATATATATATTGGGAGAGTTTGTTATTGAAATATGTGAGTTTTGATGATATAATTCTTGAAATAAATACTTTTATTAGGTATTTTCTTTTGAAAAAGGAGATTTAAAATCATTTTGGTAGAACTCAGGAAATTACTGTAGAAAGAAATTGTCTTTTTCTAAAAACTTCTGCTTCTCTTTAGAATATATTTTTATCTTTTGTCTTTTTGAGGGGTACACCTTTGATGTGTATGATTTCATAAAAAAAAGAAGTTTAAAATCGTTTAGGATATAAGCTCGTAAATTATTGTCAAAAGAAATCGCTTCAAGTTTCATATATTAGGCCTATACATATTTTTTTGAAAAGTTATGGACATGGATGTACTTATTAATTTTCAGTATTTATTCAAGCTAAATTTAACATTTTATAACTTTAGTTTGGGTATTTGTAGATATCTTGTTTTCCACTTAAAGGTATGTATACTATCTTTTGGAAAATAAAACTGAAATAAACTACGTGGCCAAGTTTTTTTGTCTCACAACGTTTCACCCGTTCGGGACTCGATCCGCAATCGCCCCGTCATTGGCAGTTTAGTCTAACACGAGAGTAACGCCTTAGAGAAGACTATTCGACCGACGAAGCAGGTGTGAACAATATTAAAAATACCCACTTCGGTGGCCGCATGGTCTAAGGTGCTACTAACGCAGTAGACTAGATTGCTGATGACAGGGGATCTCGGTCAAGTGTACCGAGTTTTTCAAAATTAATTTTACACTTTCCCTCCACGCAAATGTGGGTACATTTCCTCTAAATATAACCTTCCTAATATCTAGAACCATTAGCGTAATTAGTACATAAGAGTACACGCAGAGCGGTTAGTAAGACAAGGTGCTAAAAAAAAGTAAAATAATAACAAACCATTTTTAGATAGTTATGCCCTATATACTTTTAACATTATTTAATATTTTATGTATGGATGAACAAAATGTACAAACAAGAATTATTGACTCGTTTATTCGAAGAATATGGCTAGTACATTGATAAATATACACTTTTATAACTACGGCAGACTTATATCCCGGAAGAATAAATAGTTATTGAAATATACTGCATTCCCAGAAATTTCCCCTGTAATGAACATGAAGCCTCACTTATATCTCTCACTATCAGGGCTAAATGACGTCATAAAGACTCTGTCAATTATATACACACTGTTACGTCATTAAAGGAAAAAGTGTTTGTGTTTTCATAGCATGTCAGTCTTGTTTGCAGTATATTTTAAGTGTTCTAGGAGTATGACGTCTATTGTAATTGATGATGTAAAGCCATAAATATTCGCCTTTTTAATTTATCACTATCTTACAGGTAGAGAAAGTATTGTGATCGTCAAAATAATCTAACTCAAGATTTTGATGAATTTCGGCGTTTCATGACCCCCCCCCCCGAATTTGAAAAGGGGTTTTTGAATTTCCGTCTGTCCGTACCTCAGAGCATAGCCAAAACTATTTTAGCGATCGGGCTAAAGCTTAGTATCTAGGGTTTTCATAGGGTTGCCCCGAAGGGTTTTTGGAATTGGGTATCTAACCCTAAAATTAAGGGTAGTTTACTGAAGGGTGAAAAGAGAAAAAAATCGGTTTTCTCAAACTCGGCTCTAACAATTTTGGTTGAATTTCATTCCTAAGCATTGATCAATATTATAAACAAAATGGCTACTTTAATTTTTTCGGAAAAATGACTGAAGGTTCCGATCTGATGCGTTAATTCTTATTTTTTTATCACATCTCCAAAACTATTTGAGATATTAAATTACCTATCATTGCAAATATGTAAGTCTATTTATAATAAACATATTTTATTTGAAAAATACTTTTATCAAACCAATTATTTTCAAGCTAAACGCAAAATAATATATGTATATTTAACTTAAATATATACATATATATATACATTATATATAAATATATACATATATTACATATATATATGTATATATTAGTTAATATACATATATAATATATATATTATATATTAAGTTAATATACATATTTATATATATATATATATATAAATATACTATATTTATATATATATATATATATATATATATATATATATATAAAAACTTTTCGCACACTAAAGGAAAAGTATTGCGACCGTCAAAAAATCTAAGCCAATACGTTGATGGATGTCGACGTTTCATGACACCCCGAACGCTAAAAATAGGTTTTTGCAATCCCGTGTGTCTGTGTGTCTGTTTAACCCTAAAATTAAGAGTAGTTTAGTAAAGGGCGAAAAAAGAAAAAATATATTTTCTCAAAATCGGATCTAAAGATTTTGATTAAAATTCGTATCTAGGTGTTGATTAAGATTATAAACAAAATGGCTATTTTCATTTTCTTATGAAAATGACTTTTATGGTACTTCATAGAAGCGGAATTATCCTTATCTCCGCAGCTATTTGAAATAATAAATAACTTATCATTGCAAAATTATTGTAGTACTGTTAAAAATTAAAAAACTTTATTTGAAATAAATATTTACAAAACCAGAAGTGGCAAATATATTAATACAATTTTGTGAGCTTTAGTTGTTCAGAGATACTACTTAAGTTTTAGTGCAATAATTCTCTAATTCCATAGAGTAAGTAGATAAGTAAGTCTCTCAAAAATTTCCTGGTCTTTTTCCTTTAACCTCTTAGGGGAAATGTTTGGATATAGCAATAATCTATCTCTATCATTTTAGACTCAATAGTCAATATTTACCTCTTTTATTGGTCTAAATTAATAAATGAGCAATTTAATAAAAATTCGATAATCATAAAATGTACAACCCCTAATAAAATTTCTAAAATTTTAACTAGAAGTAGAAATTTTAATACTAAGTATTGACCATTGTGGACCCAATATAGATTTTTTGGTCCAAATATACTAGTAATGACTTTATTCTTTAAAAATAAAATCATAAAATTTAAATCCGGGAGTCAAAAAATGTTTAACGTGAGTATAACGCAATTTTTGCCCGGGTTTGCTAGTGTAGGCCTATATTATCTCGTTTCACATATATTGTGAGCTTTAAGTAAATATCTCCATTTTTAAACAATGGAGTGAGAAAGTCCGTGCGGAGTTACGTACCATTTATTTTCAATTAGAAATGCAAAGGGTTTTTCGAAAATGATATTTTTAACAATTTTTTGAGTGTGTAAACTTGGTGAAAATTGGAGGTCCTTACAATAAAATTAACCGATTTGGGTAGTAGACCTTTTAGTTTTCTGACAATTATAGATAAAGGTAAAGTGACGTATCTAGTTTATTAGTCTCAAATGACTGAAAAGGCCTAGCAATATTTATATTAAGGATATAAGGGAGACATATGTTATCTTTATATTCAAATAAAATTGGGGTTTCAGCCCTTCGGGTCTTTTTGTCCCCCTAAATACCCTCGACTTATGCTAACTATATAAATGAAGATTTAGACGTAATGGGAAGGGTGAATATTAAGAAAATTCACGATTTTGCCCCAGCCGTCAAGGTCAAAGTTATACTCCTATTACACCAACCCTAACAGTAAATAACAAATAGATTATTATATTTTGACATCGTAACATGACTTAGCTTGCGATTACAGAAAGCAATCAATCACCTTCATAATATGCAAACCTTTACTAATGTATATATGTTTATTTGTTTCAGTTCGACCCGGAAAAAATAGAGCAAATGCTTAAAGACTCTCCTGTGATTGAGATAGGCACCGTACCTCCTCCCTACCTCGGCCAGCCGGTGATCCTGCCCAGAGTAAAAAGGTCCTCCACCACATCTAGGGGAACCTTCCCAAGAGAACAGGAATATACGATAGCCAACCTGCCGCAACCATTCTGACAGTCTTGTTACGCGGTGCTCAACTGTTTGAGCTAGTCATTGCTGTCAATTGGCCACCATGAAACAGTGATTTTAACTGAAACTGCAACACTTACGTAGAAAGAAACCAAATTCAATTTTATTGTGGTTACAAAAGTACCTTACTTCTACCCCAAAAGGTGACAAACTTACCCTACTTAATTCAACTATGGTGTAGTTTATAAGATATGGCTATAATGTAATCATTGCAGGTAAGACTATTGCCATTCAGGGTAAAAAGAGTGCACCCCGAGTATAAAGTATTAAACAATATGTACACATTATAACTTGAACGACCTTCATAATTTTATTTGAATACACTAAAATTAGGGTTAGTATTTGAATTAAATTAAACACCAAATTCTCTAAACTCGTGGATCACTGTATAGTCAATATAGATTACATTTTATTTTTACCAATATACAAGTATAACAAACTTCACATTATTCTATACCAATTTCAGGATTTCGTTTACCAAATAATAACCAAAATTCGAGTCTCTTTACGTTTTTAAGTAATTACGATAGATTTTAGAAATAATTTAAGTAGAAGTTTAAATACAAGTTAAAAACAAGTATAATGTCGGTACAAAAAGTGAATAATTAAAATATACACCAAGTTAAATTCAATAATAGGTATATTTCATACACTAAAATAATGTAATGCAATTCACCCGGGTCATGAAAGGTTGACCCCACTAATCCTACACATAACTTCAATTAGATTAATCGCATGTTCATAATGGGATTTTAGTGGCGTCCATAGCCAATTTACTTTAAACTAAAAAGAGTAAAGTTCTAGTCATTAATATATACTACCAAGTTATTTAAGGTAAATTTTTTTTAGCACTACTTCTTACTACCCGTTCAGGTTGTACGTCTATATACTAATTAATATAATGTGCTAGGGATGAGGAAGGTTTAACTTAAAAGTGCACCGGCATTTGCATGAAGGGAGAGGATAAAACCATTTAGGAAAAATCACACTCAACTCACCCGACCGGAATTGAGTCCCGATCTCTCCATCATCGTCAGCCAGTATATTGCAAGAGTAGCGCCTTAATCCATGTGGCCACCAAAGTGGATTTAAAGGTTAGTTAGTAGACAAAAGAAAATTGTTCTATATATTTTCCTACATAACTATTTTTAAAGTATTAATTTCCTTTCGCAAGAAACTAAACATTTTTTTTACAAAAGTTTCAGTTTATCGCCAACAAACTTTCTTCTTTAACTAAAAATCGAGAAATTTAATTAAGACTTTCAATATTTGTGAAATTAAAATAATACACATTGTTGCATAAACATATTGAGAAAAAAGCTACATCTGTCTTCACCAAAAATCATAAAAATCAACTCACGATTTCCGAGACATAAATTAAAAGTGAAAATATTGGTTTTATGATAATATATTTCAAATAAAAGTTTTTTATTTTCAATATTAGCTACAAAAAACTTTACACTGATATGTCATTTCGTACGTTTCTTAAATAGATGCGGGGGAGTCATGATCAAAATGGTAAATTTCCGCTAGTGTAAAGTAGGACTACCCTCAAAGTCATTTTCATCGGGAAATGATTGACATTTTGTTTGTAATGTTAAACAATGATGGATGCGAAATTTAATCAAAATCATTGGAGTGGATTTTGAGAAAATATATTTTATCTCTTTATGTCCTAAAGTAAACTATCCTCAATTTTAGAGTGTATATCTATTTCCAAAAACTCCTCGAGGGAACCTTATAAAAACGCTAGACTCCAAGTCTTAGCTTGATCTGTAAAATGGTTTTGACCCTTTACCGAGACACAGACACACAGATGGAGGTCAAGAGAAAGTAAAAACAGATTTATAAAATATTAATTAACTTTGGAGGTAACGTTAAGTCTTAAGATTTTAGTTCATTAATATTTTAAAATTTAAATATAACCTAGATTTAGCTAGTTGTTTTGTTACATCGAAAATATGCCAATAATTAATAATACTATTTCCAAAACTAATGTACAAATACCTTTATACAAATTTTTAATTTTATTTCCCTCAACCACTTGGAAAGAGAAATATTATGATCGTAAAAACAATCTAGCTCTAGATTTTGATAAATGTCGACGGTTCATGACCCGCTGAAAGAGAAAAGTTGGTTTTCGTGATCGGGCTAAAGCTTGGTGTCTAGCGTTTTTATAAGGTTCACCCGAGTGTTTTTTAATATTAGATATCAAACCCTAACATTAAGGGTAGTTTACTGAATTTCAAAAAGATAAATAATCTATTTTTTTCAAAATCCACTATAATTATTTTGATTAAATTTTTCATCCAAGCATTGTGTGGCTCTACAAACAAAATGTAAATTCTCATTTCCCGATGATAATAGCTTTGAGGGTATTTTACACTAGCAGAAATTTCCCATTTTGATCATGGCTCCGCATCTATTTGAGTTACCTACGAAATAATTTATCATAGTAAAGTTGTAGTACTTGTAGAACTATCTTATAATAATAAAAGGAAGTGTTTGTATGTGTTTGTGTGTGTGTGTGTGTGATGCCCAGCCAAACTTACGGCACGCAGAGATCTGAAATTTTTAACATAGGTGGACGGAAGAGAGTCCAAATGCACCTCGAAGCTGGATTTAAAAAAATTTAATTAGCTTTTTAATTAGGCTATTTTAAACTAAATTTTGGTGGGTCACGGGCAACGCCGTGCGGGATTGTTATTATTAATAATAAAAACTTGTATTTGAAATATATACAACCAATAGATTCCGAGGTATTGGCTATATTTTAAATTTTGTTTCGGAAATCGTGATTTGATATATATATGATCTTTGGCGAATAGAGATGTGGCTTTATTTTAATCAATCAATTTTTAGGTAAAGGAGCGAGAAATTTGGTGAGGTGTACCGTATCGTTTATTTTTCATGTACACTTAAAGCTGGCTTCAAAGGATGTAACAAACAACATTGATTTATTTTAATTAGAGAGGTATATTTGATCAAATATCCTTCATAAATTGTATGCATATGCACAGTATTTTATTTTCACACTCTTATCACGTACTTGCGTGGAATTATCTTTTAAATAACATATTCATATTTTCAAATAGATAATCTACACTTAAGACAACATGTGAGATACAAATTTCCTTGATTAAATTTTTGTATATTAATATTAAAGATAAATACGATTATTGTTAGTAATGTTAATAGACAGTTTTTATTGATGAATCTGTATATTTGAGCTACATTTATAAAACAACTTCCATTTTTATTTTAAAATAAAATTACTATTTTAACTGTGCAACTAAAATAAAATTGTGTTTATTTTGCTTATTTTATCCCCTTAAACCCTTTCCTTACCAACCATCACGGATATTGGATCATTGATGAGGGAGTATAGCGTAACAGTTATTTGTGTTTCATAAGTTGCTAGAAAATATGTCTGATAATTGGATAAGCAGATTTGAAACATAGGTTTGAAATATGCCTCAATTTAATAGGCTAAGTGTTGATATGTATATATAATATTTTGTATAATTTACCATAGGAAATGTTCTTGTTTAAATAAGTTAATCTCAATTGGGCGCGATCTGCGATTTTAGGCGGGTGCATCGCATGTAATTTTCAAATCTTTCTTAATAGATTAAATTGAAACCTCAGTTAAATATAGACGTAAAAATGTATTGTTCCATTCCACAATACAATGTATGATGGCCGCCCCATGGCTGCTTTTTATTAATACATTTTTATCCTTTCTGAAATTGATAAATATGATTTGGTTGATAAACTCGTCGATTAACACGGCTGCTTAAAATTAGTCTAGGAACGAGGTGTAATCGTAAAATTTGATAATTTTTATCACTTACCTGTATCCACGAATAAAATATCATAACCTTCAGTGAAAAAAAAATTCGGGACTTCTCAAAATATTTAATATTTTAGTAATCATCAGTCGAAAGGACCTTTTTGAATATTTCTTTCTTTCTAGAAATAGTGGAGGATAGCTTTTGATAACTACACACCTACAACTAGGTATGCCCAGAAGGGGGGGAGGTGGGGGAGTAAAAGTCAGCATCTACCCCCAATCAGTTTAACATCTCTCTTTAAAATAAGCAAGTTTTGTCCCAACCACAGAACACGCCTACCTACCTACCTACCTGCCTGCCCACCTACCCGCCTGCCCGCCTTACTTAAATACTCACGCCGTTCCCTTATGGGGTAGGCAAGAAACTATGCAGTTACTTAAAAAAAAACTCCGTACCACTAAATTTACTACCTTCGCTTCAACAACATCTATACCCGAGTCATACATGCTCTTTTATTCTTAACACTTTTTATGTTGCTCTTTTTCACACATTTGTAGTGGCTCCGGAACAGGAGGGGCAGAAGGGCTTGAGTCCCCCTTGTTTTATTTTGGGGGCTAGGACTATCTTAAGTCCCCCCAACATTTCCCAAGTTAATTCAAAACCTATGAATAAAACATACCTCTGTTACCATCAGTTTGATAATTTTAAGTAATTAAGACATAATTTACAATTATTTAATATAAAACTGAAATGCCCTAATTTGGCAGTTTATTTTTTTCACACGAGGAAAAACTCTTTCACAACAATATAGTAACTAACATTAGGCTTAATTGTGATTGCCTTAAATATAAACAATACCAGGGTAGTAAAGTAAAGGGTACTTATTGACCATTTTGCCACAGATAAGAACCAATTGAAAAAAATTCACAGTTGAGTTGTAAGTTTAATTTTAACATGAGCTTGATTTTCAACCACAGTTTAAATTTTATTTTTGCTATAATTTTAACAACCCTAAAAAATTAAAAAGCTGGACATTCATAAAATTAATACGATTTCTTTATTTGGTTTGAATAAACTATTTTATTATTTTAAACCTACATTAAATATTGTGATAATATATATGATTGTGTATGCATGGTTTGTAAGAAAAAATACTAAATATTTAATCAACCCTAGTTTAAAGGTATATTAAGCTGCCTCCCACAATATGAACCTTTACAAGTTTACACTTAGTTTATCCTGAAAGGTAGCAGGTTTACCTTGCATGGCATAGTTTATACGATAGAAATATAGCATGCGCGTAGCGAGAGGGTAATTATGGGGTTTAAACCCTCCATATTCCCCCGAAAATTTCTGAAGTTTTTAATGTTGATCGCAAAAGAATGTTTGCGAAACTATTTATCTTAATTTGATTCTACTATCCGATCTTTAGAGATCGTAGCTTATCATCTAAAAGCATCCATTTTTCAAAAATGTGGCAGGGGAAAACTACTTCAAATAGCTTCTGGAGGCATCTAACTTTGACAGTAAAAAAGTTGAGGGTCCCTCTAAATTGCTTTCTATGGGCATCAACATTTCTGCAGTAGGACCACTATATAATTATTTCTAGGGAATCTAATTTATGAAAAAATCTGGTCTAGTGCTGCCTAAAATAGCTTTTAGAGGCATCCAATTTTCAAAATTTTGCTGGAGGAGGACTATTCCAAATAGCTTCTAGAATTATTATACAAAATTTAAAAAAATCGAGGAGGTCTACACTAAAGTTATCTTAAATTAGTATACTTTTAAAAAATACTTTCCACTTTTGAGGACCACTTCAAATACGTTCTAATGTATCCAATTTGCAAACATTAACTGGGTGGAAGAAAAATTCATTACAATTTATTTCTAGGGCATCCAATGTTTAAACATTAACTGAGAGGAAAAAAAAAAATCCAAAAAATAAATAATTTTGATACTTCCCCTTGCCCCTATCACACAAATAATGTCCCACCACCACTCTTTAAAATAATTTTCCTATATCTCATAAGTCTTAACATCATGTCATAGACTTACATTTGGAATTCTCCCAAAATTAAATTCTCTCTACGCCCATGAAACTTAGACTGCTACCTTTCAGGCTAAAGGGGTGTACATGGAAAACCGAGAAAACCCGTAAAAGCTAATTAATTGGGTGTGAAATGAAAAGTCAAGGAGAAGTCAGATAGATTATAAAATGTCATTGAAGTTTTAAATATTTTTTTAATGCAATAATTTGAGAAATACGAAGTAGAGAGACCTACCAAGTCTAAACTATTAGTTTTATCCCCAAATAATGTGAGATCTTTATTATCTTTGTGCCAAGAATTTAATAGATGGCAATGAAAATTATTAGATCGTGTATGTTGGCCAATAACTTTTATTATAAAATACTGGCAAAGTAAATATTATTTGGTCTGGAAAACATGGATAAGTAAGAGAATTTTAAAGTGTATGCCTTATCAACGCTGTTTGAAAGTGTGTAAAATAAATAAATTGTATCAGCAGAAATCAGCTGGGTTTAAAAATTCTAACTAGCCGCTACCCTAGAAGATATATTTCAAAAGGAAAGGACACCAGAATGTAGGGCCAATGTTTAATCATTAGCCTTAAGTTACATTATAGTATGTAAGGTATTTTCGAGAGGCCCAGAATAAATTCAAAATGTGACTAAGCCTACAACAAAATTTGATTTACGTACCACTAATAACTTACTTACAATGCGAACTATCAAGAATTATTGTGTTTTTACTTAAAACCTTAAAACAAACATTCCTTCTCCTTTTAAGAAGTTTTTCCTCGATTAAATATCATGGAAGACATTTTGATATGTAAAGGTTTTCCTTTCAGGTGTTTAACACCATCCACTTACAGTATCCTTACTGTAAGTTGTGGATAACCATGGCTCATTAAGACCCGTAGCACCTACACAAATGTAAGAGCTATTTCTTTGGTTGTGTGCACTAAACACTAAATACAATTTAAAAAAACTCAAAATATCTTCTAGAGGCATTAAATTTAAAAACAAATTGCCACTAAATAACCATTATAAAAAGTTTTAGAAGTATATATTATTATTATTATTATTATTATTATTATTATTATTATTATTATTATTATTATTATTATTTATTATTATTATTATTAGCACCGGTTCGGGATATTCGGACTTACGCTAATGTGTAGGTTGATTGTGAGATGAAATGAAGGACCTACAGTTTAACGTGGGATCCGATCCACGGTGTAGGCCTGGCATTCCACACTTTCACAAGTTGTTAGAGGTATCTAGTTTTCAAAAATTTGTTAGAGGAAAATCACTTTAAATAGCATCTACATATTATAAATTTTCAAAAGATTTCCAGGTAAGGAACACTTTAAGAAGCGCTTAGAAAATTCCAAATATTTAAAAATATTTTCAGTTTAATAATAATAATAATAATAATAATAATAATAATAATAATAATAATAATAATAATAATAAAAATATTTAACAGTTCGTAAATCTTTTACATTTCTGGAGCGTGCTGTACACACGCGTATAGTCAACTAAACAACTACCAAACAAGTCTTCCGAATCCACTCGGTTATTTCTGTGCTTGCTTTTGTGAACTTTCAAGAGTCTCGACACCAAAACTAATTTATTTCTCTTCATCCGCCAACCAACACGGACTAAACACGCCAAGAACGTAGAGATGAAGGAGCCATGACCAGACTGTAAGTGTTCACGAGCTGAATATTCTCGGGAGTAATAACAAATCTAAATATTCGACACGTCCACATACGAGAAATTAGCCTTATATTCTAAGATTTATAAAATATTGAAATAATAAATTATAATACTTACGTTAAAGGGTCAATTTTAGATATAAATTGGGGGGGGGGGGCGAGGGGGCGGAGAGAATTACATCATTACAACTAGTAGAAAATCTGACCAAATACTGTGTTGATTTAGTATTACCAACCGTTTTACTTTCATTGAAAATATTTTACTTCTTAAAAAAAAGTCAACGTCTTCGTAGATGACCAAAATGCCCTAATTTTCTATAGTTTATTATGCATACTAATTAAATAAAGCTAATATTTTATTAAAATAAGGTAAAACGTTATTTGTAGATTGCCCTAGAAAAATTACAGAACAGTTAAGTCAAAAAGATAGTATTTGTTTATTATTTTGGCACTGATTAAAAAAGATTGATAAAATTTCGCAATTAAATTGAAAGTTTAATTTAAGCACAAAAAAATTTGATAGTAAGGTTATATCTTTTTTTTATTCCCTTCTCCTTATTTTATACTAGCAATCCCGCACGGCGTTGCCCGTGACCCACTGTGGCACCCCCGTGGTACCCGATTTGCCATGCAAATTTAACTATCAGATTAAAAATATTTTTTCAAAAATTTGTTAAAAATATACTAATTTAAAGGCTAGTTAAAAATTTAAAAGTCCAGCTTCGAGGTGCATTCGGACCCCCTTCCATCCACCTATGTTAAAAAGTCAGATCTCTGCGTGCCGTAGATTTGGCTGGGCATCGCACACAAACAAACAAACAAACACACACACACACAGACAAACACTTGCTTTTATTACTATAGATACTTTTCTTCTATGACGACGACATGTTTCGGTGATTTTTCACCATCTTCAAGTCTTATTTGTATTAGAGATGATTGATTTTATTTACTTCATACTATTGGAAAGTTTGTGAATTTTTATGGTTTCTTAAGGAATAATTTTAGTTAGTAGGCCTACAATCAATTATTATTACTCCCTACCAAATAAACATGAACATTATTAGAAACAAAAAAAGGTTTTTTTGGAAACAACAATTTAAAATTTTACCTAAGCCTAACTTTATCTACTCTTATAAAGTTAAAAATATGGATATTTAATTAATAAATGTACTTGAATTGGATTGAGTAAAATATTTAATATGCTTAAACTTCCTTTTCACATTATTGTGATACTATATTTGATTGGTTGCACTCGAAATACAGAATTAAACTCAAGCCTACCTGTTAGCAGGTATCTAATAGTGTCACTCAATAACTAATCTCTACCACTGAACTGCAGAAAATCGTCAAGTAAATCCTAACCCCCTTAGTTGGGCCAAGGCCAGACTTGGGGCATTTAACCATAAATTTACTTCAGTTATATATTTAGCTTGGCTAAGATATCATATTTAATGCAGTAATCTTTCAGAACTGTTCGTAACGGTTTTAGAGGTGCTAATCTTGTACAGCGTTCCAGTTCAAGGTAGCTTGGTAAGTTTTTATTCATACATATATTTAATTTAAAAAAAATGAAAATGAATAAGCACTTTAAAAGAATATAGATTTTAAATGGCTTTGAAAGTTTCCTAGCCTAGCCTAACCTAACATAAATTAAACCAACCTAAACTTACAAACTATCATGTTTTATAGAAGAATGTAAAATATATATATAAAATAATAAAAATGTATAATAAACACCATTTATTTGCTTAAATATATATAAAATAATAAACATGTACAATAAACACCATTTATTTGCTTATATATATCTATTATGTGTATGTATATATGAAAGTTCTATATTTTTTCACTCTGCAGTTCAATGTATATTGGATCCAAGACTTTACCTGGAATTTTTATTCCGCAGTCCAAGTAGGCGATTATATGGCACGGATTAGTTTCTCTGCCATTCATGTGCACTGATTTGAATATGTTGTGTCCATGGTTAATGAGAAAAATGATTTATTATGTAAAAACATTATTCAAATGTCCATATAGTTCTCTATCTCTATGAGATTTGAATGTTTTATAAACAGATTGGTTTAACAGAAATCGGCTGGGTGTATAGTCATACTGAGCTATTCCCCGGGCAAATATTTTGAAGTTAAAGAACGCAGGGGTATATGTACAGGTACAATGTTAAGTTATTAGGCCTACGCATAGTAGGGTTATCAAGGGCTTTGCTAACTGGCTGTTAAAAAAGTAACCAAAACTACTTAATATTCATACACGCTATGTGATTTGTAACTGTCACTTTTGATATATTTAATAGTTACCGATAACACATATTAAAAAAATACTTTTTTTTATTGCTGACCACAATAAATTAATCTATATTTTCTAATAATCTCATCCCACATTTCTCTTATTATATGTTATTACAAAGAAATGCTTTTAAAAGTGCTACTCCTAGTATTATTTTTAACACCACGTCTTACTACCCGTTTGGGGTATACGCTTATGTACTAATTGATTTTGGGATTAGAAAGGCTATATTTATAAGAAGTGTACCCGCATTTGCACCGAGAGTAGAAAACCATTTAGGAAAAACTACCCTCAGATACCCAAACGAGATTTGAACCTAGATCTCCCCATCATCAGCATTGAGAGAGTAGCGCGTTAGACCATGTGGCCACATAAACGGGTTACACAATATTAAATAGCTTCTAGACTATCCAGGTTTTATATTTCATATCGGCTAGCCCCCTACTCTCCCTTTATCCTCAAATAATCTCCGTAGTCCCTTATCATTTCTATATTCGATTGCTTCAGTGGTTTTACAACTTGCTATGATATGGAAGGGGGGGGGGGAGTTATCTATGGCTTTATTCAAATAAGTCGATAGGGGAAGTAAACAATCACCCCTATATTCCCGACCCCTTGATAGATTTATGTGAAGAGCATCTCGGTTCAAAAGTATTATGGCTTACAAAATATTTACCTAAACAGTCATTAAGAATACATGTGGATGTTATCAGCACCAGCACAGTAACATTTGGTTAGACCTTGCATCATTCATATCCATAATTAACTAAATTACACGATCAACCGTGAATAAAACGGATGACGTGAGCTTGGCTTAGTTTATACCGATATTAAATTATTGTTATGGTTGTTAGATGACCTGGCGGTCTAGTGGTAATTTGTCGGATTTCTGTGTTTGGGGCCCGGGGTTCAATCCTAGGTCCCAGCACAGATTTATCTGATTGCCCACCCTTCCTTCACCTCTGACAGGACGTGTATTAATCACAACTTGTGAATGTGTGGAATGCCAGGATTCCACCGTGGTTCGGATTCCACGTTAAACTGTAGGTCCTCCATTTCATCTCACAATCACCCTACCATTACACATTAGCGTAAGTGCGTATAACCCGAACGGGTAGTAAGACGTGGTGATAATAATAATAATACTTAGCACCACGTCTTACTACCCGTTTGGGTCATACGTCTAAGTTCCAATTAAGCTAATGGGTTAGGAATTGGGAGGGTTGAATGTAGGGGAAATGAACCCGCATTTGCGTGGAGGTAGAGTGGAAAACCATTTAGGAAAACCCGTCTCCAGTTCACCTGAGCGAGATTCGAACCTGGAGCTCACCATCCTCTTCAGTCTATCTCAACGCGAAACTAGCGCGCTAGCTAATTACACCACAGAGGTGAGTTATCCCATATTAAAGTAATATACCGATTATTCATTTGAAAACTTTCCAAAAAAATCTCGAAAACAACGTAGCCTATTGCAGAAAAAAATATTTTAGACAAAAGTTATTTGGTTCTGAGAGGCAAGTGGGGTGGTAGTGCTGGTATGACCTTAAGTGGCGTTGATAGGGTGACGTTAAGGTCACTTTGAATTTTTTTTAATGAGACTCCCTATTTTTTATTATATATTTTTGTAGATCACGTTGTGATATTTTCAACATGGTGGTTTTAAGCTTGTTAAAGTAAAATATATCACAAGAAATGAGCCTCACAAGTTTCTGAGTTGCCAGCATTAGAATTTGACCTATTCAAACATAGCTTGAGTAGATACAAGCGTTTGTGTGCTGTGTGTGTTCGCAAACTTATGTTTGTTCCCGTTTATGTGTATTTGTAAAATAACTAGTGGGTCGTTACCGCGATGACTGAAGATTATTTCACTAAAATGTATTTTAAACTTTTTATTGGGAAAGGATCTATATAATAAGCCCTCACTCACATTTTAGTTAAAAGTTTACTCGCCAAAGGCTATCAAATTTATTTAGATATTTAGTTTTCTGTGTGTAATTTGAATCAAAACTTATATTTTCCTCCTTCACGTCCCGGTGAGAACATTAAAATGGCCCCTCTCCCAGATCTCTATCTATTCGTCGCACCAAACCACTCAAGTAACGATTGAGCTGATATTATTTTGAAACAAAGACAAACTGTTTTATTTACCATTATACAGCTATACACAAATCATGGTTTCCATGGTGATGCAAGCAAAGAATGATTGTACAGATGAACCTCTGTCCACACAGTAGGAAAGGATGAAAAATTCGCTAGAAAATTGGTTTTTAGCTGTAGGCCACTATCTTTACCCTTATCCTGATTCCCTAATCTTTAAAATGAGTGTTCGTTTGTCAAAATCTGTTCAGTCATTTTCTCGTAATTTTTATTACTGGAAACGGGCTTATCAAATAATATATATTAAGATATAATATGATAGAGAGAGTGATAAAATGTGGTAGTGAAAATGAGAGTGTAAGTGTTTGATTGTGTAGTTTTGTAAGTGTGCAGGTAAGTATGAAAATGAGAGTGTGAGTGTGAGAAAGTCAGTGTAAGAGACTGAGAATGAGCAATTGATAAAGATCGAGTGAGTGTGAGCGAGTGATAGTGAAAGTATGTGTATGAGTTAGAGAGAGAAATACTGGGAAAAGAGTGTGTGTAAGAGGAAAGAGAGTGTAAAATTTTGGGACAGATATTGTGTGAAAGAGAGAGAAAATATGAGGGTGTGTGAGAGAGAGTTAGAGAGATAAATTAATAAAGTGAGTCTGAGAGAGAGAAATTGGGTTTGAGAGAGAAAGTAGGTTTGAGAGAGAGTGGGTTTGAGATAGAGTGAGATAAAGAGAGTGAGAGTGAGATAGATAGAGAGTTTGAGATAGAGAGAGAGTTTTAGATAGTGGGAGTTTGAGAAAGAGAGAAAGAGATCGTTTGTGAGAGAGCGTCCAAGAAATAGAACGTTCGAGAGAGAGAGAGAACGTTTGAAAGAAAGTTTAGGAGAAGGGGTATAATAAAGATAATGTGTGAGAAATTGTGTGATAAAGAGTGTATGTGAGGGTAGAGAGTGTGTGAGAGAGAGAATGAGAAAATATTATATTAGAGAGAGAGTTTTATAGAGTGAGTGTGTGTGTGTGTTTTTGAGGGGAGAGAGTGAGAGAAAGTGTGTGAGAGCGTGAGAGAATTTAATAGAGAGAGCGAATGCGAAAATTTTTGTGGTATTCAAACATTACGGTACTTTTAAATATCATTCTCTCAAAATTAAATATCAACATGGAAACATAACTAGGATTACTGTATTTTGTAAGAATGTGAAAAGATAGATGGGGTACACAAAACCTTACTTTTAAATATCATATCCTCAAAATCAAGCGGTAAAATAAAAACGTACCTTAACATTTGTATTGTGTTACTATTTGCTAATATGATCATTAAAACCCATTATTTGAAACAAATGAACACCACAACTCATACTTATATAGTTAAAATGGCTTTTTTAAAAACATTATTAAATATCATTTTATAGCTTTTGAGCTTATAATACATACCTAAACATATTTAAACATCATATTATGCGCGAAACAAAACGTAGACAATATTTTCAAGAACTTAACCCTTAAATTTTCGAATTATGCTCAATATTATTGATATAAAAGCGAATTAACGATAACAACATTCCAATAAAAACTAAATGATTCCCCAGTTTATAAATCTCAATTTATATGTGCTATGACAGGCATCCAAAGAGAAAATTGTGATGTGTTCGGACCAACTAATAAAGATTAAGTTATTATTTTTTAGCCAAAGAGAATTTTATTTAGAGATTTACTGCCATGCAGCAAATAACGGTTTCCATAGTGATTAAATAGATAATTAAAAATGAAAATTCTGTGTGAAAATCGAGTTTCAGTGGAAAACTACTATTTTTCTCGACATCCTGGACTCCTTACCGTTGAAATGAGTGTTCGTTTGTCAAAATCTGTTCAGTTATTTCTTCGTAATTTCTATTACCGGAAACGGGCTTATCAAATTATATATAAGGATTATTGAGAAAAACACTTTTGATTTTAACTTTAAATGGAGGTTTTCGAAATGATCTCCATTTTGAGCTTAACAATGATAATATAGTCTATTTTCAAATTCACTTCTGACTTTTCGTAGAGTTGTTTTTGTAATGCCATTGATATTCTATTTTTTAACGCTTTGATATTTGCTGGTTTAGTACCATAAATAGTGGCTTTAAATGTCCACATAAAAAATCTAGGGGCGTTAAATCAGGTGACCTTACTGGCCTCTCAATTGTTCCTCTTCTGCCAATCCATTATCCATTAAATATGTTGTCTAACCATTGACGAACGAGTAATGCATTGTGATTTGGGGGGGGGGGGGGGGGTGTTAGGCTCCAGCTTGCTGAAAATGTATTATATCTTCATCAAGCTCCATATTTCCATGATTGTCTATTTGATTTTATAGGGCATGCACTACAAGAGGATGAATGGCTTCTTCAAGCATTTCCAAGTATTTTTCCCCTGTCAAATTTCCATCAATAAAATTAATATCGGACCAATAATCGTGTTACCTAATACACCTGCCCACACGTATATTTTTTCTGGCCATTGTGTATGTCCGTCAGTAAAAATACGAGGGATTTGATCACTCCAATAATGATCGTTGTGTTTATTTAAATTTAAGAAAAAAGTGCACTCTTCAGAACACCAGATACATTCTAATAACAATAGATTTTAATTCAATACTTCGATCATTTCTTCAAAAAACTGTACTCACCTATCAGGATCATCTTCGCTTAATGTTGGATAAGCCTGCATTTTAAACAGATAAAACGTATTTAATTTTAATGCCTTATGAATCGATCCAATCAATACAACAGTAGCTTTAGACACTTCCCGCACTGAACTTTTGGGATTTGGCATATAATTGCCCAAAATTTCCACTTGAGTTAATTCACTCAATACTGTATGCACAGTCTGTTTTTTGTTTTGCGACAGATCCAGTTTATTTCAATTTTGAAACAAGAAGTGTTAATTTTTATTCTGCTGTCTTTGTTTGAATGTTGCCGCCGTTCTTAGAGCACATTGAGCCTTGGCTCTGTACAGAAAAATCAATTATTTTCTTTCTTCCAGACTGTAAACCATTTTCCAAGATTAGATGTTAGCAGTTTAATGCAAACGAGGCAACTAACGTATTTGTAACTGGCATTGATAGCAAAAACAATGTTTTGTTTACGACTTTACACATAAACAATTGTACCTTCCCAAGTTATGTTTGAATAGGCCAAGTTCTAATGCCGCGCCTGATGCCGGCGACTCAGAAACTTGAGGCAGATTTCTCCTGTTAACTTTTACTTTAAAAAGCTTAAAATTACAATTTTGAAAATGTCACAACGTGATCCACAAGAACATCATGTTATAAAAAAAAGGGAGTCACATAAAAAACATCAAAGTGACCTTTACGTCACCTTAGCAACGCTATCCAAGTTCATAGCAGCCTTACCACCCACCTTACTTCCTCCTCAAAACCAAACAACTTTTGTTTAGAACATTTTGTTCTGCAAGTCGTTGTTTTCGAGATATTTTTGTGGGAAGTTTTCAAATGAGCACCCGGAATATTTAAGAATGTAAACGATATTACCTACAATTATTATGTATGCAGTTACATGTCGTGACTTGTAGCCATGGTAATCAGAGCATGTTAAGACTGTACCTGTGATATGTTCTCAGCCATTTATCCCCATTTAAACGATCTTACATAGATATTCAACAATATGGCTCACATGTAAAATATATTTCAGTTTAAACCTGACCAATTAGTGTATTTTTTCTAGCATCGTGTCTTACTACCAGTTTGAGTACGCTTATGTACGCATTGCTAATGACGCAGGAGTAGCGCGTTAGACCACCCGGCCACCGAGGCGGGTGATTAGTGTTTTACTAAATGGTGAGAACATATCACAGATACAGTTTGAACTAATTCTGCTCATCCTGGAAATACTCCATGGCATACCACATGTGTTGAGGATTTTTGATAAGGTATTTATTAGTTTAAATTAACTGAGTGGAAACTCATATGGACAGAGTCAGTAATGAATGGGCGCGGTTTCTAAGGGAATCCAATAGGTCAATGCGAAAGAAGCACCTTACGTTGGTTTGGGCATGTTGAGAGGAAGATGAGTGTGGATCGAGTGACAAAGCAAATATATGAAGGTAGAATGTGTGTATAAAAAGGAAGGAGTAGGTTATGTAATAAGTGGTTAAATGTTGTGACTGTGTGAAAAAGAGAAACATTAAGAGTTTTAAGAATAAAAGATCATGCATGACTCGGTGTATGGATGTTTATAATAATATATAATATTTAGCACCGCGTCTTACTACCCGTTCGGGTTATCCGCTTAAGTACTAATTACTCTAATGGATTAGGAATTGGGAGGGTTGAATTTAGAGGAAGTGAACCCGCATTTGCGTGGAGGGAGAGTGGAAAACCATTTAGGAAAAACCACCCCCAGTTCACCCGACCGAGATTCGAACCTCGATCTCCCCGTCCTCGGCGGTCGAGCTCAACACGACTGGCGCGTTAGCCAACTACGCCACCGAGGCGGGTTGTATGGATGTTGTTGAAGCGAAGGGAGTATGCAAGGATAGGGAAGTGTGGAGGAAGTTAGTGAGGATGGATTAAGGACGAAGTTGTTTTTTTGAGCTAAATGCACAGTTTATTGCTTAGGTAGGATTAGATATGTATGTATGTATCTATTAGTAATGTTTAAAAACATACTTGTTACAATAAATATAAAATAAAATAATTTCACCGCATCTCACAACCCGTCCATGCTATACTCATTTTGTTTGCTATAATGGGAGAGGTATATGAGGAAGGAAGAATTTAGAGTAAATGGACCCGTATTTACGTGAAGGGAACATGGAAATGCCTCAGGTTTTCCACTTGGCCTCCACACAAATCAGGGTATATTTCCTATCAATTTTACCCATACTTAAACCATTAATGTAAATATGCAGAAAGCCCAAACTGATAGTAAAAAGCGTGTAAAATTAGATAAACATAGCAAAGCTATAATGGTAAAAGAACATCCTAATTTAGTTAACATATCTGAATCATATCATGATGAAGTGAGTGGTTTTTTTTCTTAAATGATTTTCTCCTTTAGCCACCCAATTTCGTGTGCACCTCCTTTAAATTCAACCTTTCTGATCCCTAGCACATTAGCGTAGCTAGTACATAAACATAGAGCCCAAGCGGTTAGTAAGACTCAGTACTGAGAAATAAAGCTACAGGTACTCACCAAGAATGTGCATTTTCCAGCCATGTACGTAAAGAGTGTACAATGTTAATTTGAAGCTTACATTATCTTCTTATTCCGACAACTATCTGGAGGGAAATCTTAAGTTTGAGTATTAACAGAGGCATTAAAAAAAATCGTTGCAGAGAAAAAACAGTTTTGTACAGGTTACAGAAAATTTAATGTTGACTACAAAATTAGTTTGATCATAACAGAATCATTTTGTAGTCCCCATTATTCTTTGGAAACCTGTACAAAACTGTTTTTTCTGTGTGCTATTTAAAAATATATTTAATCTACATAAATGACGCAAACAGAGGAAATATGACCTACAAATTCAAAATGACAAACAAATTACCTAAAAATAACACATAGAAAAATATTTCACCATACAAGAAAATCGTGGAGAGAATTTATGTTCTCATGAGAAATGATTGTGATGTTAAAACAAAAAGAAAAAATAATTTGTTTCCTAAAAATCCGGACCTTGATAATAACCAATTATTGGTATTTTTTATTGCTCAGTATATGCTGAATAAACTAAATGGCTATTTCTTCAATTTGGCAAATTGATGACTTGAAAATATAATACTTTTCCTCAAACTCATGTTTTATATAATATTAAAACGTTATTTTATAAAATAAAAATAGTTTAATTCCAGTGAACTTAGCCGAGATTTGAAACTCATCCTCCTTATTGAGGGTAATCCAATAGGCTATGTTGCGAGTTAGATGCTTAAGACTGTGTGACCACCAGTGTAGTTGTTTGGGTGTTGTTTCTGTTCTAGAGTTAAGTCAAGTTTTTAAGTCGTGTGATGATATAATCATATTGGTCGTAAATTTCACGTTAATTATAACAAATAAAAACAAATTACGAGGACACCTCACCTTGTGTAATGAATGAACTTATCAAAAAAAAAAGTGAACTGCAGATTTTGTCCTTTTGGTGCACTCTTTGTATAGTGTAGTTTTCATACTGCTAGAAAAGTTACAAGACCTTCTTTCATGTAATTATACGTCAAGTCATGTTATTTGTGGCTGTCACTTTGAGCAATATCTATAAAATAACACTAATAATAATAATAGTAAAATATTATTATTGTTGACCACACACATTTTTTGTATCTTATTAAAGTTTCTTGGTACGGAAATCCTGTTATAGCTTAATTCTTACTAGGGAAACGATTTTTAGGAAACATTACAGGGAAGGTTTCTTTGGCTAGCCCCAAAGTGGGTTAACTGGTTTCAACCATTTCCTAAACTAGACAAAAATACTTGTTTCATTTCCTTAGGATTCACCATTCTCAACTTGTTCATTTCAATTTTTAATTTGAGGCCCTAGCAGTCAGTATTAAAGCGTCTCAAAGTAAATTTAATTTCCTCCCCCCCCCCTTGCCCCACCTTTCATTTACTTAACAAATGTTTTCTCAAGAATTAAAAATTATCAGTGGCAGATGCCAGTACCGAATTGCATTTGGTCACCGTTGTTAGATAAGTCAAGTTTCGAATCCTGGTTGGATAATTTTTTTTAAATATGACTCTTCATTCAGATTTTCCCATCCTCTCTGCAAGCAAAAGAAAGTTTAATTTCCTCTTAACCACTCTCTTCATCTCTAAACCTTTGGTTAAGGTGTTAATGGCTCGTGGGACATAGAGACCTATTAAATGTAAGGCCTACTAATAACAATTTTTATTTCAGCTCAATTATTAGGTTGGCACTTCCCTTGTTTCTTTTTTTCTCCTGGAGACCTTCTAGCCTTGACCAATATTGGTTACACACCAGCTTCTGTTGCCGCAAGCTCTAACACGCTATTCTCGAAGTAGATTAGATTAGACGGGGAGATCGAGGTTTGAATCTCGGTCGGGTGTACTGAGTTTTTTCAAAAATAGTTTTCCACTCTCCCTCCACCCAAGTGTGGGTACATTTCCTATGAATATAACCTTCCTAATCCCAACACATTAGCGTAATTAGTACATAAACGTATAACCCGAACAGGTAGTAAGACATGGGATTATATATATATTTTTTTGGTTACATTTTTTTCAAACTGTGATATAAATGCGCATGTATTACAAAATGTCTGTGAAAATAACTGCCCTTAATATTTAAACTATTTAGTTTTTATAGGAAGAGCTAATTTAAAAAATACAAACCTTTTTATGGCCAAAAATTATAATGTTTTATTAGGTTATTATTGTTATTTTATATATACAAATGATTTCTTTCGTGTAGTAGATTTAGTAGCTTTGATAGCTTTGATAGCTTTGATAGCACGTGACCTAAGAGGATCCTGAATTCTCTTAAGGATACAGGAGTGGGCTGCCGATTAAACACGAATGAAAATGCCCACGGAATATTCAAGATTTTAATTATTTAAAATAAAACAATACATACACTGATTAAAATACAATTAATAAATAGCTAGACAAGTAATTAAATAAAATTATAATCATAATTAAGTCTATAAATTAATAAGAACTGATGAAAATAGAAGTAAATTAAATAAACAAATTAACAACTATAAAATACGTAATAACTATTCAAATATTAAAAACAGTCACAAAAATGTTCACTAAAAATGTAGTCCACAATAACAATTAATGTCTACATCACACGTGTACATAACCAACAAATTACAAGATAACTATTTTCTTCATGGTACATGCATTATTTTTTTGAGCACTGTCAACGTTTTATCCGATACAGTGCACTATGCAATTTATGGTCATATTATGTAATTGGAATCAACACTACATTCAATTTTGTCTTAAGGAAATTAGACTACTTGTGAATGCATGGTTGTTTAAATAAGCACCGTAAGCTTGGCATCAGGTGAATTTACTAGATATGATAAAAGGAGGCCTATTTGTAAATTGAGAATTGTAATAAATATTTATTATCTTAACTAAAACTATGTATACCACCCTGTATTTAACTTAGAAACTACACTTAAAAATTATATAAAGTATAAAATAAATAAATCTCATAGAAGTAGAAAAACTTATTAGGTTTGAAAGTGAAGACTGTATTTCGTGAAATTCACACACACACACACACTTACGCGCGCACACACACGCACGCACGTACACACACACACACATACACACACACACACACACACACACACACACACACACACACACCGGTAAACGAAAAAATATATACATAGGTTCTTAACACTTTACATACTATATCAATAAGAATTAGTTTATCAGTAAGTTTACTGGTTGAAAGAAAAATCTAAGCTTCTGTTTCTGTCCGAAATGAATTTGTCTTTAACTAATTCGTTAAAGTCTGGTATCTTGTGAATCATCGACTGTTATTCTGTCTGTATACATCCGAAATATTCCAGATTATCGTCTTTGTAAGTGAAGATTGTATGTATTATCCTGGATTGAAAATTTCATCTAGTTTCTGAGGTTTGTGGTATTTATTTAAAATCTCATACATGCTCTAAACCCGATCTTCTCTTTAAAGTGTGTGATAAAAATGCACAATCCCATTTACATTGGCGAAAAAATATTCTCCCACTCGTTATATTAGAAGCGGCTTATTCATTCAATTGATTTAATTGGTGGGCGTAACAATAAACATAATGGGCATTTTTATTTTCTACTCCCTCACGTCTGCTCCTGCTCTTTTTGTTCGTGATTTCTTTGTAACGCCTTAGGCTTAAAGCCACAAGGCCTTTCTCTGTAAACTGATCTAATTTCTACTTTAATTTATTGATTTATTGCTTTTTTATGTTCTCTGTAAATGTAGCTATCCTCTTCCCTTAGTTTAGTTGAGGATAGGGATATATGACCTCGAGCTTATGATGGATATTGCTTGACGTTTTATGTGACCCCGAACCCAAAAGGTGGGTTGTAAAACTATGTTTATACATCTGTGTGTGTATATATATATATATACATATATATACCTGAGGCAACAGCCAAAATGGTTTGACAGATTTTGTTCAAACTCGATATTTGAATGTTACCATATCTTGAGATGAACATTTTTTCTTAAGTTTTTTTAGCACCGCGTCTTACTACCCTTTCGGGTTATACTAATTACACTAATGGGTTAGGAATTAGGGAGGTTTAATTGAGAGTAATTGCACCCGAATTTGCGTGAAGGGAGAGTGGAAAACCATTTAAGAATACCACCCTCAGTGCACCCGACTGGGATCGAACACCGATCTCTCCGTCTTCAGCAGTATAGTCCAAAACGAGAGTAGAGCGTTAGAAAACGCGGCCACTGAAGTGGGTAATTGGGGTTTTAATTCTATATCTAAAACTAAGGCTAGTCAACTGATTACATATTTTTAAAATTTTAATTTGTTATTAAATGGCTATAATGAGCTTGTTCAAAATGAGTACATGGGGAGTGTTATACATGATAAATAGCAATGTATACTTGCATTTGTTTTATACCTTTCGCAGTTGGTGTTTGAATTATTTTTTTTTACTTGGGCCACGTTGAGGAAACAATAATTTTCAGCATTTCTAATGTAGTTACAACAGTCATCACATGGGACATGTAAAGTAACTACTACAGCTGAGACGTTGGAAGCTACTATTCTCTCAATGGGGCTCAAGTACAAAAACATTCATTCTAATGTAGAGCCTATACATACTTGAGTTTTGGAAATAATTATTTAAAGGGTAGTTTATTGATAACTGATTAAAAAATAAATATTTCAGACTATAATATATTATTTGGGAAAGAATGTATGATTATGTCGTACAATTTATTTTTAGTACTTTTACTCGCAGTAAGGGATCAAAAATTAACATTGAAAACCACGTGCAAAGCCCTCCTCAACGCACTCTACCTTGACTCGAAACATGGCATTCCCATTTATGGCCTTCAGAAGCGAAGGGAGTCTAAAGGTTTTAGACCACTCGGCCACCTTCGTGGGAATAAAACAGCATGTTGACTCTTTTTAACTAAAGGAAAACAATGTGAATCTATTTAAGAGTGGATGGGAAATAAATTATATCATAATTTTTTTAAATAAAATCAAACAATGTACTTGAATGAAAATATTTGACTTCATAAATATATAACAATTTACATCCATTATTGTTTCCAACCTATGGCCTGGGTCAGTTTTTTAATCAAGTCATATATTTTCCACTACCGGCTTGCTAGACCTTTTGTAGCTTCATATGCCTTGTAATCTTTCTTAAGGCTAAGACAGGCCCAACATCCAGTCCCCAGCGGTTAATTCATCATTGTGAATGGGTAAACACACGTTTCACCAATTATAAAGTTATCGGTCAAGCTGGGAATCGAACATTGGACCCTTAGCTCAATATACAGACACACTACCGGCTGAGATAATAAATATAATACAATATGTTTTATTATCATCATTATATAATATATTTAAATATAATTTTTAGCACTCTATACATAAAGACTGCGATGACAGCTATTCTTGGAGAAATCAAAGGTGTATTTTTGGTTTTATGCGATCAATAATCTTTGAAAGTAGGCTCTAAAGGTATCCGTAAGGCATAGTTGACTGTTACAGAGTGTTCAAACGGCATGATATTAGGGGTTGAGTTCGAAATGTAGCCGGATGTACTGGGGAAAGATTTTTCTCACAAGAGGAGTTTTCCATCCACAATCCAGTGAATTTTGGAGTAATTTCCTCTAATTTGCCCTTCTAATCCTTATATCATAGAAGGAAAGGTTGAGTGAAAGAGGAGCTTAGGAAAAAGGAGGATTCAAATTTTGAGATGACTTGAAGGAAAGAAGAAAATTCTGCGAACTGAAGGAAGAGGCAGAGGACAGGGCGCATTGGTGGTCTAAGTTCACTGACAAAAGGAATGGACTTGTCACAAAAAAGAACACATAATAATAATAATAATCTTTAACAAACTATATCAAGGCACAAGTAATCGCGTGTAGATCATACCCCTAGTATCGTTTACATATTCATGATGACTTTAAATGGTTCATTGTTGCAACTTAGGTTTGTTTTTCACAATTAACGTGCCACCACCAAAACTTTTCCCTCTCTTGCCACGTAGTTTAAAGTGTAAAATAGCCCAGAGAAATTTGAAGGATTCCAAAGTTATGCGCATGCGTCCTCAGGACTAAACTATTCCTTCATCTACATTTGCGCTCAGTTTACACCCCTTGATGTTTGTTTACCTGTTCCTCGAAAATTTTTGCTACTTTTTAAAAACATCATTGGACTAAGGAATAATCAATTTAGTTCAACAAAACCTTATAGCTTATTACATTGGTAACCAACATAATTATGACGGTTGTGGAGGAAAATGCATGAAAGGAAATCTCGGAAATTTTTTGTTGCATTTATGTCGTGCACTCAAAAAGTATTTTTGAGGCCGCTTCTTCAACCTCTTCATCGGCGGCAATGAACAGAGCGACCATCTATTCCTACTCTTCACTGCTTCTACCACTCATTGTAAAAAAATCACTAAGATAGTTGAATTTTGATGGTTGGTGTTTTGCGACTGATATGAATTAAATTCCGAGCCAGTGTGCGGATAAAACTCCTTTCCTTTTGTAGGGTTCTGATTCCGACTGTTCCGATACAATTCGGTGTGTGGAAAACTTAATTTGTCGAGAAACGCATGTTAACACGTTGTATTTTCTAAGAAAGAAAGGATTACCTCTCTACTCTTTTGGAATTGGCTTAGTGAGAATTATTTAAATTTGGTTTATTCTAAGAAATAAACATGGACTGATTTACAGTTGGGAAAGTGGGCGATCTCGTATTTACATGTTTTATATTTCTAGAAGGGAAACAGGCCTTCTCTACAGTTGTGGAAGTGATTTAGAGGCACTTGTTAATATGTTGTTCTTTCTAATGAAGAAACAGGACTTTTCTACATTTGAAGACATATTTTAGATACACCTATTCACATGTCGTATACTTACTTACTCCATGGTATCAGGAACTCGAAAGTTCATTACCGCACTCACCAAATTACGCCAATTATTCCAATCTTGAGCAAATTCTATCCAGTCTACCTCATTACACCCTGTTTCTTTCAGTTACATTTTCATGTTATCCCCTATCTGCATCTAGGTCTTCCCAATGGTCTCTTCCATTGGGTTTGCCAGTCAGTAGTCTGAACAAGATTCTAGAATCTCCCATTCGTGCTGTATGTCCTATCCACCATAATCTACGAGTCTTAATTATCCTAACAATGTCTTGTTACGAGCACAGGTTATGTAAATCATCTTTATATAACCACCTCCAACCCCCAGTAGCCTTATCTTATTTTTGGACCAAATATCTTTCTTTCTAAGCACCTTGTTTTCGAACACCCTCAATTTGTTTTCGTCGTGTAAGATAAGAGACCACGTTTCACATCTATGAATAACAACCGGTAAAATGATTGTTTTGTGTATTCTGAGTTTTACATTCCTTGAAAGCAGGTGGGATGTCATCAACTTACTGGACGAGTAATAGCATGCATTTCCCGACAGTAATCTTCTCCTAGTTTCCAATATAATATCACTATTGCTAGTTAAAATGGTTCATAAATGTCGTATATTCTAAGAAATAAATCAAGACTTTGTAGAAATGGCTAAGAGATGATTATCTGCAGTTGTAGAAGTGGTTTAAATACTTGCTTTTATGTTTTTACTCTAAGAAATGAAGCAGGGCTGCTCTTCAGATGAAGAAGCGGGTAGAGCCTCATTTTGACCCGCGGAAGGTGTAAAGTTTTATCAAGCCAAAATAATATAGCTAAGCAAGAATAGTAAATTGTTCTCTATATAAATTTGAGTTTTCTATCCTTGCTAGCGCCACTGTGTTCAACGTATGAACTACTATGTAAGGTTAAACTATTGTTTTCTCCAGCAAGTCATATGGCAACACTGAGTGATAAAATAAATCGTCAGTTGCGTTTGTTCAGGGCACTAAATCGTTCGGTTATATTAGTGTTTATATTCTAAGTGATAGCTTAAAATCTATCTATGTTTAATAGGTGTTTGTTAATAAAGTGAAGTGATAATTTAGTATTAAGAATATCATATTCATCCAATTAAATCATCACTCCATAGTCGTGATTAAATTAATAGACTAAATTAAATGAGTACAGATATTATATTATACATAGACCAACAAAAAAATCTTTCTTTACCTAATATCAAAGTGATATTGACACTGATGGTCAACATTCGTTACAAAAGCTAAAATTTCTCATAAAATGGAATAGAACTATTATTTTACAGTTAAATTGTTACTTTTAGCTAGTTCCGAGCAATACCAGTATCGGTGGCGGCAGCTGGAAGATCTTTAAGTTCATAAATAATGTACCTTCGTTCAACAATGTTTCAAGAAAAACTAAACTCGCTAGAAATGTTACCAATAAAATCCGAAGAAGTTCGTAGTTGTGATTTCCAGGATGTAATAAGGAATTGGGCCTCACAGAAAGCAAGGCGCTCTTAATTATAATAAAGGTATGTTATAATTAGGGGCGTTCAAGGGTAACTTTTTAAATTTGAAGTAAAAGCAAAGCTTGAAACATGGAAGGAAAGTCGAAGCTGAGGTCGAGGATAAAGTTTTTGTTGTTTTCTTATAATATTACTTCTACTTTTTAAATTATGCATTAAATACATCTAGCTAAAGAGAAAAGATGAGGATGTAGGGAATGCGAGACATTTTTATATCAAAATATATTTTTTAGCCAAAATAAAGAAAATATCGCTCCATGAAAAACAAGCTTAATTTTATTCGCATAGGGATACCAACGGTAATTGATAAATATCTGTCATGAACATAAGAAGCATTTTATGGGAGACATTTTAAATTAAAAGAAAACGTTTTGTCATTAAATTCCAGAACATCCTTAACAAAGGTGTTCATTTCTAGGCCTATATGTGAAGAAAATTTTACTTTATGTTTCTATTGGAGAAATATTTGATTTATTTTGGCCAAACAAGTTTTGCTATAAAAACAACAAAAACAATGCCCTTTTATCGCGTTCCTTACATCCTCAACTGAAGTAAAAATGATAAAGAACACAATTTTCTTTCATGCTGACAACTTTGTATTTAGCTATTTTTAAAGATACCATTTAATTATTAGTCAGTGTAAAAATACTGTTAAGTAGATTGTTCTAGAAATTATAATTAAATGAAACTTGTAATATTTAGTGAGATATTTCAAATATGTTCATAATCCATCTGAGTGTTCTTCTTTCAACATGTTTCAAAGATCCAAAGGTTAATGTGGTTGTCGAAGTCCAAGCGAAGGCGATTTGACCTTAAACTTTGACATTTCTAATCTTCGCACACCTCTACTTATCTTTAAAATTAAATATTTGCTAGGTTACATTGTACTTGTGAATTTATTTTTTTCTTCTAAGGGCCTCCTAATCAATAATTGCACTCCTTCTCCCCCTGATTATTTAAAAATGATATCAAAACGCCAAAATTAGTTTAAATTATTTTTTTAACCGTCTTTCCGACCATGTTCTCATTAGGTATACTGGTTTATAGTAAATTCTACCCAACCCCGTGGTATAGTGGTCTGAGAATCTGTCTACGAGCATAGGGGTCCCGGGCTTGATTCCCGGCTGGCACCTTGGATATTTTTCTTTTAAGGGGAATTATCCCAATGGTTGCCAGGAGTTGGTTAATTAGGCTTAAATTAGGTTAAGACTTACACCGGCTCCACAACATCATAGTAACTATAATAACATCATCTCATTGCGGGTACAATGTGTAGACAGCCTCCTATGGTGTACCCTACCAAGACTCTATAATAGTATATATATATATATATATATATATATCATTGTACCATCTTCCAAAATAAGTCCTTCATCGAGAAAATGGTTTCTCAAACCTTTGATATTGTGTGGCATGTCAGCAAAAACCCACACTTTTCTTTCGCAGTCGGCAGTATTAATAAATTACGTGTTTTTTGTGTGGATATTTTTAGTTCCGTGTCCCACAGCTTCCTAAATCAGAAACAATGGCATATACTTTGATTCCTGAAGACTCTACTTCGTCAATAATCAGGAAAGGTAGTTCTTGGTTCATAGCCTTTTCGAAATCAAAATACACGGGCTACTTCCATTAAGCGGACAATCCTCTAATTAGCACCAGTTGAACTTTGGAGTGTGGACCGAGAATATGGACCATTCCAACATCGTAGACAAACCTGCTGTCGATGTGAATTTCATCAAAACATAGTGCGGAAATTTTATTTGTTTTAGGTAAACTTTCCCGTCATTTTGTAACTTGCGCCAACATATTGTTAAGAATACCGGGAAAATAGGTAAACTTAGCCCAGCACCTACATAAAGTTGCCGAAGAAGGCAAAGGGAATCCAAGCTTTTCCATCCAAAAGTTATATGCTTTACGGGATAGGGACCTTATCATAACTTGATGCGAATTGTCTTCACTTGTCCATTAAATAATTTTTCCCTTACAAGCCAATGATTTTAAGTGTGTGGGTTGTAAAAGTTTAGCGGCACAGTTAAACGATATTTTTCTTCATAGTCACGTTTAATTAAGCATAGTTCTCGTTTTAATTCTTCTGTCACACCAACACGCTTACCAATTAGTTTGGGATGGCCTTTAGTTTGTCGAGCAAATTTTTTTATACGTTTTTGTTGCAACTTTTAAAATAAATTCAATTGGATTTTCAAGGACTCTACAGTTTACTTTAGTGTTTTATTTTCTTCAAGCAACTGCTCATATTTTACCATATTTTAACGCGTGTTTTTTAAGGGCTTAAATGTTTAATTTTTTTCTAAAGCAGCTAAACGAGCACGTCTAACATTAAATTGTTATTCTCTAAAACCCGTATCACACGACACTAGCTCGTACTTGAAATCCAGTGTGCTAGCTAGCACGTTATCATCTAGCGTCGTGTGAATCAGAAAAAGTATACTGGTTCTGCCTCTTGGTACTGGCTACCATACTAGTTGTGAGGATAGAACAGGCGCTATTTTCTTACTAGTTCCGACACTAGTCTGTGTAATTTGACCAATAAATGCGCGCTGAGACTGTATGTAGAGAAACGGTAGAAATGGCGTTAACATGGTCATCAGATGTGATTTTGTTGTTGGCAGAAAATTATTCTAAACATCCTTGTTTATATAATACCAAATTTCCACAATATGACAATATATTTAATATTTATTTAATTTAAAACATGTTATCTAAAAACGACAAACTGTGTTCCAGACCCAATTTTAATCTAAATAAACTTGATAGCATGCCAACCATGTGCGGTTGCTTTTTTTAGAATATAAAGTGTGTGTAGGCCTAAAAAAGAACATGTGTGTATCAAGGATACTGTACTTGGACACCCATGGGCTTTGGGGCCTCTGTCCACATCGTAAATAAATGAATTCAAATTTGAGGAGATACTAAACGTTAGTGTCACCCCGAATGTATCCTACCTAACCTCCGAATGTATCATTTTTAGTATCCCGCGACCATCATTTCGTCTTTACAGCCAGTCCCGTGTCCATATTCTTTTCCTACGCTCCCTTTCATAATTTTCAATATCATTATTAATAATTAATGCAGCTGCTGCATCCAAAATTAATAGCTGACGTTCCATAAATATTTGCACTAGAACCTAGTACCAAACTAGCAGCGTGTGAATACTCTAGCCCCGTTTCTATTGTACTATCTAGTATACAGATATCTAGGCACACTTGATTTCCATTACAATCAAGTGTCGTGTGATAGTAGCTTAAGCAAATACATTTTCAATTTATTATTTTTCTCCGTCCGAGTGGTTGAATTCAAAGCTGGAACAACAGTTGTTTTTAGTATTTTCCTTTGTGGTAAACCTAATAAACGATTTTTCATGTCATCCTGATAATCATATATATTAAAATGGTCACTACACACATGGGGTTATTTTACAATTAATTGCGTCTACTCGTTTATATTTGGTCATACAAAGTTTGCAACTTACGGGATCCCTTGGAAACGTGTGATATACAACGTTGATTCCCAGTTTTGTTTTTGTTTTTCGGGAATTAATTTTGAACGTTGCTATAGCACAGCACGGCAACTCATTCTTGTTCTTTACACAGTTCAATCGAAAGAAGGTAGCAGCCTATCCACATAACTAACGTCCGCCAAACATTGTACACGTCTACAAAACAACAACTTTTAAACTGTTTTGAAGGAAACTTGAAAACGATATTATTAAACCTCACGATTTGGCATAGTACTGAAGAAACGCGTGGGGTTGTAACATGTGTAGCAAATAGCGTCAGAGCTGTGACGTCACGGCAGTGTTCCCCCTTCCAACCAGAGGTACCGAGACGGCAGCGCCAGCATCAAAGAACTGAGACAGCCCTAACAAGGTGACCAGACGTACCACTTTGGTCAAACGTGTCCCGCTGTCCCCAAGGTTCCCTGTGGGATGCATAATTGTTCCACTTTGGAGGGAAGTAAATTACATTTTGCTGAAACTATGGATCAATTAAATGAACGTATATTATGTTATGTGGAAACGGGAGCAGGCAAAGTGTTAGACAACAAAGTGGCCGACACGAGAGGACAAAGTGGTATACAGCCAACTGCTAGACACGAAGAAACGACGTGGACCAAGTGATCGACACGAGCTGGACCATGTGATAGACAACCAACCGGTAGACAAAATGAAAACAGTTATTTGGAAGGCTGGGTGGGTCAAGTGGCCGACACGACTTGGACCAACTGCTAGACAAGCTCATGTATAGGGGTACAAAGTGATAGACAACCAAGCGGTCGACACGAGAGAACAAATCTGTAAACAGACCAACTGCTAGACACGCAGAAACGACGTGGACCAAGTGATCAACACGAGCTGGACCATGTGATAGACAGCCAACCGGTAGACAAAATGAAAACAATTATTTGGAAGGCTGGGTGGGTCAAGTGGCCGACACAACTTGGACCAACTGTTAGACAAGCTCATGTATAGGAGTACAAAGTGATAGACAACCAAGCGGTCGACACGAGAGGACCAACTGCTCGACAAACTTTGATATTATCCAGTTAAGAGTGGGCTAAGTGACAGAACAGTAACACGATTGTCCTTATTTACACTCAAATAATTTTTTCCCCAAATGCGTCAGCTTAACCTTACAGTTCTTGACATATTTTTGTAGGGTTTACTAAAGTAAAAATGTATGTAAAAATAACTCGAACTAATGATGAGCTTATAAAAGAATATCATGAATTTAACAGTTGCAATTAATTCTGCAACGCTGACTGCAACATTAAAGAACAGTGAGCGCTGGTCCACACGTATGAACTATCTTATTTTTATATTAATAGATTAGAGGTGAGGAGGGTATAATTTAAAGAAAATATACGCGTTTTTTCATGAAGAAAGAGTTGAAAACCATAAAGTAAAAATTTCTTAGTGGTCTTTATTAAAACTTGAAATTTGACAATAGTTTTAAAATAGTATGTAAAATTAGTAACCGGCAATAAGCGACAATAAAATGGATTTTTATTGTTTTAAAAATAGATAATTTTAAAATTTAACCTGTATATTTAGTATATATATATATTTTTTTTAGCACCGTGTTATACTAGAGAGTTACTACCTACCCGTTCGGGTTGTACGCCTATATACTAACTAGGCTAATGTGTTTAGGTATGAGTAAGGTTGAATTTAGAGGAACTGCACCCGATTTTTCGTGGAGTGAGAGTGGAAAACCATTTATGAAAATCCACCTTCAGTCCACCCAACTGGGATCAAACCCCGATAAATGGTCTCGACGTTTAAGGTGTTGGGTGGAGAATGATGCATAATTATTTCGTACCGTTTCAAACAGTTTCAGAATATTTTAAGGGATGTATGGTAAACAGGAAGGACATATCGTTTAAGGTACAAGATCCAAGCCGTCAGGTATCAAGGAGTGGGTGGTAAGATGATGGATACATCGTTTAAGGTACAAGATCTGAGCGGTTTAAGGACCGGCTGATAAGCGTGCTGGGTGGTAAGAGGATGGGTTGGAGCTGGATGGGATCAACACGGTCATGATCGAGCCAAACTACCTCTTGCTCAGGATGGATACAGGAAGTCGTATGGCTGGAAGGAGATAAAAGTACAGGATGGGGACTGGAAGTTGTGCATATCAAGGCTGGGGGTAGGAGACTGGGAGGAGGGGAGAGGAGCGATTGGTGGACATGGCAAGAGAAGGGGATGATGGCTGGAATCTAGATTCAAAGGAGAAGGGGGGGCTGCTAGGAAGGGGGCTGCAACGATCAGAACAACAAATACAGGGACATGAGGTTATTTTTGTGTAATTAAGAGCCTGTTAAGGTTAGGTTAGGTTAGGTCAGAGGAGAAAGTGGTCCTGAACTGTCATTTAAACCACTACAACCATGTTTATAGCGTTGTTAGTTTTGAAATAACTGGTGTGTCACTTGAGCCACTCTTGACTGGATTCATTTCGATGTTTGGCAATCAATTCGACCGCTTGGCTGTCTATCACTTTTTCCTCTTATATGGGAGCTTGTCTATCACATGGTCCAGCTCGTGTCGATCACTTGGTCCACGTCGTTTCTGCGTGTCTAGCAGTTGGTCTATTTACAGATTTGTTCTCTCGTGTCGACCGCTTGGTTGTCTATCACTTTGTACTCCTATACATGAGCTTGTCTAGCAGTTGGTCCAAGTTGTGTCAACCACTTGACCTACCCAGCCTTCCAAATAACTGTTTTCATTTTGTCTACCGGTTAGCTGTCTATCACATGGTCCAGCTCGTGTCGATCACTTGGTCCACGTCGTTTCTGCGTGTCTAGCAGTTGGTCTATTTACAGATTTGTTCTCTCGTGTCGACCGCTTGGTTGTCTATCACTTTGTACTCCTATACATGAGCTTGTCTAACAGTTGGTCCAAGTCGTGTCGGCCACTTGACCTACCCA
Source organism: Timema podura (assembly GCA_033556935.1). Classification (NCBI taxonomy): domain Eukaryota; kingdom Metazoa; phylum Arthropoda; class Insecta; order Phasmatodea; family Timematidae; genus Timema; species Timema podura. The sequence continues at coordinate 39,004,208 of JAVRXN010000011.1, read as the reverse complement.
GCCTTCCAAATAACTGTTTTCATTTTGTCTACTGATTGGCTGTCTATCACATGGTCCAGTTCGTGTCGATCACTTGGTCCACGTCGTTTCTGCGTGTCTAGCAGTTGGTCTATTTACAGATTTGTTTCTTCGTGTCGACCGCTTGGTTGTCTATCACTTTGTACTCCTATACATGAGCTTGTCTAACAGTTGGTCCAAGTCGTGTCGGCCACTTGACCCACCCAGCCTTCCAACTAATGTTTATAGCTTGTCTAGCAGTTTGTTGTCTAGCAGTTTGTATGGTGCCTGTTTGTATGGTGCGGTCTAAATCTATATTTGATTTTAAACATCACAACTGAGGTGTGCACGCTGGGGTTTGACTAAGAAGATGTGGAAGATACATTTAGAGAATAGCACCCGCATTTTCGTAGAGAGTGTGGGAAACCATTTAGGAAAAACCATCCTCAGTACACCCGATTCGAACTCTGAGCTCCCCATAATCAGCAGTCCAATATATTGCGAGTGTGATGCCTTAAACCATGAAGCCACCGAAGCGGGTTTAAAATTATATTGTTTTCACAAATATGTGACTGGGATTTTATTTTATTATTTCCCTGTCTACTCTGTATTTTAAGCTACCGTTTAGTGGGAGAATTAATCTATTTTTATGAAGTCTATGTAAATATAAGATAAAATCAAATCAACATTCTAAACGTTACCCGCGTGAAAGTTTTATTTGAAAAAGAAACACAATTAGTCTACTAATGTCAATATTCTACAAAACAATCAACACACAATATAGTTTCTCTGATATTAAAATGTATTCTATATATTACTTTTTGTATTTAGTTAATTTAGTGATCAAGATAGAAAAAAATAAAATTCTACAACCAATTGTGTATTAATTGTATCTGGTCATGGAATTACCTTGACAACCAATTTGTATTATTGTGTTCTTGATGGCTTGATACATTGTGTATAATTTATACTGACCCAACCAGTTTTTAATTAATTAATTTATATATTATATTATACTACAAAATAGTTATTGATAGGATGTATTATTATCATGTCGATGACTTGAACCTTCTATACCTGAGCTTGTCGACGAGTTGATCCAAGTAGTGTCGATGACTTGAACCTCCTATATCGGTATTTGTCGATGAGTTGGCCCAAGTCATGTCGATTATTTGATACTCATATATTGGAGTTTGTCGATGAGTTGGTCCAAGTCGTGTCGACCACTTGATCCACCTATATGGGTTGACTGTCGATGACTTGACCCTCCTATACTGGAGCTTGTTGACGAGTTGGTCCAAGTAGTGTCGATGACTTGACCCAACCAGCCTTAAAAATATATGTCGACGGGCTGAGTATCGATGACATAATACTACTCGTGTCGACCACTTGCACCACGCTGCTTCTGCGTGTCGATGACTTTTCTTTCGATGATTTTTACCTCTCGTGTCGACCACTTTTTTTGTCGATGAGTTGATCTGCACCTGTTCTTTGTCACTGCCGCCTTTTTTTTTTTTTTTGCAACGCCGATATGTAGTTCTTAGTAAATCTTTGGACTAGGAAATTCTTATCTAGTGGCTCTTTGTTAATGCCGCCCTTAGGAATTGTAGTTGTATGTATGTGTGTGTGTGTGCGTGTGTGCGTGTGTGCGTGTGTGCGTGTGTGCGTGTGTGCGTGTGTGTGTGCATGTGTGGACAAAAGTCAGACCTCAGAACCAATCAGAACTCATTTGTTAGTGTATCTTTTAGGACGTTTATTAATTTTATTGCATGCATTTAGTTTATTGTTAGTATGGATAAATACTGCCTATTCAGGCCTTGAGAAGAGCAGCCAATATCAAAAAGTCAAGATTCTCTATTACAAGAAGATAGCAGCGGGGATGAAGGTACAAATTCTTAAAACTATGCCAATATTTACTCTTAGTTTGTATCAAAATAAGACAAGACTCTCGTTAATGGGTAGATTGAGTTTCGAATTTTGGTCGGGTGTAATAAGGGCAGTTTTTTTCTCAATGGCTTACCACGCTTTTTCTGTGGCAGGAAATCTTTAGTCTAGGAAATTTTTAGGTAGTGGTTCTTTGACAATGCCGCCTGTCAATACCGCCAATTTTGTTTTTTTAATCTCTTTTTCAACGTCGCTCTAAGTTCTTAGGAAATCTTTAGACTAGGAAATTTTTAGGTAGTGGCTCTTTGTTAATGCCGCCCTTAGGAAGTGTGTGTGTGTGTGTGTGTGTGTGTGAAACTCAGGGATGAAGGTACAAATTCTTAAAACTATGCCAATATTTTACTGTTAGTTTGTATCAAAATAAGACAAGACTCTCGTTAATGGGTAGATTGAGTTTCGAATCTTGGTCGGGTGTAATAAGGGTAGTTTTTAAATAATTATAACTACAAAGGTAGGCTAAAATATGTCATTTTAAACTAAATTTAGTTGTATAATATAGAGGCTGGTGGGGCTGTAACTCATGTGTATAAGTTGTGTGTTAAGTGTGTTAAAGATAAGCGTGTTGTCAAGACTCTTATTTTGTAACAGTCAAAATAATTTTGTTGTATTATTATTATTTTTTATTTATCACCGCGTCTTACTACCCGTTCGTGTTATACGCTTAAGTACTAATTACACTAATGGATTAGGAATTAGGAAGGTTGAATTTAGAGGAAGTGAACCCACACTTGCGTGGAGGGAGAGTGGAAAACCATTTAGGAAAAACCACCTCCAGTTCACCCGACCGAGATTCGAACCTCGATCTCCCCGTCCTCGGTGGTCTGGCTCAACACGACTGGCGCGTTAACCAACTACGCCACCGAGGCGGGTAGTTTTGTTGTACAACTTGGGCTTTAGCGATTATTTTTATGAACAGTTTATAAATAAAAACCTACTTATTTGTCATTTGCCTACTCAGCGATGGTGGAAATATTAATCTTAAATATAAAATGACCCAAAATGTATAGCTTTTTATTTATTTTTATTTAGGAAGTCATGAAGCATGGACATTTATCAAAATCTAGAGTTCTATTTTTTGACGATCAAAATACTTTCTCTCTCCAAGGGGTTGAGAAAGTAAAAACTCCAAAGAGCTTTTAGGGACATCCATTTTTTTTAAAAGTTAAAGACTACTTTAAATAAATTCTTAAGACTTACGGCATTCTATTCATTTCAAAGGAAGGCCTTTCTAAATAACTTATAGGGGCGTGTGACTACTCTATAATTATTATAATATAATTTAAAATGTTATATATTTGTATGTATGTTTAAATTTAAATCATATTTATGGGGGGTGCCAGAGTAAGAATATTGTGTAAAATATTCAAAGGCTTTTGACATAATATGTTAATTAATTGTCTTTCTTTTTTCCTTTTTAAGATAGGATTTAAAAAAAACTGGTGTTGATACTGTGAAGGTGTTGGTAAATAACTAAGGTGTGAGAGGTATAATAAAGTAGCATTAATATCGACACGAATTTCCTAGTCAACATTTAGATTATTAGACCGCTGTTCGGTTTCAAAAAGATGCCGTTCTTTTGAGTGCGTGCCGATGCTGTACTAGAGTCCTTCTTGCATTCAGACTAATAATATCATGGACTAATGTTTTCCGCTTACAGAATACATACACACAAAACAAATTAAAAATTAAATAAATATATGATGCGGGGTAAGCGGAAAATATTAGTCCAGGATATTATTAGTCTGAATGCAAGAAGGACTCATACAGCATCGGCACGCACTCAAAAGAACGGCATCTCTTTGAAACCGAACGGTGGTATAATAATCTCAATGTTGACTAGGAAATTCGTGTCGATATTAATGCTACTTTATTAAACCTCTCACTCACACCTTAGTTATTTACCAACGCCTTCACCGCATCAACACAAGTGTTTTTTAATCCTATCTTAAAAAGTAAAAAATAAAGACAATTAATTAGCATATTATGTTAAAAGCCTTTGAATATTTGACACCCGCGGCTTCTTACTCTGGCACCCCCATAAATATGATTTAAATTTAAACACATATACAAATATATAACATTTTAAATTATATTTTAATAATTAATTAATTATAGAGTAGAGTCACACGCCCCTATAAGTTATTTAGAATGGCCTTCCTCTGAAATCTTTTTAAAATCTAATGCCGTAAGGCTTAAGGTGCGGCCAAAGGGAGTGCAAGTATTTTTATAGTTTTTATAGAATTTACATTTTTTGGCCGAAATAATTCAAATATTTCTCCAGTAGCCACATAGAGTTTAGTTTTCTGCACTGCTAATATCAACAATCTTGAATATCTGTCAAGGGTGTCCTGGAATTTTGTCAAAACCTTTACTCTTTATTTAAAAGGTTTTTACAAAATTCCAGGACACCCTTGACAGATATTCAAGATCTGTTGATACTAAATGTTTAGGAAACTATACTCTAATTTTGCTACTGGAGAAATATTTGATTTATTTTGGCCAAAAAACATTGAATGCTATAAAATCTGTAAAATTACTCGCGCTCCTTCTGCCGCACCTTAAGAATTTATTTAAAGTAGTCTTTAACTTAAAAAAAAATGGATGCCCCTAAAAGATCTTTGGAAACTCAATATATCCATTAACGAGAGTTTTGTCTTATTTTGATACAAACTAACAGTAAATATTGGCATAGTTTTAAGAATTTGTACCGTCGTCCCTGCTTCTATCTTCGTGTAAAAGAGAATCTTGACTTTTTGATGTTGGCTGCTCTTCCCAAGATCTGAATAGGTAGTATTTATCCATACCAACAATAAACTAAATACATGCAATCAAATTAATAAACGTCCGAAAAGATACACTAACAAATTAGTTTTGATTTGTTCTGACACAAACACACAAACGCACACACGCACGTACAGACACACGCAACACACACACACACAGACACACAACACACACACACACACACACCCAAAAGCGCATTAACAAAAGCCACAACCTAAAAATTCCTAGTCAAAGATTTCCTAAGAACTTCAGAGTGATGTTGACGAGGAGATTAAAAATAAATGGTACGGCGCACCGCACAGACTTTCTCTCTCTTTCTATAAACTCGTAAGGTTTCTGAACGGAATAATGTACATTGTATCATCACCACTCCACATAAGAACACGCATAAAATAAAATACAATGATATAGAATCAATGAGAAAAGAGGCACATCTTTGTCCACCTAAGAACATTTCAAACAGTTTAATGTCTTCTACAAGGGTCAACACTTCGTATTAAAATTTCGATTTCTGGTTAAAGTTTTAACATTTTATAAGGTGTTGCAGATCTTCAAGTCATCGCATTGATATTTAATTATTCATTTATACATTTTGACCAATAAAAAAAGTAAATATTGACTATTGAGTCTAAAATGAGATAGATCATTGCTATGCAAACATTTCTCCTAAGAGCTTTAAGGAAAAATAACATTATTTTTTAGATACTTATATTTAATTACTCTATGGCATTGGAGAATTATCGCGTTAAGACTTAAGTAGTATATGTTTACAACTAAAGCTCACAAAATTGTATTAATATATTTGCAAATATCTAAGAAACTGTTGCTTTTATAAAAATATATGTCAAATAAAAGTTTTTTATTTCTAATAGTCCTACAATTTTGCAATGATAAGTTGTTTAGTTTCTCAAATAGTTGTGGAGTACGGAAATTAACGCTTCTGTAAAGTACCCTAAAAATCATTTTCATAGGAAAATGAAAATAGCCAGTTTATTTATAATCTTAATCAACGCCTAGATACGAATTTTAATCAAAATCGTTTGAGCAGATTTTGAGAAAACCAAATTTTTCTCTTTTCGCCCTTCAGTAAACTACCCTTAATTTATAAGTTTTAATAGACACACAGACATACGGCATTGCAAATACTATTTTTTAGGGTTCGGGGGGGTCATGAGACGTCGACATCCATCAACATTTCAGGTTAGTTTTTTTTACGGTCGCAATACTTAAACTTTAATGTCCAAAAAGTTAAAAAATTCATATAATTGCGTATAGATCGAAAGTTATTGATTTTATAAAAATATGTTTCGGATAAAATATTTGTATTATAAATATATATACATATTTGTAATGCTAAGTAATTTCATATCTCAAATAGTTTCGGAGCTATTATAAAAAAATGTTAATTAACGCGTCAGACCGGAGCCCTTAAAGCCATTTTGCCGAAATATTGAGGGTAGCCATTTTGTTTGGAATATTTATAAATGAAATTTAATCAAAATCGTTAGAGCCGATTTTGAGAAAATCGACTTTTTCTCTTTTTGCCCTTCAGTAAACTACCCTTAATTTTAAGTTTTAATAGACACACAGACAGACAGCATTGCAAAGACTATTTTTTAGGGTTTGGGGGGTCATGAGACGTTGAAATCCATCAACATTTCAGGTTAGTTTTTTTAACGATCGCAATACTTAAGCTTTAATGTCCAAAAAGTTAAAAATATATATATAATTGCGTGTAGATTGAAAATTATTGATTTTATAAAAATATGTTTTGAATAAAATATTTGTATTATAAATATATATACACATTTGTAATGCTAAGTAATTTCACATCTCAAATAGTTTCGGAGCTATTATAAAAAATGTTAATTTACGCATCAGACCGGAGCCCTTAAAGCCATTTTGCCGAAATATTGAGAGTAGCCATTTTATTTGGAATATTTATTAATGTTCATAAATTAAATTTAATCAAAATCGTTAGAGCCGATTTTGAGAAAATTGACTTTTTCATTTTTTTTCCCTTCAGTAAACTACCCTTAATTTTAGGGGTAGATATCCAATTCCAAAAACACCTTGGGGCAACCCAAAAAAAACCTAAATATCAAGTTTCAGCTCAATCGGTAAAATAGTTATGCTCTAGTTGGAGGTACAGACAGACAGACAGACAGACAGACAGACGGAAATTCAAAAACCACTTTTTCGGATTCAGGGAGTCATGAAACGTCAAAATTCATCAAAATCTTGAGTTCGATTTTTTTGACTATCATCATACTTTCTCTACCTGTAAGATAGAGAGAAAGTAAAAACAAAATGAGTGGCATTGACAGGCGGCATTGACAAAGAACCACCACCTAAAAATTTCTTAGTCTAAAGATTTCCTTCCTGTAAGCGGAAAATATTAGTCCAGGATATTATCAGTCTGCATGCAAGAAGGACTCTAGTACAGCATCGGCACGCACTCAAAATAACGGCATCTCTTTGATTATTATTATTATTATTATTATTATTATTATTATTATTATTATTATTATTAATATTAACAATAATAATAATAATAATGATTCTGTCTTTATTTACATGGCGAAATTAAGGCATAAGCCTTCTATTACTTTTAACCATTCCTTAAGTTAACATTACACTACATTTATAGATTATTATTATCATTAAATAAAACACAAGATACAAGTATTTGAGTAAAACATACATATAAACATAAAACATATAAAATATTGCAATGAGATAAACACGTAAAAAACCAGCAACGAAAACAATAATCAACTTGAACAAAGTATATCAGTAGTGGAAATAAAGAGATAAAATAAAATAAAATTAGTAAACATTCTTACACCAAACACGCACACACATGGATGATACCACAGCTCACACGCTAGAGATATAGTGATTGGTGAGTTTGTTTCTAAAATCAGGTGGCCCATTCATATCTGTGAGGTCTACAGGTGACTTGTTCCTTGCCTTGTAAGGCGGATGAGACAGTGAAAGTCTTTAAATAAAAATTAGTTTTGCATCTCAGAACATGGAGATATTATTGCTACTTTATTCAACCTCTCACACCTAAGCTATTTACCAAATCCTTCACCACATCACCACCTGTGTTTTTTAATCATATCTTAGAAAGGTAAAAAGAAAGACAATTAATTAGCACATTATCAAATATCTCTCCTTGCTTTTTTTCTTGATATTTCACGTAGCTTTCAAAATATTTTCAAACATATTCAAAAAATAAAAAAAAGTAACATTTTGAGAAATGCTGCCTTTTTATTAAAATAAAATAAAAATTACGGACATTTTGAGAATTTTGACCTTTTTTTATTAATATTCTGGTGAATTTCAAAAGAAAACGATAAGTTCTATCGGAATCAAAAATGAAAAGTTGTTTATATATAAGCCTATACATATATATAGGCTTATATATAGGCATATATATATTTATCACCACGTTTTACTACCTGTTCAGATTATACGCATATATAGGCCTAATAATTGAGTTAGGAATGAGGGAGGAGGTTGCAATTAGAGGAAGTATACCCTTATTTACTTGGAGGGAGAATGGAAAACCATTTAGGGAAAATCACCCTCAACACACCTGATTGGGATTTTAACCATAACCTCCCTGACACAGACAGTCTAGTATATTGCGAGAGTAGGTCTTGGACCATGCGGACACTGAGGCATGTTTGATTATATTTACTCGTTTAAAAATGTAGTTTTTGTTATATTTTGATAGTATGTTTATTTTATCGCACATAACACCTATTTGAAGGTTAACACTTGTTTTAAAGCCTAGTAATCTAAACAAAACAATAAAATATATAATTTAATAATCACAGAAGCACTGTTATCATTTTCGTAAAACAAAAATAAAAACACTTCAGTCATTGTAATAAAATCAAAAGATTCGCACATAGAAACCACGGAATATATTCAGTGTTGCCAACTCATCAGTATGAAAATATAGCTTCCAAGTTTAGAAAATAATGTTATTTTAGGGACTTTGGAGAAAGGTTCTGACAGGGAAAGAATAAATGAAAACGTGTTTTTTGATAAAACATTTTTGTAATGTTATTTTGTAATTTACTAAATTTTTACCACCCTCCAAAAATTTCACACTGTGAAAAAGCACGTGTTTCACTGTCGGTAGATCCGACCCCGAGCTTTATCTCATTTTTAAATTTATTTACCGAGATCAAACAAATGCATATTGTATTGTATTAACAATTAGTACACGCCAGTGGGGTCTATTAATCAGCCTTGTTAGACTAAAATCCCGAAGGTTTAAAGTAGGGCCTTACCAAGGTTGTGATTTCAGGGGATTATAACGAAGAATTTTTATGGAAGTTGTAGATTGAAAGTTAAAATATTTGTGAAATATATATACTTATTAAGTTACTTAACTTAAAGTTTATAACCTCACTTATCAAAAGTCGTATTAATAATAATCAGGAAGGGATTTTATTGTTCAGTGTTATTTATTTAAATTTTAAACAGTTCAATCATATTTAATAACCAAAGTTTCATTTTGTACATGATTGCTACACTCACTGTAAAATCTAATGGTCAATACATAGTTGTTTTATTACAAACTACTTCTATTTAACATTATATTATTTTCTTATAATCGATTATTACTATCGTTGACTGCTTGTTACGGCTCTAAACATATTGTAAACCTACAAGATAAAAGATAAACTTAAAATAATCTATTAGTAGTTTCTTAGCAAATATTTTATATAGTGTATAGTAATAAACAGCGAAGCTTAGTGATTATAATATTGGTGCTGTTAGCTAAATACTAGTTATTTCTGGTACTAAAGCTGTAGTTACTATTTGTGAATTTGAAGCTATTTTGAGAAACGAGTTGCATATCATCTTGACTCACCTAAATACTCTAAGCACTATCCCACTTAAACTCCAATGTATGGAATAGAAAGAGAGAGAAGATAATGAGCAGTTCAACCTGCTGACAACACTTCCCCTCTTTCGATGACGAGCATACACACTCATTGTAATATTTGAGGTGGAGAGCTATGACCTGCATTTCCAAATTACCTTTTCTTGTTTCCTTTTCTAAAGATACATAATATGTTTCCGCGAGATTTTGCAATCTACATCCTGGCAGAAAGATTCCTACTGGACATTTAAATTAATAAGCCAAATAGCAAATACCAAATTATAAAAAAAAAATCAAATAAACTACTTCAAGATAACAAATATAATTTTTTTTACGATGTAAGACAATTTTAAGAATTATTTAATAATTTATGGTTTCTGTCTCAATGTTATATCTTTAAAAGTCTCGAGTCAAACGTAAATATATTAACGAAAAATCCAATCTTGACTAGCTGCTAAGCCACTGGCAGGCAGTGTCCCCACAAGATCTGTGGGTTTCGCAATTGTTATCAAATACAATTTATTATTTTTGATAGTGACTATTAAACGGAAACATAAATACATAGTGGTATTGTTTAGTTCTATTCACAAAATAAGAACATAGTTATCATTAACAATGTGTAACCAAGTTGGCTTAATGAAGAGCAAATTATTGGTTTAAATAAAATAATGTAAAGGGAAATATGATAGCCTAACCACGTAAGTGTGATGTCCAACGTTAGGTTAGTCACGCATTGAAATTATCTTATGTTCAAATTGAAATCTCACATTTGCAAATGCAAACAAAATTTATAAGTTTTGAATTTAATAACGGGTTGATTTTATTTGATCCAGATTATACATAAAATTGCCGTCTTGATTAAACATGTACACGTTTCACTCAAATTTTCCCCATTACAACTTAATTTACAGCAATAATTGTATGTTCTCAGGGATCTTTGAACTACTGATTCTCTTCAAATAAGTTGGGCTCGAAATAGTTTCATTTGAACATTTAAGTAACTTATGTTAAAAAAAATATCAAAATTTTTACGTAACCTCATACCAGTGGTTAAGTAGTCTGATGCGCAGGCTTGCAATATACTTGATTTCCGGTGCAGGGAAGGTTGAGGTTCAAATCCCTGCTAGATAGAGTGGAAGTGGTTTCCACCTATGACTGTTCACTTGGTTTTTCCATTCTCTTTCTACCTTTATTAGAGTTCACTTTCCTTAAAGTACCTTTTACATCTAAATCCATCTCTTAGATTGTCATAAAATAATAATAATAATGTTAGTCTTAGGCCCTACAACAAATCTCGAAGATACTGTAAAATAACTTTATTAATTGTATCAAAACAGTTTAAAACCAATATTTTCTAAATACTTTATTTTATGAAATATGCCATCATATGTGAAAGCTGCAATCATAAAACATAAATATTAGATAATAATTACGTAGGTAATGAAATGATAACGTGATAAATCACAAGGTTTTTATATGCGTTTATTTACCAGAAATTCGGAATATTTAATATATCACAATCTTAATTTACTACAGTAATACAATTATTTATTATATACATAGTTTTTTTATAAATGAAAAAATCTACACAATATAAGAATGGTACCATCGTTTATTAAATATGTTTTAAGTACTCCAAAATATGTACTGATAACTAATCGTTGTAACTCAACGTCATATACACAATTCAAACAAATCTATCTACTTGCCTAAACACAAGAATTAGATCTATATCAGTCTAAATATAATATTCAAACACTATCTGTCCTATAATAACTAGGGCTTTGTGCAAATTTATAATTCCTCTCCATCAAATTGAAAAAAATTCAGTTTAAAACCATGGATTAAAGCTGTCAGCGTCATCTATAAATATTTGTTTGGTAAAATGTAAAATTTATTCTCACAAAAAGTTTATTTTTAAACGTAACAAATATATTATGTTCCTATATAAACTGTGATGCCCGTAACTTAATTTATTTCATAATATGAATCTGCACACACAATAGTAATAAAAATTCGAACAAAATAATACGATACATTTTGAAGGTTTTTCTTTTATTCGACAAATCAAGGCTTACTGTCTCACTTACTTGTTATTTTATTACGTTTACCCTACTTAACGTTTTATAAAAACATGACTCACATAAAAAGTTAAATTATATCCATTTCATGAAGTAAACTCTTAACTCTACGCTAACAATAATTAGAATGTTTGTAACTGTCGAGAAAACACTTATCACATACTCCAAATTGTAGCTATTGTTTATATTTAAAATTAAAAATTAATAAATGTGACTTGGAAATGTATTTTATAGATCCAGCTTAAAAAAATTAAAAACCTCATATTTAATTGGGTTGTTTTACCAAAATATTTAAAAGGAAAACTTATTTCACAGGATTTTCTACTGAAAATAGAGTAAAGAAATTAATTATATCACGTAAAAATTAGTGCACCAATTTTGATCAAACATCATGAAAAGCTCATTTGGAATTGTTAAAAATGGTTAAAGTACAAAAATCCTTTTTAGCTCACACTACATTTATAAATATAGCTTAGCTTCCTTTTATAGGACTTACATTCAATTCCCAAAAATTGCTTTAACGAGTGCAAACTATGGAACCTTTATTTCATATTTTAATTTGATTTAAATATTACATCCAAACAAAAAAGGAATTTTAATTGATTTTTTGGTGGACTTTATTCGCATTTATTGTTTGTATATTTCATTAATGTTTAAATATTATTATAAATATTTAAACATATCCAATACACTTTTAGTTAATTTATATTTAATTATTGAATTCAAAATGCCTGATATTCTTCAGTCGAAACATTAAATTTAAATAATATATGTGCTCAAAAACTCAGGCCTAAAATTCATCGAGATCATTTCTCATAAAGAAATTTGTATTTTTCGTTAATTTGAACATCTTTGACAGCGAACCTTTGCACGTACAAAAAATACAGCTATTTCGTACTACATTGGGAGCCTTTATATTTTTTTAAAAAAACCTTTAACTTCACAACCTTCTATCCCATGTGATAAGGGCAATAATAATAGGCAACCACATCTGTTTACATGCATGTTTTATGTGTGACTCTTATACTAATTAGAACTAATTAACAGAACTCATCCAGTTTTACAACATACATAGGACACTTCCGAGTTTGAATTATCATTATTTTTGTTTTATTAATTCAAAATGAAGAATGACCGAATTCTATTTAATAAGCAAATACTTCTATTTTACTTAATGTTAAAAATGGAATATAACCAAATATTTAGTCAATTATTAATTATTAGCACCGCGTCTTACTACCCGTTCGGGTTATACGCACTTACGCTAATGTGTAATGGTAGGGTGATTGTGAGATAAAATGGAGGAGCTACAGTTTAACGTGGAATCCGAACCACGGTGGAGGCCTGGTATTCCACACATTCACAATTTGTGATTAATACACGTCTTGTCAGTGGTGAATGAAGGGTTTGGCAATCAGATAAATCTGTGCCGGGACCGAGGATTGAACCCTGGACCCCAGCACAGAAGTCCGACACCTTACCCCTATACCGCCAGTTCACCAATATTTAATCAACAACATAATATTTTTAAATAGAAAACAAATAATGGGTTGGTTGAAACCTCAAACATATTTTTATTATTAGAAAATTATATCAAACAACTGCAGACAATTTATCCACGTTTTATGAAAATATCAACTCTATTATAATTTTCCAAAATGATTAATTTGTCAAGAATTTTTTGTTTTTTCCTATGACACATATTAACCGTAAAAATAGTGTCAATTATTTACTATTGTTTTATAATAGGAGGTGTTCAAAGCCCATTGTTTCAATTTGAAGCGAAGACAAAGAGAACATACCTATTTGAGATATTTCCAAAGTAAAATTGAAGCTTGAATAGTGTTTCTATAATATCTAGGACAAAAAATTATATTGATTCAGAACTTAAGATAGCAAATGTAATTTTCAAAATATTTTATTGTGAATATTTGGCATAATATTTCTTCTGAAGCGGATCAAAATAAAACTAATTTTACTACACGCAGTTCAATTACTTTAAATTATTAATAGTTTAATACCATTATGGTGATCTGCTGTACTTAACAGCATATAATGAAAAAAATTGTAAATAAATGTATACTTTAGGTATCAATTTATTTTGTTATCCAAGCTAGATTTATTTGGAACAAAGTCAAAGTTTGAGAACTTTTAATATCTCTATTGTATTCGTACATTATAAGGTAAGATTATATATTGAATTTGGAATACAACCTACTATTTATAAAACTATTTTCAATGAATTAGAATTTTACTAAATTTACTAAATGTGATGGTCTATTCTAGGGAATCATTTCTAAATCAGGCTTCAGAAAAATAATGAAACTGGGGGAAGTAAGACATTTTTTAAAACTAACTGGAATTTTCAGATACTTTCATGATGATTTGCTAAGTAGAAGAATGTGCTTTATTGTAGTATTAGTTACTCACCAATTCTAGCAATTTTGCATATAGGAGTGATATATGTTTATTTTTTTAGTAGTTTTGTGAATAGTAGACCTCGCTGCCTCCTTGTTGCTATCGTTACTACATTCTTACTCTTTGAATTTTTTGTTTAAATTTATCCTTGGATTTTAAGTTGATATTTCCCATGGTAATCAAATTATAAAGAAAACAAATCTATATTATTTTAATATATGGCCTGCATTATATTCATAAAGAATAACCATTGTTCACGTACTTTAAGGCGTCAGTCTCGCATTATATGTCAAAAATTGAAAATATACGCCCTAGGTACTCGATATATCGATTTTAATTATAAATTTAATTCACATAACATGAGCTATTAAACAAAAAACCTTTTGAGCAGCCGCAATGTTGAAATAGATAATCAGAGTAAAAGACAATGTACTGTACTTACATTGTTCATTCTAGGTTCAAAAAATGTCCCTTCCTAATTAAAAAGTATTGTCTATGCATTTGACCACCATCGTGGAGCAAATAACCTGCCAGATAGATGAAATACCAAATGGTCAAGTTAAAACAGGATATCGCTTCGCTCGTTCAACTATTCAAATCCCGCTGTCCAAGAAAGCAGTGATCCTAGCATCGCTATGAAAGATATTGGACAGACTCATTATGTTATATTGCCAAGCTATTATGCTCTATGTGAGCTCCATTGCAACGTATAGTAAACAGTACGCTATAATATTATACCCAATCTAGCACCTTCATGAATATTAGATACTTGCTTTAAAAGCGTGCATCACATGCCAATCAACTCTTTGATACAGTCGGCTATAAATAGTAAATTTACACTAACACTATTACACGAGGATCATTTCTGATTAATCCTTAATGGAGATAAGATGTTAATAGAAGTTCCTAATACTGAAAATTGTTTAAATCTTAAATTATATTTGGATAGAAACTGCAATGAAAAGGCCGCTTTTGACAATTATTTTATAATGGCTTTATAGATAAGCATTGTACAAAAATCTTCATTCTGTACTAATAAGGATATACTGTAGTTATAATCAAGAAACATTGTCGCTTTGTCCCCCATCGTCAGCGCGGAAAATTTCGAGTAATTATTCAAATACGAATGCACTGCGCACATTTCTGGCATATCATAGGTCTTTTCTTTTCCTTTTTACTTCCACACAGCAAACTCTCTCACGCGCGCGCGCGCGCGCGCACACACATGCATAAACTCAGATGCCAGCCGGGAGCTGAGCTGGCTGGGCCTACTATGATGAACGCTCTTAATTATATTTTGCCAGTTTATAAGTAGAAAGCAATGTATTCACTTACTTCACTTGTACTAAACCTAATTGATGACAAGTGAAAGCTTATTAATCTCAAGGTTGTATGTAAAGATACTTTTTATCTTTTTAAATTTTATACATGTTATATAAGTCTTTCAATATTGCCTTATATTTATTTTTAAAATAAATATAACTACTTATTACCTATAAGATATTTTACCACACAAGATGTAAAGGTTGGCGTTGGTTCTTGTCAGAAAGGCAACGATTCTAGAATAATTTTTGTATGATTGAGATCACTCAAATAACGGTGGGTATTAGTTTAGTTCAAATTATGGAGTGAGTCGTATTAAAAAAAAGTGCTGTATTAAAATGTGAGTCCTCTATTAAGAGCAGTATTACAAACACTATTTAAAAAATAAGTTATGTGTTTAAGATTAACTAGCATACGGTGAAGATAACGGCTTGTTTTACTTATGAGTTTTCATTTGAAACACTAAAAAAAATCTGGAAAATTAAGGGGATTAAAAACTAATAGAATCATATCAACTCTCTAATACATAGTTCAACTGTGTAGGTGTAGGCATTGAGGCATGTTTTAAAAATAATTACAATATTTGGCAACAAATAGGATTGATCTACACTCATAAACATTTTAATTCTATTATTAAAGGTACCATAAAGTCAAATAAAACTTATAGCTAGAAGAGAAAACTATGAACATTTTTGTGCAAGTTTTACATAGCTACAAAACAAAAAAAGACGTATTCTTACTTAACAAATTCGAGATTCACAAACGTGCTATATATTATCTAAAAATAAATTCCTTCTATTAAATTTAACCTAAATTATCTTTGACTTTTGTATAATAGCGTAATCAAAACAAGATATTTACCTATAGTTCGACATTTGGCTAGCGAATTATAAAGGAATTAATTATAAACTTACTTTTACACAATATGAAAAATACTCCATAGTTAATACTTAATGAACTACACCTCAGCTCATCTGGTAGCTCTACTGAGCTAGGTCCAGGGTTTGATTTCAGCTATATTTCCCATCTCCATTAAAAAGAAATCTTTATTAAATTGGGATTTCTAATTTCGCAGTGATGTATATTCTATATTTACGTTAGTTTTTATGTGGTGTGCTGCTATAATTAGTTGGATAGTAAGTGCTGACAAAGTAGTATAGAGTATTACCAATAACCGAGGAATGACATAAATGATAACTTTGTCCTACTTAAATAGATTATGACTCATTTGGAGTACCAGAAAGGAGGGGAAACGTCACACAATCTCCACCTCAAACATTGTATTAGATCATTTTTTAGTCTTACATTCCCTAACGTTAACATACTCCACGTCTTTCTTCATGTCCTGGCGGCTATCTTAGTAATTTCACTAAGAAAGCTGAAAGGAGGAAGTTAGAATTTAGAGGAAGCCTACCTATATTTAGGAAATAACCATCCTTAGTACACCATCATGGAATTTGAACCTTGAACTTCCCATTACCGGAAAACAAGAAGAGACCGTCGGCAGTGACCGCACCTCCACCAGTGTGTTCCACTATAGCCGGCTAAATTCCCTATTCGAAAAAAGAGGCGATTATAAGTAGTCCAAGTACAATACAAACTTAACTTTAAATCCTTCCATAATTTATGTATATAGTTATGGTTCATACCAACCAAACTCAACCTAACCTTTCGTGCGTTATTGAATACTTGGTTCATGATAGGAAGACCAATTCAGAAATTAGTGTAAAAATAATTATTATGATAAAAACATAGCTTTTGAATCTACAAATGATTATGGTTCTCACCCAACCTAACTTAACCTAAACTTTTATGTGTTAATGAATTTTGTTCTTATTTAATTTTGTAATTTCCTGAGCGAAGCTCCTCCTGTTCGTGTGGACTTCCATAAAAGGTAAGGAGTTAATATTCCCTCTCCCCCTTACCACCATAAAAGGGGTGGAACTAGGCTTTTACACTCTGACTACTTATAATCCCTTTCTTGAGGTGTCATGGAGGAACTCGACCTTTGCTATTGGACTATTATCTCCGAGGAGGAACCAGACATTCCCGTATTCAATAATAATTTAAGATACAAAATAATGTTAAGAAAATGCGTCACCATTTCCCTAATCACCAATAAAAAACAGAATGGTTTGAACTCAAGCCTCTCTGGTTAGGAGTTTGGTAAAAATCACTTTACCCATCCCACAATTTGAATGTTTTTATAAGCTACTTGTTGCGAGTAAAATATATCATCTACATGTTAAGATGTATATTTTTGAAAATAAAATAATAGAAAATAAGGTTCTATAGTTCCCAAAGTTAATTACCTATTGGTCTTAAATAATCAATATATGATAGCAGTGTTTTGTTGTATATCTACAAATCATTCATTAAACTATGTTTTAATAACTCAGCATCTTCACATCATTAGATAATATGGTTTTCCGAAACCAGTTTCTTATTTTTTTTTTTGGTTATTGCATTTTTATTTTGCGTTTTTTACATGGTTAGATCTTCTTTGATTAAACTTCTAAATTTATTTGAACTATGGTGGAAAGGTTAAAAAAATGGTACGACAAACTCGTACACACTTTATTATATTGTGTATTATATATCTGAGTAAAATTTAAAAAATAGTTTTTCAGTGAACTACCATTAAGTAAGTTTTCCACATAAAAAACAACATATCTTGCTGGGTACAATCTTAACACTTTTCATGTATATATTTTAAACAGAATTGTTTGAAACATTTTAAAAACTTTTTAAATTTTCAAAAATAACTTATTTGTAAACCACCCTCAAATAATTTATTTTTGTGAAATTAAAAATACATTTCTATTTATTATGATAAGCAATCATAATTGTACTTGAACTAAATCTAAAAGACACTTTTTGATATTTTTTAATTTGTAAAAAGAAAACTGTCTTAAATTAATATATTTTAGAAAAATTAACATACCTCATTTTTATCATGTAAGCAGTCCTTAGATACCAATTTTGAACAAAATCACTTAAGCTATTTAAAAAATTACAAATAAGAGATTAGTCATATGTTAACTACTATTAAATTAATATTCTTAAGAAAAACCAATGTGTTAAATTATTTAGTACTATAAAAACTTAACAAAGACAAATTTTGAAGCAAATAAATTAATAATTTTAAAAATATATCAATTTAAAAAATTAGTCATCAATGTAGTTCTCAAATGAATTAAGTGTATATTTTATTTTTCATATAAAATACTCCCCAAATATACATTTAAAACCAAATCGGTAGAGCCATTTTCTAAAACCACTAATTAGTAATATATTCTTGATTTAAAGGCTAGGGTCCAATAAAAAAAAGGTATAAGCATGTACCATCTAAATAAAAACTTGGAAGGAAATCCATCAAACTGTTTTGGAGCAAGGACCAGTGAAAGACTGACGTGACAAATCGACAGACATAATTGTAAAATCCTTTGAATTCAGGTTCAAATAAAACGTAAAAATTCAACATAATCTAGGTGTCGAAAATATTCATGTTGACAATATTTTATCTTTATATGAGAACGTAAAAACTTCTAGTGAAAAAGCAAATAAAAATATTACCGGATACTTTCCAGATTGGGACTTTTATTCCTAGTGTGCACTTTAATTTTACAGTAAAATTAAAATACTAAAATGTAATTTGTCTGCTCTCATATGAATCTGTTTAAATAATCGTATTTTGTAATATATATTTATAAAATACCTACACAATTTTCATTTCTTTATAAATCACAATGTGTAAAATATATAAAAATATAGATGTTATAAAATGATAACATCTGACTTTGTCACAATTATATGGACTATTCAACACTTCAATGCATACGTAATCTTTGCAAGAAAGTAATAAACATATTATTAAAAATTCATTTTTAAAATACAACTACATTAATACATTGGCATAGTCCCAGGAAATGTTACATACCAGTTGTTTGTAAGTTAATATACATTTTAATTAATTAATGATTTATAGCTTTAAACATATTTTCGGTATCATAAATATAATTTAAAATATGTGAGGTCTCCGAAATCTATCTAAACGTCTAAATTGGTTTAATTTAAATTAATCAATTAATTTGTGTAATTTAAATGAATTAGTTTAATTTAACTTAATTAATTTTCAATTTAAATAAAATATAAATTAATCAATTTGTTTAATTTAAATTAATTATCTTGTTTAATTTAAATTAATTATAATTAATTTAAACATAACAAATTAAAACTTATAGAAATATTTCGAAGACTTCACATAATTTAATTATATTTGTGAGAACGATAAAATGTTTAAAATTACTAAACAATGTTTTGACAAATTCAATATAGTAATCAATTATTCTAATTAAAATGACTCAGACACAAGTTTTAATTTATTTAATAAGGTGTAAAAAACTTAAAAATAGATTTATAACTTCCTAGTTTTCTTAAAGTGAGGTAAAGTTACTTTATAACACTTTAAAACTACAAATTTTATCTCATAGATACTATAGTTTTAATATATATATTTTTAAATTTTAATACATTTTGATATATTTGTTTGTTCAAATTAATAACCGTTATTTGAGGGAGTTTAACAATTATTTGCACATTCCCTCTAAGTTGAAGCTATAGCTTGATAATATGTCATATTCTAGTAGGCAAATATTACAATAGAGGTGGCAGCCCCATATAGTTAAATTATATTGCCACCTCTATTTGCCCGATTATTAATTAATATACATTTTATTTCACTACTATTATAAATTGCGTAAACTAAAGGCTAGAGATATATTATATTAATCTCTCCACAGAGAGTGCTTTTACAATAATTCCGGAGGCTTAGAATAATCTTCTGCTACAATATGGCCAACAAAGATTAACTTAAATTTGTGGATCAGAGTTTTGTTTTAACACCGCGTATTACTACCCGTTCGGGTTAAGCTTATGTACTAATTACGATAGTGGTTTTTTTTAGCGATGAGGAAGGTTGTATTAATAGGAAGCGTACCCGTATTTGCAGGAAGGGAGAGTGAAAAATAATTTTTGGAAAAACCACCCTTAATACACCCGACTAAGATTCAAACTCCTATCTTCACGTCATCGGCAGTCTAGTCTACTGCGAGAGCAGCGCGTTAGATCATGCGGATACCAGAGCGGGTGATCAGAGTTTAACCTTGTTCATTGGGCATATATTTAATAAGGTCCAGTGGCAAGGCATGCTGGTAACAGTTTGAAATGAGAGGAAATACATGTTTGTAAGTATGAGAGAACCAATAAATACATTCATAATGTACTGTTGACTCACATTTGTAAATATAAACATGGAAAGCATAATTCCAAGCGTTTCCACAAAAGAGACTGGATACTAAATTTGTCGGAATCTTTGAACTGCGCATACGTGACACTTCTCATTGATCCCCGAGACCTGCAAGATCAAGGCAGTATCTCACCAGTGTAGAACTGGATTCACTAAAAGCTGCACATATTCTCGGGAACAAGTATACAAATGACTTAAATTGGCTCCCAAGATGCGCCTTAAGTATTTGCTCCGTTTTCATATTCACTTACTATGGAGAATAAGAACTGTTTCATCATCAAAAATGTCATTTACACTTTATTCGACCAATACGTGTGAATAATTTCATTTCGATGTTTTTTTTTTTGTTGCTTAACGTATTACTACCCGTTCGGACCTTACGCATTTTATCACACAAATGGGTTAGGTATGAGAAAGGTAGAATTTAGAGGAAATGTACAGCCAAGGGCTCCGGAAGCTCTTTGAAAGTGGGGGTCTCAAAAAAGAGATCCGGAGGTCTTCGTGTAAAGTCTAAAACTCTGGATGGCTCTAAGCTGTTTGAAGGAGGTTTATTTTTCATGGAAAGTACTGTTTTATACTTTTATTTGTCATAAAGTATAGTAATAACATGGTAGGAAAAGAGGATTATAAAATAAAAACTTTATTGGTCAACAATGAAAATGTATGCTTTATTTTTACTTCATAGGTGGTAGAGCCATATTTGTGAAAGGAGACAGTTATCCAAAAATAATTTTACATGCGACCCATAATCCAAAGGGAGGTTCGCAGCCTTTCCCCAGATAACTTAAATTTGAATGCCCTTATAAGCCATTTAGGTTGGTCCTAACTTAAAAAGAATTTAAAAATGTAAATCCTCAACAGGATTTTTTAAAAAATTCGATTGCTTATAATATAAGCTATTTATGGCAGACACTAGAATTATAACCATTCTCAAAATATCCTCCTATATTTTGCTTGGATAAAATAATTAAAATAAAGATAAAAGGAACATTTTTTGGGGGTGGGGGTGGGGTGGGGGAAAACACTTTTCTAGACAGTTAGAATAAATAGTGGAACGCAAAGTAATCACTTTCAAGATTTTTTTGCTATCGTATTTTTAATTGATCCTAATTCATTCGACAAACTATTGGCTGTTGAAAAACTAAAGAGCTTGATAAACCGTCGTATTATTTAGCTATCAGAAGGTTTTAAATAAATGTAATTATTTTAAACAAACTTTATATAGTTGATTGTTTTTAAAATTTATTTTGATGTAAGATTATCTCTCAGCGCAATATCTTAAAATTTCAGGAGTGGAATAAACCCAAACGGGGACAAATTTATAACAGGGGTGAGGGTCAATATTTTCCCAACTGGGGCAGTGCCCCTACTGTCCTCGCCCCATAGTCCCGGTTCCACCAACACTCAAACTATAATTTAAAAAGATCAGATGGTCATACGACTCTATGCATGAATATATTTATGGGATGTTAGTAACTTTGGTAACCATCTGGTAATAATATCGTTAGTAACCCCATTACAATACGTGAGCCTAATAATTAAACACTGACCCTACATTATGGCGTTCTTTAACGTTAAAATATATTCTCAAGGGTAACGGATAGTCAGAAAAATTTATTTTAGGCCCAGCTTATTTTTCTTAAATCAATATCTTTTTAATTTCTCTCGACCCCTCGAAGAGAAAAGTATTATAATCCTCCAAAAATCCAACTCAAGATTTTGATAAATGTTGACGTTTTATGACCAGATTAAACAGAAAAGGTTTATTTTATGTTTATTTGCCTGTATGTCCGTCTCTCAGACTATAGCTGAAACTATTTTACCAATCAGTCTAAAACTTGGTATCTAGGATTTTCATAAGATTCCCCCAAGGTTTTTTTTTTTTGTAATTAGATATCCAACCCTAAAATTAAGAGTAGTTTATAAAAAGGCAATAAGAGATAAAATAGATTTTCTCAGAATCCACTCTAAGGATTTTAATTATTTTCCATCCAGACATCGTTTATATTTTAAACAAAACAAAATGGCAACTCTCTTTTTCCCATGAAAATGACTTTGAGGGTATTTACGTCGGCAGAAATCTCCAATTTTGATCATATATCCGCAATTATTTCAGATACAAAATAATGTATCATTGTAAATATGAGGTATTACGAGTAGTATGAATAAAACTCTTGTTTGAAATATGTTTAAAAAAAATTCTCAGCTAGAAGTCAATATTTTAATTTTTTATTCGAGTCTTTGAAAATGAAATTGATTATTATGTTCTTTGTTGGACAAAGATACTCCTCTTTTCTCAATTATTCTTTAACTATGAATATTATTTCATTTAGGCTCTTTAATAGATTGTTTTTAGAAGAGTGTTTATTATTTTGGTTTTTAGAAAATGTCTCTATTTTAAGATTTAAAAGAGAGAAAGTCTATGGGGTGCACTAATACTATTTATTTTTAAACACATTTAAAGAAAGTTGTTTCACTTTAAAATCTTGAAATTCCCAATTTTCCCCAGGCTTTCCAGACAAAAAATATATACTTTCCTAGTATTTTATATGAAAAGCTTTCCTTCACCTCTGACAAGACGTGTATTAACTCACAACTTGTGAATGTGTGGAATGCCAGACCTACACCGTGGTTTGGATTCCACGTTAAACTGTAGGTCCTCCATTTCATCTCACAATCACATGGCATGGTGCTAATAC
Organism: Timema podura; assembly: GCA_033556935.1. Lineage (NCBI taxonomy): Eukaryota > Metazoa > Arthropoda > Insecta > Phasmatodea > Timematidae > Timema > Timema podura. The sequence continues at coordinate 38,980,745 of JAVRXN010000011.1, read as the reverse complement.
TAATACTACTACTACTATACTACTAATAATAATAATATATGAAAATATATAAATAAAAATATAACTTTCCCTTTTTTCTCTTCAAATTTTTGGCATGTATATGATCAAAAATTCGCATGAATTGGGAGATAAAACTAATAGTTTACATTTGGTTGTACTCTCTACTTTATATTTAACAAGTTATTGCAAAAATATCTGAAAACTCTAGCAACTTTTTATAATTTCTCTGACTTCTTAACTTTTTCCTGTCCTAGAAATTTCCTCGACTTTTTCAGGGTTTCACTTTTCCCATTAACTATCGAACCTGTATCATGTTGTGCAAGGCAACTTCAAATTACATACAAACAGCATGGTCAAATTAATTATAACCTAACAACGATTTGTGGTTTTTTGTTTGATAATGATTATTAAAGAAGTGTTCTTGCTAAACTTTCATTATTTAAATAATTTCTTTCAGCACTTCGTCTTACTACCCATCAGGGTTATACGCTTATGTACTAGTTACGCTAATGGTTTTAAGGATTAAAAATGTTATATTTAGAGGACGTTTACCCGCATTTGAGTGAAAGGAGAGTAAAAAACAACATATGGAGAAAACACCTTCAGTAGAACTGACTGATTTTTGAACCTCAATCCCTCTGCAGTCTAATATCCTGCGAAAGTATTGCCTTACACCGTGCGGCCACCGAAGCGGGTCATTTTAATTCCTATGTTAATCACCAATTTGTGTCCAGTCAACGAAGTATATCCTGATATATTATAATCTAATGAAGAATATAATAAACTTCGTTGTCAGGTTATGCCGAGCTAATAAGGATAAGCTCGCACAAGGGAATGGCTCTCACTTTAGGCCCGTTGACACGGTATTAGTTGACTAATGCAAGTCCACTAATTTGGCTGCGCGCGCACAACTTGCAGCATGTAAACAGACAAGCAAGCTACTAACATACAAGTCCACTTGAAAGTGAAAAAGTTGGTCACCTTCCAACTTTACTAATGCAAGTAGACAATTCAAAATGGCGGCAACTAAAATATTGTTGTGCGGGAGATACTTATTTGTGGAATGTTATGAAAATAATGAGTTTTTTGTGAAATTTTAAGCACCGTATTTATAAATAAAAGAATGCCAATGATATTGCACTAGAGGATATTGTAAAGTGATATCAGGTGTACATATTCTCAAGAAGTGTCCAAAATAAAATGTTCTGTAAATATTGCAAATGTGCCTTGTGAGAGATATTATTTAATATCGGTTAGCAAATGTAATAAATAATTTTATCAAACCATTATTTCCTACCAATCAACGTGGCATGTGTAATTTTTTGTACATACAATCACAAAATATAATAAAACAATGTAGTACCGTGATTAGTTCCGGCAACATAATATTCGTGTTATCGGCAAGTAAGGTATGATTGGCCGGCGAATTTCACACGAATCTCCGTATTTGACACTTTGATTAATCTTTATAAGTTTTAATTAATAATGTTCAGCCCATACACTTGAAACACTTTGTAGTAATGCTTTGTCAACTTGAGTAGCTACACAACATAATATTATTGTCTCATAGCAAACCAGATAATTTATATTTAAACCAACCTACAAATTAATTTATTATTATTTTTAAGGAATATTTTAGGCCTAGCTAGTTAGCTAGCATTTAACAAGATATTTTGTTATTAGTATACCAACATTTAAAACAGGGTTGAAAAAACCTGGGTTAGGCCTATTTATAAAACAGTGTCCAACCTAGTTTGGTTGTATTGGGATTTATTGACTTTATTTGAGCTTAATTTTATTGATCATGTATGCTAAGTGAGTTAACAAATCAAGCAAAATAATAAAATAATAATTTGGGATCAACTGAAACATATTTTAATGTATTAAGGAATTAAGAAATATTAGACATACTAATTACAAACGTTTTTATGTTATCTATATAAAACATTTTTTTAAATAGGTCAACTAATTATGATACATTGCGTTTACTGAAAAATTGTAATTTTTTTGGCCGCTCATTCTTATTCTAAATTCACCCTTCCTAGCTCCTAACACATAAGTGTAATTAGTATATGCGTATTAATAACCCGAACGAGAAATCAGATGCAGCGATGAAAAAATGGCTCCATCAGAGAGATCAGTTAGCACCACTTCATTTTCCGCCATGTTTTTAGAAGCGATACTAATACAAGTGAAAAATGCGTGTCAACACAACTTTCATGTTAGTAAGCTAATACTAGTAAACTTGCATTAGTCCACTAACACTGTGTCAACGGGCCTTTTGTGTGGTATCTACTATCTTTCGTTGATTTTGTTGCCGAGTGGATTTTCCGTGGTTCCGATGTTTTTCTGTCTCCCTCTCTCTCTCTTTCTCTCTTTCTTGGCTCATTACGCATCCCCCCCACCCCCCTTTTGCGCACTCCACCGAATGTCGTCTTGCTGGGGCGTGGCTGGCTGATTTGTGTTTCACCCCTTCTCTCTTCCCCTGTTCATATCCCGGTCGGGAATGTTCTGAAAATTAGTACTACGAGCTTGATTATTAGAGAAAGACTTCAACTTAGTGTCTGGAACTGAACGACTATCTAATTCTTGTCCTCTTAACATATACAGCTGCGGACCGAGGCAGCCTGACCAAGACGCTATGGCGTCCCGTGGGGGGGAATACAGGGCTCACAGGATCTAACCCCCATCACAACTGGTTCACATATATCAAATACTCAACCACTGGTGCACTTCTCACGCTTGCGCCTTACTACCTCGAGGATAAGGATAGACATCTACTAGCTACGCTTCGTCTGATTAACTCCAGGCTAATGGGCCTGTTCAACTGTATCTTTCATAGGAGATATGGGCGAGGTCTTAACTACTTCGCTGTGCTCTAAGCATGGTACCTGGTATTGTGAAATGGTTTGATCTGGCTTGCTCGTCATTGAACTATTGCCAGCTAGGCACCCTCAGGGCCGATTGGTTATTTTGGAGATTTGTATTTAATGTGCTCTTAGCTTAACTAGGCTCCCTCACGGCCGATAGGTTGTTTTGGAGATTTGTATTTAATGTGCTCTTAGCTTAACTAGGCTCCCTCACGGCCGATTGGTTGTTTTGGAGAATTGTATTTGATGTGTTCTAAGCTTAACTAGGCTCCCTCAAGGCTGGTCTATTGTTAGGTTAATTTGTATTAAATGTGTACACGGTTTAGTGGGAATGCCCTCCTATATAATACAAGCCTGTTAGGGTTGGATAACTAGCCAAAAATATTTACAGTGTTGGCTCGAACGGTATGATTTGTGTGGGTTTTCAATATTTAGATTTGACATTGTTTATAAGCTGGCTCTGCATGCGAGGCGTGTTGCCTAGTAATCATGTACGTGCTACGGCTAAGTTGATTAGGCACGGTTGATGTATTATATTAGTTATGAGGTTTCTCAAGTAGTTTATTTTCTAAGGTGAACATTATTATGCCTTCGACATTCGGGAGTGGCTATATATGAGTAACGACCTAATTGGGTCATTCAGGCCTACAGAAGGGTCCTTATTACTTATTGTTATTTGGTACGATTATATTTCTCATTTAGAGGGCTTCCTAAGCCACGCCCTTGCAGGTATTAGACCTGATTTAATGTACACCATAGTTATTAGTTTTGATCAAGTGCTCAGTGTTAGTCAACCACTACTAATATGTGATCACCCAATTGGGGCTGTTTATGGACTGGTGGGATACGGTTAACTCTCACGTATTGAGGGCATGACGTTCACGCAGTTGATCCTTTTGACTAAGACTGGTATACACCAATCTTTAATAGATAAGTGCCAGCCTTAGGGTGGCATGAGGAATCCTAGGTATATTGGCTCTACCCGTTAGTCTATTAAGCTCAGTCCTAGCGACATATTAAAATACTGGCTGCCAGCCTGGTAGTCAGCAGCTCCTGGCTACGGAGATCAATCCAAAATGTATACTATTGTTTTCTTGTTCAACGTATCATATAGACGGCCAATACCATATGGACAACCTGTATTGATCTGATAGTGTATTGTATTATGTTTCATCAAATAAATTGTTATTTTAATTGTATTTATATTCATATTATCTTTAGTAAGGAGAAATTGATAGAGGATATTGTGTAAGGAACGAGCTTGTGAGAACATTAGATAAGTTGAAAATAGGTTAATGTGAAACAGTTTATAAGTTAAAAATTATTATAGATATTTAATAGAAGTTTGAAGTTAAATATTAAAAGTATAGTTAGGATCACCACATACAATAATTGAGAAAGAGACAATTACAGTAATCCTATTAATACAAAATAGGCCTTATTATTAGATTAGAAATTGAAATATAATGATTAGATGAAACACTTGGTTAAAATATAATATGTTAAAATTATTGACATAAGCTATGTGAAATTACAGTTTTGAGTATAAAATAAGAAAGTAAATTGATAAGTTAAATTTAAGCCTATTTATGATCAGTCAGTTGCTAATCAAAAAACAGTAGTCCTAAAAATACAATTAACAACATCAGAATGTATTAAAATATAAGATAGTTATATAAATTTTGATAAAATTAAATTAGGTTAATAAGTGCTCACATAGGCCGTTCCTTAGCTAGGTTGGATAATTCCTCTCCTTAATATTCCTTCGTTGGGTTGAAGTTTATTGACACGACATGTTTCGGCTATTCAGCCATCATCAGGTCTGAGACAAACCAATGCAGACAGTTATTATTAGAATGTAAATAACGTGAAAATAAATTGAGTGAGAAATATAAGGAAAAATGTAGAATGGTTAATCTATAATGTGGATGAGATAGTAATATTAGTTGAAGGCAAGTCCAAAATTATTTGAATTATAATCAGAATTAAGCGATCAAGCTTACCTCTTAAATCCGAAGTGGGGTTGAGATGTTCTCCCCTATGTTATCCGGTAGTGGTATGTATAAATTATAAAATTGTAACCATTGAAGAATTAATTTAGAAATTCTGTTGTCAAATAAACAATGAAAAAACAAAGAAAAAACAATAAAAAGAGAAAATATATATATATATATATATATATAATTTAATAATATAGATACCGCTATTGTGTCTTTTGATGCCAATAGAAAGAAATAAGAAAAATTAAGATAAAATAAGAAAAAATAAGATAATTTTTTTTTGGAAATTATGAATTTTGAATCTTTAAATATTGTGGAAGATACTTAATTGTGTGAATAAGGGATTGGCTTTCGAATTTGGTTTGCTCATTAAGAATGGTGTTGTGATGAAAATAAGCATTGTATATATGGAGGTTTTCAGAAATGTTCATTTTTAAACCTTTCGTGGAAGGTAGTAGAAGTTTCATGCATTGGGAAATGGGGGTAGGTTGATGACCTGAAGTTTTTAAGTGTTCTGCAAATTTGGATTTCATTCGATTAAATTTGAAGTCACTGATGTGCTCAGAATAGCGTTTCAAAAGGGCCCGCCCAGTCTGGCCAATGTATGCTGCATTACAGTCACAGGTTAATTTATAAATACCACTTTTGTGGTAAATGTTTTGAGTATTAAGGTTGGAGTTAGACAAATGTTTTTTATTTGTGTTGTTGGTCCCGAAAGCAATCTTAATATTATGTTTGGCTAGAATTCTGGTGATTTTATTGGTTTCAAGGCCTGTGTAATTAAATTTTATCCATTTGGATGTATTGGCGTTGTCAGAAATGTTTGTGAGGTTAGATTTTTTTAGCCATTTGGGCTTTTTGTTTTTTGATAATTTTATAAACGATGGAGTGGGAATATCCGTTTGATGTAGCAATTTGTTTGATGATACTGAGTTCGTTTTTAAAATTCTTTTTAGATAGTGGTATGTGAAGAAGTCTATAGACGAGGCTATTGAAGGTTGCCAAATTATGAGAGAAAGGATGATTTGAATTACTAGGTATGATTTCATCCGTATGGGTCGGTTTCCTGTAGATTTTGTACTCGAAGGTGTTGATTTTGGTTTTTGAGATATTGAGATCTAGATAGCATATAACAAATTGCTACATCAAACGGATATTCCCACTCCATCGTTTATAAAATTATCAAAAAACAAAAAGCCCAAATGGCTAAAAAAATCTAACCTCACAAACATTTCTGACAACGCCAATACATCCAAATGGATAAAATTTAATTACACAGGCCTTGAAACCAATAAAATCACCAGAATTCTAGCCAAACATAATATTAAGATTGCTTTCGGGACCAACAACACAAATAAAAAACATTTGTCTAACTCCAACCTTAATACTCAAAACATTTACCACAAAAGTGGTATTTATAAATTAACCTGTGACTGTAATGCAGCATACATTGGCCAGACTGGGCGGGCCCTTTTGAAACGCTATTCTGAGCACATCAGTGACTTCAAATTTAATCGAATGAAATCCAAATTTGCAGAACACTTAAAAACTTCAGGTCATCAACCTACCCCCATTTCCCAATGCATGAAACTTCTACTACCTTCCACGAAAGGTTTAAAAATGAACATTTCTGAAAACCTCCATATATACAATGCTTATTTTCATCACAACACCATTCTTAATGAGCAAACCAAATTCGAAAGCCAATCCCTTATTCACACAATTAAGTATCTTCCACAATATTTAAAGATTCAAAATTCATAATTTCCAAAAAAAAATTATCTTATTTTTTCTTATTTTATCTTAATTTTTCTTATTTCTTTCTATTGGCATCAAAAGACACAATAGCGGCATCTATATTATTAAATTATATATATATTTTTTTTCTCTTTTTATTGTTTTTTCTTTGTTTTTTCATTGTTTATTTGACAACAGAATTTCTAAATTAATTCTTCAATGGTTGCAATTTTATAATTTATACATACCACTACCGGATAACATAGGGGAGAACATCTCAACCCCACTTAGGATTTAAGAGGTAAGCTTGATCGTTTAATTCTGATTATAATTCAAATAATTTTGGACTTGCCTTCAACTAATATTACTATCTCATCCACATTATAGATTAACCATTCTACATTTTTCCTTATATTTCTCACTCAATTTATTTTCACGTTATTTACATTCTAATAATAACTGTCTGCATTGGTTTGTCTCAGACCTGATGATGGCTGAATAGCCGAAACATGTCGTGTCAATAAACTTCAACCCAACGAAGGAATATTAAGGAGAGGAACTATCCAACCTAGCTAAGGAACGGCCTATATGAGCACTTATTAACCTAATTTAGTTTTATCAAAATTTATATAACTATCTTATATTTTAATACATTCTGATGTTGTTAATTGTATTTTTAGGACTACTGTTTTTTGATTAGCAACTGACTGATCATAAATAGGCTTAAATTTAACTTATCAATTTACTTTCTTATTTTATACTCAAAACTGTAATTTCACATAGCTTATGTCAATAATTTTAACATATTATATTTTAACCAAGTGTTTCATCTAATCATTATATTTCAATTTCTAATCTAATAATAAGGCCTATTTTGTATTAATAGGATTACTGTAATTGTCTCTTTCTCAATTATTGTATGTGGTGATCCTAACTATACTTTTAATATTTAACTTCAAACTTCTATTAAATATCTATAATAATTTTTAACTTATAAACTGTTTCACATTAACCTATTTTCAACTTATCTAATGTTCTCACAAGCTCGTTCCTTACACAATATCCTCTGTTATTTTAATTGTTATTCTTGCTATGTAACTTTGCATCCCTCCTTTAACATTAGAAAGTAGTGTGCAAGGTTACTGATATCTATAGCACGGTATTCTTAATTCACCATTTTACTACTAGCTTGATTTAACAAATTAACAATTTTATTTAATTTGATTACCAAATTTGATCAGCTGTCTTTATATATTTTTTTTGCAATATTGTTCTTTCATTTAAAGTATGGCCGAGTGCAATAGTGTTCTTTATAAGCTAATAATCAATATACGACCATTTTAATTTATTGGAGTGGCATGATTTAAAAGTGTCACCTTCTCTTGAGGCGGTGCACATAAAACGGCGCATATTTGCTTTCAATTTGCGCTTAAAATTTTAGTGAAAACGGAATTAGGCCCATCTTGTTGCACCGTTTAGTGAATCCAGTTCCTGGTGTTTGGTTAAATTTTACAGCTTTGGGTGTGACCGAGCTTAAAAAAAAATCTCCGCTGTTGCACGTCATTCTGCGCACAGATTAAGAGTCGATTTTAATACCATCCTGCATCAGGTTATAATTATTTGACTGACGAACAATTACCACTATTTATTATGTTTTCGTTTGAGTAAATTACTGTCCATTTTTCAACTTAATATTTTTGGAATTCAAATATTGGATGCTTGGATTTTTTTTTTTAAATTGGGGAAAGATATGTTTTACGTTCAAAACGTTTACGCCTCGTTACTGATAAGAACAACATGTTAGTTATAGACTATTCCTGTTCTCTAAAGCCCTTTTAACTCTTGCTAAGATTACTGGCTGTCCAAGCTTTGGAGGTAAAACAGTTTCTATCTGAATGGCAGGCGAATCATTACGCATTCGGTCTACAGAGTAGAACTGAAACAAACACACATAAATGATACTTAGTATTGGCATAACATTTTAAAGCTGATATACTTTCTTTAGTCTCAGATTTATACTAAGAATATATTATATAATTCAACAATAACGAAATAGCAATTTTTATTCATATATGAACATTCATAAATTAAAGCATTAACTCGACAAAAATATTAAAAGCTCTCTAATTTGGTGTTTTGTCTTAAATACTATTTATTAGGTGAAATGAATGATGAAATTGTCATGTTTGTGTGTGTTCTGATAGCAATATAACTAATTTGGGAATCCTTATTAAACTTGGAACACATACACACACACACAGAGTCATACACTAGACAACCTTAGATTTTTGCTATTTATCTTCCTTTGACCCATATTATTGTGATCAACGATGTTAAAAGTTCAATTTTTGAAATTATGTCTATCACGTTTGGTAATATAAAAGTAAAATCAAGATATTAATTTCACGTATCGAGTTGGCGTGTTTTCAGGGATGCTAGACTATTAAAATTATTATAATCAATACTGGTAGAACAATTTAAAATAAGAAAATCTTAGAAAATTGTATATCCTTAGAAGCTATTTGAAGTAACCCACTTTTTTTTTGTGAATGGATATCTTAAAACTATTTAGGATGGTCTTCACCCTTTTAAAAAAACTCTTAAGAATCTATATAGATTTCTCCACGCCTTGAACTATTTTTAAATCTAATCAAATGCCTCTGGAAGGTATTTATAGTTTGTTAATCGTAATTACAATTCAATGTGTCCTTTTCCCCACTCACAGCTAAATATGCTTTCTTATACTTTTGTATGTGCTACGGGTCTTACTGCCTGGGCTGTCTGCATCTTAAAATATTTTAAGTAAACAGGAAGTGGAGGGTTTTAAGCACCCGGGTCTGAAGACTTTTTTAAAATGAATGTATTCAATCAAATATATATATATAAACTAAACACTAAGTAAATATTATTCGAATGTCGTAAAGAAACTAGACATTTTTTAGCAGTTGGCTTTAAAAGGCGGTTATTAGTGCTGTAAAAGAAACGTCTTTCAAGATTTATTTTATTAAATTTTTAATTGATTGACAACTGATTGGCTTTGGTCAAAATAATGAACTTGAGAAACTGCCATAGTCTGTCCCTACCTATTATAGATTTCAAATAAATGTATTAATTTTGACAACACTTTATATGTTTCTTATTTAAAACTTATTTTTATGCACGGTAGTTTTTCAGCTTCATTTTTGAAAATATTTGGGGAAAGGCAAAAAAATAAATATATCGGAAGTACATTTATCCCGGGGGAGCAGTACCCCGTTACACCCCACCCGGTTCCACCATCAATGATTAAATCGTCCTCACCTGTGTAGCATATACACAATGATAAGTCATATATAGGATCTTATTTCACCGCAATTCATTATGGAAACAGAATTTCCTGTGGATCTTTTATAAAACTCGTAAATAAATTAAATAATAAAATATTTAATCGTAGTTTAGCAGAGCTCTTTCACATTATCAGATATTATGAAATCTATCATTACTAATTTAAATAATTGTTCACAAAGCGCAGCACTTTACAAATAAAATAGGTAGCCCAGTGATTAATATGCTGTTAATCATTATAGATTTAAATTGAGCTTAATTTAGATAATTATTATTCTCACGTGAAAAAATTATGATGCCAATGTGTTATTACGAGCAAGGCTGTTTTGTTTTTTAATTTTTGACAGAATAAAGTCCCTGCCCAATTTATCACCCCATCCCTCAGAAATGATTTAAAATACTAATATTTAACTTTATTTATTTAAATAACATATTAATTAATATTCATTTTTTAAATCAAACCAATGCTAATTAATTACAAACGTAGTTGCCTTAAAATGGTTTTGCAATTTTGTTATTTAAATATTAATATTTTGCTAGTGCTTCCTTTGCAATATTTTTTACACCCATTACTGTTTCCAGCTAGTTAGTGGCCTGGGTCAGTTTTTTATTCAAGCCACATATCTCTACACTACCGGCTAGCTAGATCTGTCATATCTCTATATGACTTTTTAAACTAGCTCAAGACTAATACAGGCACAAAAATCCAGTTCCCGGACATTAATTCATCACTGTGGAAGGGTTAACCCACATTTCACCAATTATAAATTTTTCGACCATGCCGGGAATCGAACCCGGGACTCTTAGTTTAGTAGACAGACACGCTACTGACTGAGCTAAGGCGTCGGATTCCCTTTACAATTATGTTATTTAAATATTCGTGTTTTAGTTTGCCCTCTGCTTTAGTAACCAAATGAATCTTGCGAGGCATGATTTCAGTGCATTTACTAGCCAAATTTTTCTACTAGTATCGTGTTAGTGATTTTTTCCTTTGTAATTGATAGTTAATTAAATATTCCATATGTTATTTTATTGAGTTTAAGTCAGAAGAGCTTCCTGGCCCCATTATAATTTAAATAAAATAAATACAACGTTATTTTAAGGTAAACATATTTTTAACTACTTAATATTTGTTTGATTACAAATTATTGAAATGTAAAACACATGATATTAAAATATATGACAAATAAATTAGGGTGTAATATCTTGCTCATTTTCTGACACATTATAATTGTAAATAATAGATTTTGATAATTTGACTTTTAATGATTAATATACAGAAAAATTTAAATTTACCTCATATAAATTGATATTCACTATTTTGTTTGAATGGAAAGTATTTCCATAAATAATACTTATTTATAAAAAGTGTTTTTGACAAACTCAGTAATATTGCATTATGTATTTACAAATTAGGCAGTAAAATGGCCTTACAGATACATTGTATAATAAATTAGACTATTTAAAACATTTTTATTAAATTATATTATAGATGTTTACTGTGAATTGTTAAATATTTGGTAAAAATATTTGTACGCTTTTGTCATAACTTGTTCGCATAGAATCGTTATAAGTGTCATAATGATAATAATAATAATTGCCTTAATTTCACCTATTCTTAAAAATTGATACAATGAATGCTATGTAGAAGATTATAATTTGAAATTTTTATTCATTCCTGTAGGGCTTAATTCAATAATATCCTTTTAGCTCAATATTAAAAAAAATCATTAGTATTATGGCCCTGAACGTAATTACCTTGACATGTTTTTACTTAATACTGTAGTTTGAAAATATTAGTTTAGGTATTTTCTTACTTTTATATACTAACGTCATCTGAGGAAATCAGTTGTTACATATATATACTCAATTACCACTTAGGTTAATTTATGTTTAAACTGTTATATGTTGAGCAACTCTACAGCAAATTTAATCAACCATAAAAATTAAACAAGTTTTCTACAGTTTTAAATGCTTATGAATTAAAGTTTTATAATATTTAATAAATAATTAGTTATAGGTAAACTATTTAAAATTAATATATTGTAAAGATTTTTATTTATTTAATTTTGAAAACTTTGAATAAATAGTGTTGGCATCACAAGTATAAGTGCGACAATTTTAGCTTAGTGTAAGATAAGGACAACTTTTTAACTCTACTATATAAGAAATTAATAACTCGCTTTGTTTTTATATTTCTAACATAAAGACCTGAACATAATTTGGCAGCAAGAGCTAATCAAAATCAAAGTGCACAACAAGGGCATTCTAAGGAAAGAATGACTATGTACTTAACCAAGTTTGGTCAAAATCAATTATTATTTTTAGAATTATCTTTGAATATGCTTGATGCTCAGTATATTTGGTTTTATAGTGTTGCACTGATAGTTCCAGTATAACAATCATATTTAAAGTTTCTTAGTTATTGTGTGAACTTATCCAAACCAAACATAATCACGAGTTTTTGAAATTTTTTTGGTTTACATAAAACAGTATTATAAATAAGCAATCCCCTGAAACGATTAAGTCAATCAAAGCTAGTTTTAATAATATTTTTGGTGAAAATTTATCCAACTTGATATATTTTAATAAGTGTTTGTATCTTTTCCCCGTCAACCACACCTTGTTATATATAGTTAATTTAAAATAAATTGAAACTTTTTAAAACAAAATATTGTGTCAAAGGAAGATAAATATATAAAGAATCTGAAAGTTTAGTGGTGGTTGTCTCTTTGTGTACAATATCAAGTTTAGTTATATAGTTAAACATTACCTAAGACACACTCCAAACTTGAAGAATTTTCCTTATAGATTAACAAAAATAGTTAAGTATATTATATATAAATAAATCTTGGTAAAATAAAGTATTTAAGATAAATATAATATTGGGTGAGTGGATCACATCACGCGTAGCCCAGTTTGTGGAAAGACTATCCAGTACTAATGTACCGCTGCTCAGGGAACGCCCGAATGTACTAATCGTACATCCCTTCCGTGTAGGTTCTCATTCTTTATTCCTTGATCAAGATACTAAAACATTTGTTTTCAGATTGACGGTATATTTATAGCATTTTTATAAATTCATCAATAATTTTCACTACCACCTTTCTAACAACATAGTAATTATCTCTGATCCACATTTATTTAAATTTTCACTATACGAAGCAAAAAACTTTCGTTAGAGGGAAATGGAAGAAACTGATGGAAATACTCAAGAACGGCATCAACTGGAGGGACAGAAGGCCGATTGCAAAACCTGTTTCTAGGACAGAGAGTGAGGGTGAGGCTGATGATGGAGAAACCAACAGCATAGAGATAGGAAGAGATATGAGACAGGGATGCTGTTTGTCACCCAATCTGTTCAACTTGTATGGCGAGTGGCTGGTCAGGGAAGCCCTAGAGGGACGTGGCAGTTTCAGGATAGGAGGACGCGTCATCGACACAATAAAATATGCGGATTATCTAGCATTGCTGGCCAAAAATAAAGAATAGTTGCAGGAAATGATGACTGGCTAATGGAGATAGGGAGAAGATATGGCATGGAGATCAACATTGAGAAGTCAAAAGTGATGGTGATTTCAAAAAATGAAAAGCCTCTGAAAATCAAAATTGGAAACCAGGAGTTGGAAAACATGGAGCAGTTCAAGTACCTGGGAAGTCTGCTGACAAAGGATGCCTACTGCACTAAATAAATTATCTCGAGTATCGCTGCCTATGGCCAAGGAAGCTTTCAACTAGAATAGGTCACTGCTGACCAGCAAGTTGAGTTTGGAAAAAAGGCGAAACTGACGAAATGCTACATTTGGAACATCGTACTGTATGAAGCAGAGATTTGGATTCTTAGGAAGATGGAAAAGAAATACTTGATAGCTTTGAAATGTGGTGCTGGAGAAGACTTGAGAAGATTAGGTGGACAGACAGGCTGACAAATGAAGAAGTCCTAGGAAGAGGGAGAAGAGAACAATTTTTTGGATGTGATTCTTTGGTGCAAAGCAAATTGAATGGGACACATCCTCGGAGGAAATGTCTTCTGCATGACGTAATGAGTAAAGGTTGAGGGAAAGAGGAGATTAGGAAGAAGGGGGATTCAAATATTAGATGGCTTGAAGGAAAGAAGAAAATTCTGTGAGCTGAAGCAGGAGGCAGAGGACAGGGTGCATTAAAAGTTCACCGATAAAAGGAATGGACCTGTCGTAAGACAAAACACATAATAGCAATAATAATAATAATGCTAAGCAAAAGTGATAAAGGATTAAAATAAATTTAATAAATTCCTATAAAATAGAATATTACAATATTATTAAAACGATTTTATAAGATTGTGATTTGTTTTAAATCCATCCTTATCGCTCCAAAATAAAGTATGCCTGAAACAAAATGTTATCCAAAAAACATCAACATTGCTTAGTGTAAAACTGTCTAATTTATGATTAGACTGCTTGAAACCCTTGGGAAATCACAAAGAAAATGTATGTAAAGGAAATTGATTTCTTACGGTTATAGCAGTCACATTATAAAATTGAATTACACAAAATATAGTTCCATGTAGTGTCCCTCCCCCTTTAAGTACAAATACTACCATATTTAACCCATAAACGGGGCAATATGGATGCCATAAAATGGTGGCTAAGGACTACTTCCAGTGAAAATTGGTTTAAGTCAGTAAGTCAGGTAATTACTTGTTTTCCGCGTTGCCGGGAAGACAGTATTCCTCCATGGCCTTCCAACTGCAACCCACCATGCAGCACTCGTGAGTTATACCACGGGTCACTCTGCCAGGCCGCTTGGTTGATTTAGGAGATATTGGGGCCTCTGAAAATAAACACTTGCACTTTTAATACCAAGGTTTAACAAGTCCTTTTTATAGCCTATAATACCATTTTATTGGAAGGATACTGAAGATTCAGTATCAAGTATCAAGTATTTAAGTCCCTATTGCCTCCTATTTAAAAATAAAATAATGTACCAAGCTATCTATAATTAATATAAAACTATTAAATTACTTAAATTGTACTAAATCAACTTACGTAGCCAAAAGGAGGGTCCGGGGTTCATCTCCCCCCCTAAATTTAAACTTACGCATATAATAAAATTTAAAAATACCTTTTAAAGGTACTAAATAAAAACACAAATTTATGATATTATCCAGTTTTAAATTATTATGACATTATATATGACTTTTTTGAATTGATGCTACATACAACGTAAGTGGTCAACTGAGTCATACAGTCGTTAAGGTATCGGTCGGTGGCTGGCTGTAGTCATTTTGCTAGCCATACAATGATTTTAGTAGGAATATACATCTGAAGGGCCTTGTAATTCATTCTAGAATCCTACTATAAGGATTTTGGTAAGAAAAAAAAGCCTTCTAGGTGTTATTCCTACAAAAGTCAATGTATTTTGCCTGTAGCATAATTCTTTTAGGGCATCGAACTATAGATTCATGAACGACAAACCAAACTTATTATAGAACATTGTTAAAAGTGTGAGTTAGTACTCTAGTATTTTTTGTCCATCTCAACAATAAACTGAAGGTACGTGTTTGACTTCATTGATTAAAGGATATCAACGAGTGATTTGCACTTCCATTGCCATCAAACCACTATTTACTAGCTAGAGAAACTTGTTGCCGATTGAGCTAAGCTATCAAATGCATCCAAAGTGTAATACTTGCATAGGGCTATTCATTCAATAACGTCAGAAACATTGGTGGTGAAAACACCAACTAAACTTCAGTCTCATCTAGTTGGGTTTGCCAGTGAAGTGCAGGCCGGCCATCGAAACCCATATAGGGCACTGAATGTGATTTTGATTAATGGTTTACTATCCTTTCTTCACAAAAATATCTCCTCTAAATTTCTACCGTTATCACCCCAGCCCTATTATAGTTTTTAAAATGTCTATATCTTCAGACATACAGTAAGACGCGGCTTAAAAAAAAGAAAGTTAATATTGTTGTATGTGCAATATTATAGGTATAACAAATGTGACATAATATATTTATTAAAATATTATCACAGAATAAAATAACCATCAAACATTATTTTGTAAATATAACAAATCAAAAATTGTTTGTGGAATTTTTTGATGACTAGTATTTATTTTTTAGTAATAAAATAATTGATTTTATTAATATAATTTAAGGCTTGATTAAAGGTTTTTATTTCAAACTTATCCTTAATGGCTCTCCCACTACGTTTTCCTCCCTCTTCATTTTTATTTCAGTTCACTATTTAAATACCCTCCCACCACAGTAGAATGGGTGACCTGGTTTTCTAAGAGTAAGTTGTCAGACCTCTGTGCTGGGGGTCCGGGGTTCAATCCTCGGTCCTGGCACAGATTTATTTGACTACCAAACCCTTCCTTCACCTCTGACAAGACGTGTATTAATCACAACTTGTGAATGTGTGGAATTCCAGGCCTCCACCATGGTTCGGATCCCACGTTTCATCCCACAATAACCCTACCATTACACATTAGCGTAAGTGCGTATAACCCGAACGGGTAGTAAGACGCGGTAATAATAATAATAATAATAATAATAATAATAATAATAATACAGTAGAATTCATAAAAAAAAAGGTGTTTTACTGTGCGAACCTGTCTGTTCGGTGTCGAATGAATACGGAGTATTGTAGCCTCGTCCCGCACAAACTGTGGACAATATGTCCGCAAGCTGTGTGCCGCAAGACCGTCTTCTGTTGACTGGCAACGCAGTCGTCATCACCACGAATAGCAATGTCATCAAAGTCCAGGGAATAATCATGATGGTGCTGATATCTATTGGAAAAAATAATATGAATTGGCTGTAGATGTAGTGAAATAGTCTGTTCTCCTAAAGTTATTTCAAATTTAAATATTTTTAAAATTTACAGATGTGCTAAAAAAAATAGCCTATTTTAAAGCTACGAAATGTTTTGAGCACAAAATATGGCATTTGTATGTTTTACGTAAAGTTTAATTCATTTTTTATAGTATTTAATTCAACATTAATAGAGATTTGTTATTTTAGTTTCTTGTTTTAAAATAATAATTACTTCATACGATTTATTGTTTTTAAAAAAAAATATTATGACATAAATTTGAAAAGGTTTGTTTTAAGAACCACCTTAACTCTACGGCTATTTGATGGATTAATATATGGGGTAGGGATAATAAAGGGAAATTTGAGCAAATTACACCCACATGGGCGTGGAAAGGGGTAGGAGAACTATATGAAAACTGATACTTTCATTTCCCCCAGCTGATATTTGAACCTTGACTCCTTCATCACTGGCAATCCAATCTACTGTGAGATGAGATGCCGTGAGCTATGTGATCACTGGTTTGGGTAAAAATTGTGTTAAATTTATCTCAAGTATTAATATATTCTAAAATGTAGTGTGCCACGACATAAAATTGAAGGCTGGACATTGGATTAACACGCTACTCCTCTTCTATCCTAGCTATTAAGAGAGATTTCTCCAGCTGTGATAAGTAATTTTCTATAAAACCTTTTTGAGAGTTTACAATCACAGATACATACCATGGTTCTTAAACATATAATATCTTCTGGAAGGAAAAACCTTTTAGTAGATACAAACTTTTTTGCTGTTAATATTGATATTATATTACTATAATATATATTTTATAGAAATGTCTATCATATATGGAAAGTGGCAGTTGCAGATAACATGACTATATGCATAGATATATTAAAGTTTTTCTAGTACCACGTTTTACTACCGGTTAATATTATACACTTGTGACTGTACTAATTACGCTATTCAGTTAGGGATAATTTAGGTTTTTTTAGAATAATTGTAACATAATTGTCGGGGATAAAGAATGGAACACCATTTTCGAAATACCACGCTCAGTACAGTCAACCGAGATTTGAACCCAATCTAACTGTCATCGCCAGTCTAGTCTAACACGAGAGTGAAGTCTTAGACCATGTGGCCACCGGATCTGGATTATATGACAGTTGTTAAACTAACTTTTGTAGATGTCAATTTTTTTTCCCCCAATCAGAATCTGACTAATGATTATCTCCAATGTGATTTTGACAGGAGATTACATGGTAAACAATCCATAGCCAAGACAAACATTCATTACACTTCATTAAGAAAATCTCTGGTAGGTTGAATGCCATGTTTGGAGTAAAATACCCTAAGGCTTATCAGAGGCTTTCTGAATGAACTGTAATGTTTGCCTTAACTGTGACTTGCTTACAATTTTATCTCCTACCCGAAACACTGAAGAATTACTCAGTGCCCTCTAGTTGCGGTTGTTTGCATAGCAAGAACAAGGCAGGAAGGATGAGATGGTTTCATACTGTTAAAACTAATTTCTAGGCCTACTTTCATGTATTCATAATTTAGCCTATATAACCTACGTCTGTCATTTTGATAGATTATATAAATATCGAAAATATGATAATAATATTGTTACATCTCTTCAATGTTGGCAAAAAACATTTTTTCACTTAAAATAATAATTTTTAAAAGTATAATTTGATTTAAAGACTTTAAATTTTATCAGTTTCTCCGACGCCATTGAAAGAACATTCTTTAAATTACCACACATTAGTTTTTTTTTATCACTGTGTCTTACTACCCGTCCGGGTTATTATCTTATGTAAAATCACGCTGATGGTTTTCTGGATTAGGGAGGTTGCATTTCAGGAAGTGTACCCGCACTGGCGTGAAGGGAGGATGGAAAACATTTTGGAAAAACAACCTCAGTACACTCGAATGAGATTCAAACCTCGATCTCCTAATCATCTGCAGCCTAGTCTACTGTGAGAGTAGCGCGTTAGACCATGCGGCCACTGAAGTGGATCATACATTAGTATTATCTCCACTGTTTATCGACTAAATTTTAAATATAGCCAATTTAATAAAAGTCAACAAACTCCATCCAACCTGAAGGTATTAAATTGATTTAACATTCTTAGCAAAATTTATTTTTAAAAGGTCTAACTATTAACTAAGTTTTTAAGTAGGTTTAACTAATTATCTTGTAAATTTATGTAATTATTTAAAATTATCCTGAGATTATTTTTGACTTATGATTAGAAATGAAAATCTTCCGCAGTGGTAGTTTGTGATTTATTAAGTGGATGAAAGAACTGGTTTGGAGAAGGTGGTAACTAGAGATTAAAACTTATACACACAAAACCATACAATAGTGCAGTGTTTCTCAAACTGGGGTACGCTTACCCACAGGGGTACGCGAGCAGCTCTCAAGGGAAAATTGACAAAATAGCAAGAGACTTATGAAAAACCCTAATTGTTGGCAGTTACCGTTATCTGGTAACTTCCACTCCTCTTTTACCCTATTTGCTCTTGGCTGGAAACAGATTTCTGAGAATTTTCAGCTCTATACTTTACACCTTCTTCATTAGCAGTTTATAATGCCTTTCTTGACCAAATGTTTCTGTGAGAGTGGTTTTTCATCCATGGTGTACCTAAAAAATAAGTACCGCAAGTTCTTTAGGTGATACGTGAGTTTAAGAAGATAAATGGATTTTCTGTGATTGATTTATTACAACTAATTTAAAAAGCTTGAATTGAATAAAAAAAATTACTAAACCAACTATTCCGGGAAAAATTAATGGAAACATTTCCGTCTCACATCTCTACACATAATCACCAATTGCATCTGAAATAAAATAATTATTATTATAATAAATCTAAAATTGCTAGCTTTCTGTCTCGACTCCACTATCTTATGAGTGGTATTAGTTTTGGCTTATCAATAGCCAGTCAATAGTATCGTCTGTGCTTTTTTTAAACTTTTCTATCTAACATAGATGAGAAAATCTCACTTTATTTGAAACTTAAAAAATAAAATAAACACTTCTTACCCCCCTTCACTATGTTAAAGTGTCAAATCAACTCGTTTTAATTAGTACTACCTGACTCAGCACAATCATATTTCATTTTGATCATTTTTTCGTTATGATATTTGATTTGAAAGGAAAAAACATATGGTATGATAGTGACATTTCAAACACAAGTGAAACTTCATATCACCTCTATTATTGATTAGCTGTCCTGTCTTACTACAGGTAAGTGTACTTGGACCACCCATACGCCCTGTCCTCTGCCTCCTTCAGATCCCAAAGTTTTCTTCTTTCCTCAAAGTATCCAATATTTGAATACTCATTTTTCCTAAATTTCTCTTTTCCTCAACCTTTCCTTCTATGACGTCGTGCAGAAGGCAATTCCTCCTGAGGATGTGTCTGATCCAGTTTGCTTTTCACCGAAGAATCACATCCAAAATGGTTCTCTTCTCAATCCCTCTTCTTAGGGCTTCTTCATTTGTCACACTGTCTGCCCACCTGATCTTGTCAAGTCTTCTCTAGCACCACATTTAAAAGCTTTTTATATATTTCTTTTCCAACTTCCTAAGAGTCCAAGTTTCTACTCCATACAGCGCGATGCTCCAAATGCAGCATTTAATCAGTTTTCCCATGGTGATCCTCGACCTAGTTTTCTTGGAGCAGTAGGCATCTTTAGTCAGCAGAGTACCCAGGTACTTAAACTGCTCTCTGTTTCCAACTCCTTGTTTCCAATTTTGATTTTTAGTGGCTCTTCAGTATTTGAAATTGAAATAACTCTGGACTTCTCAATGTTGATCTCTATGCTATATCTTCCCCTTATTTCCCCCAATTAGTCCATCATTTCCTGCAACTCTTCTTTATATTTCACCAGAAATGCTAAATAATTTGCGTATTTTATCGTGTTGATGACGCATCCTTTTATCCTGAAATTGCCACGTCCCTCTATGTCTTCACTGACCAGCCACTCACCATACAATTTAAACAGACTGGGTGACAAACTGCATCCCTGCCTCACACCCCTTCCTATCTCTACGCTGTTGGTATATCCATCATTCAGCATCGCCCTCACTATCTGTCCTAGAAACAGGTTTTCAATCAGCATTCTGTCCCTCCAGTTGATGCCGATCTTCTTAAATTAAGTATCTCCATCAGTTTCTTCAACGTCACTATATTGAACGTCTTTTTCCAGTCGATGAAACCAAATTAGACTCCTTATTTGACTTCCGGCACACTCTGGGAAATTATTCTCAGCATCTCTATGGCATCTCATGTTCCTTTTCATTTTATGAATCCAAATTGGTCTTCTTCTTTTTATTTTTTGTTACAGTCGTCTTGTGTTAGCGATCTGTTTATTAAGATAAAAAATATATTAAAATGTGATGTAGTTCCAGAGGACCAGTTTTAGTAACACTAAAACAGAGGCGGGATTTGAACTTTGGTATATAAAAATGTATTTTGTGGAGCCTACCTTTGAGGTATGTCTTTGGTTGTAGATACACAGGTGAATCAGAGAAGGATGGTCTTGACGTCGAATATGGTCTTCTTAGTAATTAATTTGGGAGAGGAGTTCCCCTAAACACCCGCGTTTAATGAGTACATATTAGATAGAAAATAAAACACACAGATTGAACATTATTAACATATTATATATAAATAGTCGCGCACTAAATCACTTTGCACGGAGTTTTCGAGAAGTTCATATTCAAACAAAACATAGCCAGAGAGGTTCACCGAGATGTGATAGAGAATGGTTTTCAACGTACACTGTTTTGTAGAGTACTCGACGCCAGGTGCAACAGAGTTGGCTTTTGGAACGTGGACGAGGGTAGGGGGTAGCGAATTCCGAGAAATCTGCAGGCACGTAGAGTAGAGTAGAGTAGAGTAAGGTGAAATAGGGAGGGAAATAACCAGTAAACGGTACATAGCAACAAGGAGGATTTCTTAGTGAAAATGGCAAATAATGGAATATTCAACATATCAGCCCCTTGAACCGATAGTCAGTTCAATCAAAAGTAGAGATGGAAAGAGAGTTAACAGGAAAATAAAGAGAAACTAGTAGAAAAAACAGATAAGACAAAGCATTAGTCGAGAGGTAATGGGAAGACCTTAACTTCAGGTTGAGAGAGAGAGAGAGAGAGAGAGAACCTGAAGAAGTTTGAAGAATCACAACTCGTACTACGCCGTCAGACCTTGAAAATGTTGCGGTTATTCTTCCGATGCACCACGAGAAGGGAGAGGTGGTTTTTCCATGAACTAGCATTAGGTCACCAATCTTTAGGTCATTAGTCTTCACTGTCCACTTAGAACTTTGATGAAGAGTATGGAGGTATTTCGTCTGCAATTGTTCCAGATATGCTGAGAAAATGCCTGCACTAGTTGTCATCTCTTGAGGTGGAGTTGAGATTAGCACGTTGAAGGGTGAAGGTTTCAATTCTAGAAGATGTGCATCCACCACAGGCGTAAATTGAGTTGAAGGCCAAGTTTGGGATGAGGAGTGAATCCAAAGTGGTCCATGCCAACAAAGGGGGTGATCATAGAGTTGGAGTGGTGAGAGATTACGAGAAGCACAATCAGCATTGTTAAGAGGTGGGGCCCATTCTTGAATTTGTGCAATACGATTTGCAACGTGAACCTTCAAGCGGTAGAGAGGGGTTTGGATCCATGACAGGAAAATGGATGAATCACACCATGAAGTGATTGATTCTATGCGGTACCGGTAATAAAGAAGAGAGATGCAATATTGCAGGAGTTTGGCAAGAAGATGAGCATCACAGGCGAGGTATCGAGAGGCGTTTGAAAGGTGCAACACGTGATTTTGCCAAGATAGGAGTGACCTTGACCTCGTTATCGTGAGATGTACATCTTAGGTACAAAACGGTGGCGTATCCTTGTTCTGAGGCATCTGAGAATCCATGAAGTTTTATATTTGTTGATTGAGACAGTGAGAGATAGCGTGGCACAGTAACTTGTTGGAGCGAGGTTAGGTCTTTGAAAAAGATTTTCCAACGAGTAGCAAATTCACTTGGAAGGGGTGAGTCCCATTGAAGTCCAAGAGTCCATAAATATTGGAGAAGAGATTTCGCCTAAAATACAGCCGGAGTTAGCCAACCACAAGGGCCTTAGATTTGTGCAACGGCTGAGAGCCCATTGCGCTTAGGGGGTACAGTCTCAACGATGTTTATACTGCACGAAAATGAATCAGAGCCTAGCATCCACTGGAGATCCAGAATGCTAATATGAGGTTGTTCTTGGTTGTGAAAGTAGAGAGGATTTTCTCTGTGTTCTTCTGGCACGGATTTCAAAAGCTGTGGTGAATTTCTGGACCATTTCCTAAGTTCAAATCCCCCTTTTGAGAGAAGTGTAGTGAGTTAAGTTTGTAAAATGAGCACATCTTCAACCGTATCCGATCCAGCGATGATGTCCACAAAAGTTTGGTTTTGTAAGACGGATGCAGCATGAGGGAATAGATGTCCTTCATATTGGACTAATTGACGTAGAGTTCTTAGCGCTGGAAATGGTGAGGTTGACATACCATAAGTGACGGTCGTTAGCTGGTAAATGGAAAGTGGAGTGGCGGGATCGCTACGCCAATAAATGAGTTGATATTTCTGATCATCTGAGTGAACCTTTATTTGGCGATACATCTGACGAATGTCACACAAGAACACAAAAGAATGTCTTCAAAAGTGAAAAATGACGTCACAAATGTAATTTTGAAGCTTTGATCCAGGCAAGAGCGTATCTTTAAGAGACACATAAGTTGAGGTACGAGCACTAGCGTCAAACACTACCCGAAGTTTCATGGTGCAACTATTTTGTTTAAATACCCTGTGATGAGGTAAGAAGTAGTGTGGCACGCCTGGAGAGGGGTGAGTGTCACACAAAGTCATATGGCCAGAGTCGCGATATTCTTGCATGAATTCATAGTACATACTTTTGAGTTGAGGCTGAGTTTGGAGTTTTCTTTCGAGTGAGTTAAATCTGTGTTTTGCAGCAATGTCTGATGTTCCAAGATGGGAGTGAGCTTCTTTGAACGGAAGTCGCACGACATACCATCCTGTGTCGTCACGTGAATGAGTGGAAAGAAAATGGTCTTCACACAGTTTTTCTTCTTTCGTTGGTCCAGCTTCATAGGGTGGTTCTTCAGCTTGCCAAAAACGTTGTAAAGATTCATGAAGGCCATGATCTGAGGTTTAGAGTAGTGTCACCAGACCACCAAAATCATTTCGTTAGTTGTAGAGTGAGAGTGGCACAGAGGGAGTGGTACCCATAGTAACATAACCAAATATTGATCCAAACGCCACAGGAAAGTTAGGGCCGAGAGTGTGGCAATCAACGGTGAGAGCATTGGCAAAGAGCTCAACTCCAATGAGAATGTAAATCTGACTTGGGATATCAAACGTGGGGTCAGCTAGAATAAAGTTTTTGAGTTTTTGTTTGTTATTAGGGTCAATGTAGGTACGTGGCAAATCAGAAGTTAGCTTGTCTAAGATTGTTACTGGATGTAAACGAGCTAGAACAGTGCCATTAATGGCAGAAAGATTTAGGTTTGTCATTCCCTTAGTGTCGACATAACAAAGATATATGCTATTTATATCTTGTGACAAGTGGGACCGAGCTACATTCAAAAGCTGAGCACAGCGCTCAGTGAAAAAGTCACACTAAGCCGCAGAGTCTATTACCCCTCGCACTATTTGTGGATGGCCAAAAGGAGTAATGAGTTGAACAAGAGTAGTTGCTAAAAGCACGGTGGTCTTTGGTTGGCTTGTAAGACCAATAAAAGGAATAGGCGGAGTGGTATCCCCTGGATGATTTCGATGGAGGGATTCTGTTGACTGGTGAGCGTCATAACCTTGAGATGATTGTGCGTTTGAGGAGGAGGTCAAGTGAAGCAATTTATGTTGTCTTTTTCTACAGCGTATGCAGGTTCACGTTGATTTACAGTCTCTTAAAGTGTGGGCATTTCCGAGACAACTAAAACAAAATTTACTAGAACGTACAAAGTCAAATCGTTCTTGAGAAGTCTTATTTTGAAATTGAGTGCACTGATTTATACTGTGAGAGCTTTTGTGGCAAAATACACCATTCTTTGGAGTTTTGCCCACGCCAGGCAGTAAGGCAGTAGGCCTAGAGGTTGGTTGAGTGTATCGAGGTCTTGAACTATATAATTGAGGTTTTTAAGTGACATGCGCTTTGTGTGAGGGTTGGTAATTTCTTGTAGTAAGTCTGGAGACTGCTGTTGCATTTTCTAAATGCTGGCATTTTGTTTCTAAATATAAAACTAACTCAAGTGCATCTGGCATACTTGAATTAGTCCCACAAGAATGTTCAAACCACTTTCGTGTTCCGTGGTCCAACTTTCGCAGAAGAGAAGCGAATTCAGAGAAATCTGCAGGCACGTAGAGTAGAGTAGAGTAGAGTAAGGGGTAATAGGAGGGGAATAACCAGTAAACGGTACCTAACAACAAGAAGTGTTTCTTAGTGAAATTTGCAAATAATGGAATATTCAACACGTCTTTTGAATATTTTTGCCACGATCTTCCCCATATGAGAGACGAGGCTGATGGTCCTGTGGTCACTGCATTTCTTTGCTTGTTTATTCTTCTTTAGATCCACCATGGCTGTGTCTAGAAAGCCGTTAGTTCATTCTCCTGTTTCTTAGATTCTATTTATAGGTTTTGTCAGATCCATTAATCCGTTATTTCCCAGTTCCTTCAGAAGGTGAGCTGGTATGTCTCTATCTCCATCAGCTTTCCTTCTTCACATATCATCTATGGCTCTCTCCACTTCACTATTTAAAATTCTGAGTCCTTTTTTATTTTTCCTCTACCACTTCTTCTGCTTCAAGCTCTAGGTATCCCTGGTCGATTTTCCTTGTCGTAAAGTTTTTCTGCATGTCTTACCCAAATCGTAGAGACCACTTTATGAACTGTCACCATCTGAACTTTGGGGGTTTTCTATTCTTATTGTTTGTACACCTTTATTTTCATTCTCTACTAGCTCCTTTACTTTCTTGTACATGAGGTCATACCTTATTTTTCTTTGCATTTCGATAATGTCTTCTCTATATAGTCTTCCCTCGCTTTGTCTGTTTCTCTCCTTAACTCGTTGTTTAACCTCGTTTATTCTTCTTTGTTGAAGTTTTTACATTTCATTCTTTCCTCTATTTTCTGAAACTTGTTTGTCGTTACCCAGGGCTTTCGTGCAGTGTTCTTCACATTTTCAACATTGTCATTTAGAAACTTCAAAAAAATATTATAACACTATTCCACTTTCCTTCCGCACTTATACTCTCTTCTGTCACCTCAATTAACATTTGTTCAGCTGAATTTCTCACAATGTCACTCTTGCTTTTTAATTTCTCTAAGTCCCAACTTGATTTTCTCTTGATCATCTTGATTATCCTCTTCAGAAAATACAATACAATACAATACAATTTTCAAAAAATACAATAAAAATATATACAAAAAGTGGTGACCATCCCCTGTCCCCTCTTAATATATGTATGCAAAAATAGTATCCCTACCTTTTCGCTTAATATTTTTCGAAAACTTTAATTAAATACCAGAGTCATTCACTGATAAAGAAACCCCAAAATATGTCATAAGACCATTAAACTGATTATGTTGTCAATCAATCTATTAGTAAACTAGCGGACCCGACAGACGTTGTCCTGCCCGAACGTTGGCTTTTCGTTTGGGTGGCATAATTGATTTCGATAATAAAACAAATACTATGTGATCATCACAATTACAAATTCACAATGAACTCCAATTTGTGAGTTACATAAATATTACAAATTCAGTGTTTGTCAAGACAACATACAAAATAAAATATCTTTTCATTTTTGGCATTTCACCCACAACTCCACAAATATCAGCTGTATCGAAAAACAAACATAACAATGAATTATTCTCAGAAGTTCAATTATTCATGAACTTTTCAGAAGGTTTTAACGGTCAATTATTGATGAACTTATGATTTTTTTAACGGTAAAATATTTATATTATATTCTATATTATAAATATTGGGTGGTAGTGGTGGTGGTGGTGGTGGTGGTGGTGGGGGGGGTTAAATGTTGAGGTTACATGTTCTGATATGCAAAAAATCTAAAAAAAAATTCCTAGAACCCGATTGCAGCACCACCTACCGGGTCCAATTGTGAATCTAAACCATCCACGGACTCACTCAAACACACACAAAAAATTTCATCAAAATCGGTCCAGCCGTTTAGTAGGAGTTCAGTGACATACACACGTACAGAAGAATTATATATTAAGATATATATATATATATCCTTAATATTAGATAAAATATTTAGTTACCATACATTTATTTAGAAATAATTATTAGTTAATTTATTTTAATTTAATTTTTTTAAATGACTAAACAAGTACATTTTATTTTATAGCACCCCTAAGACCCTTGCGCCCTAGGCCAGTGATATTCAACCTTTATTTTTCACGTACACCCAAACATAATCTCTCTTCAAAATGTACCCCCAAAGCTGTTGGCGCATGTTACAAGTTATATATATTTTGTAATCTGCATCTAAAATAAATTCTATCCAAAATAATGGATTAGGTAATATTTTTATAAGAATAAATATATATATTTATATATATATATATGTCTTCGCATACCCCGAGGGCAGGCTTACCTCAGTTGGAATATCACTTGCCTGTTTATACACCGTTACGTTTCGGAACTGATGTTTTAGTAGAAAGAGTCCTTATCCTCCCTCTTAACAGCTCCGCTTTCCTTCGATTACTTCATGAGTCCATCTCAAGACCAATTAACCACGAAATTAGATAAAAGATTACATTCGAACAGAATCTAAGTACTGTTTTCTGCATTATTTTATATAACTACGGCAAAATTGAGATCAGTGAAATAGTTTTTAATTTTAACATAATTATTCAATTTCGTTGACGATTTACTTTCTCGAGCCTTCTTAGAGAGAACGTATTGTGATCGTCAAAATAATCGTACTTGAAATTGTGATGTATGTCAAAGTTTCATGACCCTCTGAAACCGATAATGTGGTTTTTGCAATGCCATCAATCTGTCTTTCCATCTGTCTGTATTTTACTGGGACTAGAACCCAAAACATTTTAACGATCATGATAAAACTTGGTATCTAGAGTCCCTAAATCTCCCGGGAGGTTTTTTTGGAACTAAGGGTACTTTACTTGAGGAAGAAAAACGAAATAATACATTTTCTTATATTCTGCTCTTAACGATTTTGATTAAAATACGTATCTAGGCATTGTTTATTGCTTAAAAGTGCAAGAAAAATTAAGTATTTCATTTTCCCATGAAAATTATTTTGAGGGGACTTAACATAAGCGTAAATTTCCAGTTTTGATAACATCTCTAACACTCTTTGGGATAGGAGAAAGCTTTTCAACCCACAGTTATAGGACTCCTCAAAATAAACAACTTTTATATGAAAGAATATTTTTATAAAATTAATATTTTCCGAGTTATAGGTAAATATATATATATATTTTTTAAAAAGAGATTTGGGAAATTGGGTGTTGTTTGTCATGCTCTTTGGTGGACCTATAGGTTTCTATTTTCTTATCGTTTATGTAAGAGTGTATATTATTTCATCTACGCTCTTTTCTACACTATTTATAATCAACTATGTTTTATATTTCGTTTCGCATATCTTAAGAGTTTCAAGAAGTAAAGTCAAAGTAATGTTTAGGTAAATGAACGATAAAATTTGTGTGGTGCTTGGTACCATTTATTTTAAAAAATATGGTAAAATGGTTTCATTAGGGTAAGTTCGAGTTTTATAATGAAGACTCCAAGCTCACGGTATGATATGATAATCTCGCTGCATTACCTATCAAAGTTAGGTAGCCCGAACCGGACGTATTGTCCTGTATTGCAC
Organism: Timema podura; assembly: GCA_033556935.1. Taxonomy (NCBI): domain Eukaryota; kingdom Metazoa; phylum Arthropoda; class Insecta; order Phasmatodea; family Timematidae; genus Timema; species Timema podura. The sequence continues at coordinate 38,952,083 of JAVRXN010000011.1, read as the reverse complement.
CTTAAAAAACTATAGAATTGAGTCTAGCGAAACAGTTTCACCATATTTTTAAAAAATATAAAAAACTTAAAATCAATTATAATATAAGGAACGTACTTAGATGTTACATTTACTTAAATTGATTGGTATAACTTCTTTTGGTCAATTAATTTAAGTAAATGTAACATCTAAGTACGTTCCTTATATTATAATTTCATATTTCTCCTTACTACAACTATAATGAATATTATTAAAAATAATTATTTAAAAATATAAAAGCTATTAAACTGATTCCAATGATACTGTTTTCAAGTGTAAACTGTATAAAACAGCATTTAGATATGTTTTATTGTTCTAGAGTAATCTTGTAACTAATTAACCGGTTAATCGATCGTGGTATGGACTCACAGATCTTAAGATAGTATCTAATACCTTAAAGCAGCCCTTGTAAAATTACGGCGCATGTAGCTCGTAGCGTATTTTTATGCAGCCCTTAAACTCTCTATCTATGAAAAAAAATATTTATTGTTAAATATCAAAACTAAAATTAAAGAGAAAGTAAAAAGTATACTATTATGGAAATATAATAATCTATTCAACATTTGGATGAACACTTGGAATCTCTTTTAAGAACCCCACCAAATTAATTTACACCTCACATAAAATAAGTTATAAAAAAAGATTTGAACAAATTACATTCGTATCATAAAATTCTATTTAACTTTAGGATCACTATTTTTAAATATTTTCTTTGTTTTTTTTATGCTGTCCACGCAATTTTTTAAATAGTAAATTGGCCTTTTGAAAAATCATATCTTGTTTGGCAGCCCATTCTTAAATTTTAATTCTCAACTTTCACTTCTCAATTCTCTACGTTTTTCTTACCGAAATCTTCTAAAACGAGTACGGTACCCAGATGAATGTTCGTATGGAGTTGAAAATATTTGACCTAGCAAAGTAAACAATTTTTTACCGATTTTTAACAAAACCTTAAATAAAAGAAGGTGATTCACAAGGTTAATATTAAAGCTAACAAAATTTAAGAATAATTTTTCACTCTAAGATTTAAATCATTAATAAAATAGTCTCTCATTTCAATTTAATAACAATAACATGCATGTTTTTTGGGGCCATAGCTGGCTGGTTCTCCTTTCCGATATCCCAGCTGAGCTTTATCTTTAGTGGAACCTTTCCAAAAGTTTAATTGGAATTGTTTGGAAGAGGTACATCAAATATCAATATCGACATATTCCAGGAGATGTAAGACGGAAAAGTTTCTCTATATTTTTTCCAAAAAATTTTCCAAAACGGAAAATCTTCCATTATTATTTCTGTAAAGCAATTTCAACTGATTAAATTGAACTAATGTAATCAAGACATAGATATCCCAAATGTCAAACGTTTATACTTAAGATTAGTTTCTCCTAAGAGCGTTAACACCAGAAACATCATCAAACGAGCTTCGGTGGCCTCACGGTCTAACGCGCTAACTCTCACAATAGACTATAACATAAAATATCGATAAAAGGGAGATCAGTTTTCGATCCCGGTCGGGTGCACTGAGGATGGTTTTTCCTAAATAGTTTTCCAAACTGACGGGTGCGATTCCTCTAAATTCAACCTTCCTCATCCCTAACACATTAGCGTAGTTAGTACATAGTCACATAACCCAAGCGGGTAGTAAGACGCGGTGCTAAACAAAAGCCGTAAATAAACACATGAATGCGAACCTTTGTAGACTCGTTATGTTCATAAATCATACTTCAAAATTTAGCATCAATAATTCAACTTAAAATAATTTTTTAAGGTTGGCCCAACATTTGTCACCTTCCCCCCCCTATCCTCCATGCTTCCTATCCACCCCTCCTCCGTATCCCCTACTCCTTTCTTATAACCCACTCGTCTCTTAACACATTATGTTTTGAAATATAATATACTCTAGGTGCCACCTCTACAATTTAACCCCCCCATCGCAAGCTGCCACTGCAGAAAGTTTTCAGATTCAAAATTCTCATCTCTATACATCTCTACTCTCAGTACATCCAGCCGGGATTCTAACTCCAGCATTCCCGTTACTGGTGTACCAATTATAGATGAACCTCACATTGAGTCCACGTAATCACCATTACTGTTATCAACAACAATAAACAATGGCTTTGTTTACTATTCCATATTATTATTCTACATAGTTAACGTTGTGGAATAGGGTGATAAGGCTAAGCGCTAGGTTAGTTTAACTGGAAGAGTTAGGTGTAACTTGTGAGCCTATAGTAGCGTGATCTTCTCTGACTCTACGTAATCAACCCAGTTGCAAGAAGTGTTTCCCCTATCATTACAGACCTTAACTTTACAGTCATGCACTCTGACCCTTCACACACGCACCATCAGCCCACGCTTCACATATATACTCTCTATACCCCTAAACACCCCCTGGACATCCCATCATACACTTTCCCTCACAAACACACCCCTCCACTCATTCTAGCTCATCAAACTCCCCCACCCTTCCTCCAGCCCTATCTATCTCATTGACACACCTGCACCCTCCTTTCACTCCACCTTCCTCATATACACCTACACTCCCCCCTCCCTCCTCCCTCGAACCCCTCACTCACACTCACTCTTACCTAAGACTCACCACCTCACTCCCCCCTCACATAAACTTCTAACACTCACTCCTCTCCCGAAACCCTCACTCACACTCTTCCCTTCCCCTCACACACATCCTCACTCTCACCTCACTCACCCCTCACACACACACGCACAACTTCTTCCTCTCTCAAACACACCTCCTCATTCCCCCTCACACACATACAACTCCTCATTCCCCCTCACACACACATACAACTCCTCAGTCCCCCCTCAGACACACCTCAGTCCCCCCTCCGACACACCTCATTCTCCCTCACACACACCTCCTCATTCCCCCCTCACACTCACGTCCTCATTCCCCCTCACACACACCTCCTGATTTCCCCCTCTCACACACCTCCTCATTCCCTCCACACACCTCCTCATTCCTCCCACACCTCCTGATTCCCCCCTCACAAACACCTCCTGATTCCCCCTCACACAAACCTCCTTATTACCTCCTCACACACACCTCTTGATTCCCCCCTCACAACCTCCTCATTCCCCCCTCACACACACCTCCTCATTCCCCCCTCATACACACCTACTTATTTCCCCCTCATACACACCTCCTGATTCCCCCCTCACACACACCTCCTCATTCCCCCTCACACACACCTCCTCATTCCCCCCTCATACACACCTACTTATTTCCCCCTCACACACACCCTACCTTACTTATTCCCCCTCACACACACCTACTTATTCCCTCCACCCCTCTCATCCCCTCACACGCACACACCCTCACTCCCCTCTCTTCCACACCCTCACTCCTCTCTCGCACACACCCTCACTTCCCCCTCACACACACCCTCACTCCCCCCTCACAAAAACCCTTACTCACCCTCTCACACACCTTCCTCCTTCCTCACCTCCCTTCCACACATGGTTTCTCATATTTTCTCCTGGAAACTGTCCATTGATTCGTTGTAGCTGTACCAAGTACCAATTGTTTTCCATTCTATTATAGGTAGTGACAAATGGCACAAGGTACTATGGAGCTACGATTGAAAAATGATGGAGATCAAAGTTCAAGCTAAGTCAATATTTTGATGTCTTGATCTAATCTCGTTCCTTGCAGATGGCTATACCAGCAAGTAGGACGAGGGGGACTAAAATGATAATAATATTGGTCCTGGATGATCTTCATTAATACGTTCAACACAAGGGTGATAAATGACTTTATCCAGGGGGCAGAGATAAGAATGTTAATAAGTATGGGAATGCTCTTCATTTTCGTAAAGTGTGAATTAGTGAAACACCAGCGACAGATCCATGGAAATAAATAATCATTAGTGCACATGAATGGGTTTCGAACCCAGCACATCTCACGTCTGTGGATTTTACTCTAGGCTAAGATCTTTTGAATACAGTAAATTTAAATTATTTTCCTAAATTTTAAGATTGTTTATGATAGCTTACGTTAATAGGAATCTGGAAGGAACAAAATACAAACATATTTTTTTTCGCAGTCAACATTAATAACATTCTACTAGACAGTAATATTATTTTATTGATATTTACCGTATGCTATCAACCAAAAGTGACAGTTTCAGATCACATGCCCTTACTGTGGAAAAAAAAAAGCATCCATATTGCCATCATTGTGACACAGATGGTGTCCTAAAATTGTATAACTATTAACAGGATAAGAGGGTAGGTCAGGGTTGAAGGTCACTTTTTAAATGCGAAGTGAAGCTTGAAACGTTCGAAGCAAAGTCTAAGTCGAAGATTTTGTTGCTGTCAATACCATTAATTTTATTTTTTATAGTATCCATAAAGCGCACTTAGAAAAAAACTGTAATATTTTGTACTGACATACCTGAATGTATTTAAGTTTATTTTAATTACATCATTTAATAATAGTCTGAGGTTTTGAATCCAGCCCAAGTGTTTTTAGTAAGGTGTAAAACATTATTCAACCCTCTTGCTTCATACAAATGCGTGTGTATTTACTATAAATTAAACCTTTATCACATCTATGTCACTATTGTAAATATGTGGGTAGCCCCGATGGGTAGTAAGATTACAAAATAAACTATGACGTGTGCTAGTTTAATTTTCTAAATTAATTTTATTAGTATTTAATGATAGGAAATAATTTAATAAAAGAGTATTTTAGCTAATATGAACCATGGGACCATATACCTGATCTAATTGGCCCTAAACATTATCTATTTAGGTAGGATGTCTACCTACTATTTCGAGTGATTCAGGTTCGATTACAAAAATGCATCACTGGGAAATAATATTTGTTTAGATAAGTGATTAAACGGTATTGGATCTTACTATTATGTTCTAAAGTGAAGCTGGGACAGTTGCTATTCTACTGTATGGAGATAAGTAAATATGCAGATTTATTGTGTTGAATACATTTTCATGAAGAACATTTTGAAATATACATCGATATGTATTTAATTTTTAGCTGCCACATAAAGGAAAATTGTTGTCTTTCTCGGTCTCACAATTAGCTCTTAATATCACACTTTTACTCTCATTCTTACGCTTTATTACTATACCTACCTTTATTCCTTACCCACATATATTTTCTAGCTCATTCTTGCTTTTACTCTCCATATATTTTGTCATATTTCCTCTATTACACTATATTTTATCTCTTTCTCCATATATCTCCATTTGCGTTTTTGATGCTAGCTCTTCCTCTTTATTATCTATATTTTTTCTATTTCTATCGGATTTTTACTTTATCTACTTCTATATCTCTCTCTTACTTTATCTATCTTTCTTATTCCTCTTGGTTCTCTTATTTCTGTCTCCCTCTCTTTCTTTCACAACATCACTATTTTGATATAAGTTTTCTCAAATTTTTTGTTCCTTCACTATATTCCTTTCTCAGTCTTTCATTCATAATATTTATCATCCTTTTTCTTTCATAATTTTCCAATTTATTTCGGTATAAAGATAACTTATTCACTCTCTCTCTCACACACAGTATTTGTTTTTCACCCCCAATTTTCTCGCTTTCTCTTACTCCCCTTCTTTCTCCCGCAAGTTTTTACTCAACCTTTATTTTCCTCCATTTTTCCTATCGTTCACTCTTTATGTGTACTTTTATTATATGTTTAGCCTCCAATCCAACTTCTTTTTTATACGGGCGCCATTTAATCCCTAGTTGCGATGTATCAGTTAATATGTATACAAAATGGAGGTCCAAATTTAGTAAAAACACGAACAAGTTTCGTATTCCAACTTCAATAATTTGAATATGCCTGAACAGCTAGTTACTAGTCCAAATATCATGATTACATTTAAATTTATATCTAACTATCCTCTCCAAAAACCTCTAACATGTTTATAAATGAGTCTTTAGCCAATGCAGTGACTAAAGACAAGCAGCCTCAAGGTCTACATTAAAACATTCAACATGTTCATGTTAGATTTGTTAATAGTGCAGCGTGGTTGTCATAGCAAGCAATAAATGAAATATCGACAGATCAAGGTGAATATCAAATATTAACTATAGTACATATTTCAACTTTCAATAGTTAATAAATGGCCAAAGTTTCATACCATTTTACGAATTAGCTGTCCCCTATTAAATAGGATTTCACATGATAGTCAAAATATCGTCAAAACTGTCCATACGTCTACTTTGTATGATTAACCAGGAAGATTTTTTTATCTTTATGAATTCTTAAAATGTGAGAAATATTGAAGATATTAGATTAAAGTAATAGCTAACATCTTGTTTAGAGCTGACATATTTCAAATTATATTCAACTAACTAAGTTAATTTAATAGTTGTTAATATACAGAAGGAAGATTGTTAGTAAATTGGAACTTATTCTCTACTACCACACTCGATTGACTAAAGTTCTAGGCTACTAAAATCAATGATAATAGTGTTGTTGATATAATTCACTATCTAGTCTATCTACATACACAATATAAGGGTTGTTGATGAAATTCAAGTTCTACTCTACATACACACATGATAATGGTTGTTGAAATAGTTCAAGTTCTTACTACTTACACACATTATAATGGTTGTGTTTGGTCAAACGTACCTTCCTCAGTAGTTATAAATGTTGTCCACAATTCACTCAATGCGCTTCACAGATTCAACACCTTACGTCGGTGTGAATGAAAACACTAAAAGCTATCAATCAGTCACAGGACGCTCCCGGGATACGAAAGCCGACCCGTCTCTTTAGGCCTCTTTGGTATTCGCCGATGTCTTAGAACGACTGATCTCCTTCATTCTTCACCCACCGTTAATACGGTGACACAGGATCTGACCCCGGCTTGCAATGCATCATGGGTCTCCTCTCCCCCACCCTAATCCCCTAACCCCTCTTGAATGGTAAACAGTTTTCATTTAAAGGAGGGAGATTAAAATTAGAAACAAATACATGTAGATTATTTCATATTTTATTTTTGCACTGCGTATCAGTTCGGGATACCTGCATATAGTAAGGCAGAAAAAGGAAGAATTTAGAGAATATTTGCCTACATTTTCTTGCAAGGAGAGTGGGTATACGCACCCCCAATACACCCGACCCCTATCTCCACATATTTGGCAATCCAGTTCATTCTGACCATGCGTGCACCAAAACGGGTTTAAAATATATTGTTGACTAAGTAAAACATTTAGGCAGCGTATTTATGGTCGAGTGGTGAGTGAGTCCAACTCCATAGTTAAAATGTATCGCATAAATTCCAGGGTATTTATTTTAGAGGTATGAGGTTTTACTAAACTAGAATTTCTGGTTCTAGGGTTACTTTTTAATGTAGTGTAATAAATCAAGTTATTTGGTGAGTAACAGGTGGATTTAACGTTGTCCTGCAGAAGAGCCAATTCAGAGCCAGCGTGCTCAAATAGCGTGCTCGTTTACAGGTAGAATTAGCTCATCACCAGATTACTAGTTTGGCATGTTATGTTACTGGCGGATTTATGACGTCATCGTACTTGTCTAGAATGTTCTTTTACTGGCAGAGCACAGCGTCAATGTACTTGAGTGGCATGTTTGGTTAAAGGAATAAGTAGCACAGAGTCCACGCACGCGATTGACATGTTTTGTTTAAAAGAATAATTAGCACAGGATCAACGTACTTGACTGATATATTTGGTTAAAGGTAGAGTTAGCCCAGCCTCAACGTACTTGACTGGAATATTTGATTACAGGAAAACCTAGCGTCAACATACTTGACTAACATGTTTGGTTAAATGTAGGAGCAGCCCAGAGTCAAAGTACTTGACGAACATGTTTGGTTAAATGTAGAGTTAGCCCAGAGTCAATGTACTTGACCGACATGTTTGGTTAAATGTAGGATCAAAGTACTTGACTGACATGTTTGGTTAAATGTAGGATCAAAGTACTTGACCGACATGTTTGGTTAAAGGTAGAGTTAGCCCAGAGTCAATGTACTTGACCGACATATTTGGTTAAATGTAGGATCAAAGTACTTGACTGACATGTTTGGCTAAATGTAAGATCAAAGTACTTGACGGACATGTTTGGTTAAAGGTAGAGTTAGCCCAGAGTCAATGTAGTTGACCAACATGTTTGGTTAAATGTAGGATCAAAGTACTTGACTGACATGTTTGGTTAAATGTAGGATCAAAGTACTTGACCGACATGTTTGGTTAAAGGTAGAGTTAGCCCAGAGTCAATGTACTTGACCGACATGTTTGGTTAAATGTAGGATCAAAGTACTTGACTGACATGTTTGGCTAAATGTAGGATCAAAGTACTTGACGGACATGTTTGGTTAAAGGTAGAGTTAGCCCAGAGTCAATGTACTTGACCGACATGTTTGGTTAAATGTAGGATCAAAGTACTTGACTGACATGTTTGGTTACATGTAGGATCAAAGTACTTGACCGACATGTTTGGTTAAATGTAGGATCAAAGTACTTGACTGACATGTTTGGTTAAAGGTAGAGTTAGCCCAGAGTCAATGTACTTGACCGACATGTTTGGTTAAATGTAGGATCAAAGTACTTGACTGACATGTTTGGTTACATGTAGGATCAAAGTACTTGACCGACATGTTTGGTTAAATGTAAGATCAAAGTACTTGACTGACATGTTTGGTTAAAGGTAGAGTTA
>JAVRXN010000011.1:38718399-38938399 GCA_033556935.1 Timema podura | reverse complement strand
AATTTTGATTAAATGTAATTAATCTATGGACCCTATTTGGTGGCCATGTGGTTTGGCTTAACGCGCTACTCTCACATTAAACTAGACTACCGATGACGGGAAGATCGAAGCTCTAGGATCGGTTGGGTGTACTGAGGTTCCCCCCCCCCCACGGTGGTTTTCCACTCTGCCTCCATGAAAATTTGGGTACACTTTCTCCAAATATAACCTCCCTAATCCCTAAAATTACTAGCGTAATTAGTACATAAGTGTATAATCCAAACGGGTAGTAAGACACAGTACTAAGAAACATTATCGATAGGATTTAATTTAACAAACTATTACATAGGAAAACTTCTCTATAATTGATAAGATGATCAATTTTTCTTCTTGACACATGCAGAAACAAAATTGGGTGAATACTTGGTATTTATCAATAAAATATCTAAACTTTTAAATTGTACAATATACACGTGACATATAATAATAAGATAATGCTCTAATAGTTTTTTGACACACGTACGTCTCTATTAATAATAAATTTTCTGTAAATTTGGGGCTTTCCTTTACACAGTGATTAATTGACGGCCGAATGACTGGCTATTGTGTCTGTTATATACATAAGATACATAAGTTAGTTTGTAGGTCATCTATTGTCATAGTAATTATTTTGTACATAAAGTTCACCCCTACCAAAATAAATAGTAAACATAAAGGCAAATTTACACTGGTCACTTTGGATGATCACTTTAGATGAATCACTGAAAATGAATAATGTAAACGTTACAATAATCTAAAGTGATCATCAAAGAGGAACGATGAACGAAGTTGGCAGCGGCCAACTTTTATTCACTGGTGATGAAACATAGAGGATGAGACATCCAAAATGAATAATATAAACATATGCTTCTTGCCTTTTCCTTTTCAGTGAACGCCAGTCTTCATACATATTGTGCAGTAGCTGTGCTTGTGTACTTCATGCTGTTTAAATGTAAGGACGACCATACCCCATTAATATTATATATAGATTGAAAGATTGTTAGTGTTTAAGGAGCACTAAATTACTTGAATACAGAAATAAGGTTGCTAGGGAAAATGCACTTCAGAAGATAGTGCTGGAGTTGAATATTCCTGATATAACAGCAGAAGATGTAAAATTGAAAATAAAGACAATCCGTACTCGGTACTCGTCCAAACTGGCCATAGTACAACAATCTGACAAAAGTGGCGCTGGTTTAGATGATATTTACCTACCAAAGTTGTTCCGGTACAAAAGTGGCGCTGGTTTGAATGATATTTACCTACCAAAGTTGTTCCGGTACAAAAGTGGCGCTGGTTTGAATGATACTTACCTACCAAAGTTGTTCTGGTACAAAAGTGGCGCTGGTTTGGATGATATTTACCTACCAAGGTTGTTCTGGTACAAAAATGTTGACACTATTCTCCGTGGTGTTTGTACACCAAAAAGCAGTGTTTCAACAAAAGTAAGAAATAGAGGATGTTGACACAAGAAATAGTGCCTCTAGGGTTCTGAAGCTGTCTCCAGCGGCCAGATAGATATCTTAGTGCTATTAGCAGCTTGAGTTGAGCAGAAGGGCATTCTCTAAGTTGTGTATATTGTTTGCAGGGGTGCACCCAGGATTTTGAGTTGGAGGGGAGGTAAGGGCTTTTTACATAATCATTTTCATAATTGCACCATTATATATTTCAATTACTGTAATATTTGGAAATGGGATTCAAAGTAGGGGGAAAAGAAAGAGAATCAACGATACCCCCTAAAAAGTAGGACCGGGACAAATTTTGATTTCAAAGGATGTAAATGGTAATTTTTAAGCTAATTTGTACCAAAATCGGATCTTCAGCCTAACCTCTGTCACTGTGTACGCCACTGGTTAACAGGTCTGTGTTTACAAATTCTTCTTCACACCCAGGACTTGCAGTTGGTGGGGGTGGGGGCATATGATATCAACTGCCCCTTCCCCTCTTTCTGATAAAATAGTGTTTACATAATTGCTCTAAAATAATAATTTCAATTACTGTTCCCACTTCAAGGAAAACCATTTTGGAAAACCACCCTCAGTACACCTGACTGAGATTCTTCCCGTCTTCGGCAGTCTAGTCTACTGAGATAGTAGCGCGTTAAGCCACTCGGCCAGGTCAGGACTCGGATCCTGGCTAGGTGTACTGGGAATAGTCTCACCTAAATGGGTTCCTCTTCTACCTTCACTAAAGTTTGAATATAATTCCTATAAGGCGATTGGTCCTTTTCATTTGGCGTGGCATTGCAGAGCCGTGGGAACAAACGGCTATCTTCAAGAATTGCTATTGTTTTGCAATTTTATTTTCGGAAACGGTTTGTTCAAGAATAGGAGCATGTTGATTAAGTTATACTTTTTATACACACACCTCCTCTACCTCCTCTATAATTTTAACAGTGATCAAATATAAATAAAATCGACATTTTTCAATATAAACCTGCTGACTTCATTACACAAAATATGTAAATGTAATGTCTTAGAAAGGGTGTTGAAAATATTAACACAAAAATTTAACTCGTTCTCAAGAAAACTGATATTTCCAAACGTATTATTTTTCTGCAAGACCTGTCAGGTAGTTAGCACCATCTACGGTTTCCGTGATCCTTCTGTTCTTGTTGGCGCGGAAGAATACTTTGATCGGTTGTGAATCCACGCCACGCCTTTCACCCTCCCGCCCACCATCCCAAAAATAGGTTTTAGACTTGCATTCGACAGGGCCAAGGGCCTTAAATATACTCTTCCTCATATCGACTGGCGTAGTTATAATCCGAATGAGTTACGTGACGTACTTAAAATAAATAAAAATAAAGTAAAATAGCGCTGTTAATAAGCAAATCACCTATGCCACAACATTAAAAGAACAATTCAAAGACTTATTAAATACGGACCCTAATTTTACAGCAGGGTTAGTACCATTCTCAATTATCATGGATTTAACTTGTGTCAAAAATACTTCACCCATGTATAGTCCAGTTTTAATAGGAAATACCTTTTTGACAGCTAGAAAAACTACTAAATTTACTTTCACGTATTCATACGTCAATTCATGTGATCTGCAACTATCACTTTTGATTAAACTCGTATTTTATCAACACCAATAAAATATCACTAGTAAAATAATAAAATGTTCTCAATGTTGACTGTGATAAAATGTATTTGTATTTTATAAAACGCCTATCTTATGAAAATTGGACTGTAGTCTTGTTAATGATTCTTGTCTTATTTCCCGAATGATGAAATGATAGGAGTCACGCGCGTCTGCGCTGTATAAACACTTGCTGATAAACGCTCTAGGCTCACTTAGACAGGTGAAGATTGTCTTCGAATTGTTTGGACCAATTTGGATTTAGTTTCTTAATTTAGTCATTTAGTCTAACACTAGTGCTAATCAAAGATTAATATAAATGAGTAGATATGTGGAAGGCTGTTTTAGAAGAAGATAATATGAATTAGCGTGGAGAGAGGATGGGAAAATTACAGTTATAAATCTCTTGCGGATAACCACTCGGGCAAGATTCGAATCTTGTCCTCCCATCAGAGGTAAGCTATTTTATGGTGAGTTTCACACATCGAACCAAGTGAACACTAGTTGGGGTGAGTTGTAATACAGGGGAAAATTCATTTAAGAAAATATATAAATAAGGCAGCGTGTATTGAAATGTATGGAATCAGTTCAGTTCAGTTGGAATGTTACTAGGGATGTGAGATGGAAAGTTTACTGGAAAATGTTACCTAGAGTTTTATTTTTCCGTAGGAAACAATTCTGGCTATTTAAATGGAACGAATGTAATTGAGGTATCTCATATTTTAAAGTTTACACTTCAATTTAGTTAAATTTATGTTATGGATGTTAACACCAGAAATTTTCTCAAATTAGTTACAATAAAGCGAAAACAGCTAATCTAATTCGCTTCTCACATTCTTGTGACAACAACAGCCCTTAGTGGTTGAATTTGTCACTGATGTAGGGTCTTCTGTATACCAAGTATTTTAATTCTTCAATAATACGAGTATAGCCAAATCCTTCAAGATTACATTCCCTTCCCCTGGGATTTAACTTAAAATGTTCATGTCTACTCGATATTATCTGTTCAGATTTTATTTTCAGCAGGCATCGATTTGATAACTAAAACAACTTTAAGGTTTGCTTGACCGAGCTAACGACCTTTGACCATTGACCCACTCCTACCCCTTCCCTCTTCCCATAACCATCCCCCAACACATTATTTGATGGCTATATGCATATATATATATATATATATATATATGCATATATATATATATATATATATATATTAGGGCTGGGCCGATGCCAATTGTTAATCCGATCATCGGCCGATTATCGCATAACCGGCGATTCCGATGATCGGTGTTTGAATCTCCGATTATTTATGCCGATTATTCAAAATGTGTGGGTATATTACAAGTCCTAAAAAAATATATTTTTTATCTCTGCTCTCTCGTATGTGATCTTTGAATAATTAGCTTGTTCTTAGCGACTTAGGTTTGAAATAAACAGCACATCCAACATTCCAAACAAAATATATCAAAATAAATATATTTACCATAGGTCTTTTTCCAATTTATGTACGTTATTAGAAATAAAGATACTCACAAGTAACAAATCTAATAATCATAAAATAAAATATTAGCAGATTAGGGTTGTTTTATTTCGATTTGTTAAAGATGCCCAAAAAATGAAACATCGGACGTAATAATCTCGCACATGCGCACATTTTGTTTTAAATTGAAACCGTTTTACTTTTAATGCAAGTACAAAACTTTTCACTGGCAGGGAATTTGTTTCGCTCATATTTCAATATGAATTTAATTAATATATATTAATATTTAAATTTTACATTTTCTTTAATAGTTAAAAGTAAATTAAAATAAGTTCTAAAGTATTTCTTAAAAAAAACACGATAAATAACTTTCGTTGCACATTATGTTATTTATTATTTATTTTATCATATTGAAGTAAGGATGGGCAAAATCGTTCTTTTAAATGAACGATTCATTGTATCTGGTTGAGTTCAATGATCCGTTCATTTTGACCCGTTCACCGTTCATTCGATTTTCTAAAGGTAGTTTTTATTTAAATGTAGTTAATACAATGTTATTTTTCACTAAGATTATTTAAATTGTTAATAAAAAGATCGGATTACTGTTTAAAAATGGTGATGCCTTTTTATTATACTTTTTTTTAAGAAACCACTTATTTCTATACGATATTACTATTTAGAAGTTAAATTATGATGGAATGCTTTGTAGAATCACAAAAACCTATGTTATGATATATCTAAATCACAATTCACAAAAATATTACGATCGGTAAAATTTGTTTAATATTGAAGCCATATTTTAATAAACATTGGATGTAAAAAATCCTATTTCATCTAAAAACAAAATAGATGTAGGCCTATTCTCCTTGTGTGCAAAAATATGTGTGCCTTGATTATTTTTTATCATTAAAATTAAATTTAAATTTGCTGATTATGATTTTTCTTTGTCTAATGAAAGGGTCAGTAGGCCTATTTAATCATAAATGTGAAATCATATTTTAATTATCTAACATGTACCGGTATATTTGCTATTCATTATTGTGATTTGTTTTTGTTTAGTGACAGGTTCACTTGTCCTAACAATAACAATATAAAATAATAATAAAACAACCTTTTCATTTTAAAATTTTCTATTTAAATGTTATTAAAACAAAACTATATTGGACATTATAAAACTAGTAAAAGTAACTTTTTTTCTTTAAGGGTCATTTTACTTTATACACTTATTAAAATTGAAAACAAAAATAATCGGCATCGGTGATCGGCCTAATCGGCAACAAATGATCGGCATCGGACTAATCGGCAAAATAGCTGATCGGCCCAGCTCTAATATATATATATATATATCTAATAGATTTTTTGACGATCACAATACTTTCTCTCTCTGTAAGATAGCAAGAAAGTAAAAAATGTTAAATCCAACAAATTGTTACAATCTTATATATAAAATTCTCGTGTCACAATGTTCGTTCCCGTACTCCTCCGAAACGGCTTGACCGATTCTCATGAAATTTTGTGAGCATATTGAGTAGGTCTGAGAATCGGCCAACATCTATTTTTCATACCCCTTAGTGATAAGGGTTGTCCACCCTTATATATATATATATTATATATAATATATATAATTCTTCTGTACGTGTGTATGTCACTGAACTCCTCCTAAACGGCTGGACCGATTTTGCTGAAATTTTTTGTGTGTGTTTGAGTGGGTCCGTAGATGGTTTAGATTCACAATTGGACCCGGTAGGTGGCGCTGAAATCGGGTTCTAGGATTTTTTTATTTTTTAGGGATTTTTTGGGGGGTTTTGGGGGGATCAATAAAATAAAATTAACGGTATCCGGTATACAAATTTGTAAACAAGCTTCGCAATTTTTTTCAATACAGCTGATATTTGTGGAGTTGTGGGCGAAATTCCAAAAATGAAAAGATGTTTTATTTTGTATGTTGTCTTGACAAACACTGAATTTGTAATATTTGTGTAACTCACTAATTGGAGTTCATTGTGAATTTTTAATTGTGATGATCACATAGTATTTGTTTTATTATCGAAATCAATTATGCCACCCAAACGAAAAGCCAATGTTCGGGCAGGACAACGGCTGTCGGGTCCACTAGTTTACATATATATATTTGAATTAGAAATCGCTGTTTCTTCTCTTATAAAGCCATTTATCGCGGAAATAGTTGTTTATCGCTTTATATCGTGGATATAAAACTCTTTGAAAATTCAACCGAGCCATATGAAACGTAAAAAT
Source organism: Timema podura (assembly GCA_033556935.1). Classification (NCBI taxonomy): domain Eukaryota; kingdom Metazoa; phylum Arthropoda; class Insecta; order Phasmatodea; family Timematidae; genus Timema; species Timema podura. The sequence continues at coordinate 38,931,564 of JAVRXN010000011.1, read as the reverse complement.
TGAAAAAAAAAAAAAAACCACCTATTTTGATGACTTTTAATTGAATCGCTTTTATCGCTAAAACGAAAAAAAAAAGTCTCTAAATATACCTAATTCATTCCATTTAAAAAACTGTGATGTACAATATCATGTTAAGAATATTTATTTATTTAAAGTATGGCTTATCTTCCGAGGGTATACAATGAGAAGGTATGACATAATATGACAAACTATATTAGATATATGGTCATTGTGATACAATAGTATACAGTCATTACCATAAAACAAAATAAATTAGCTTTAATATTTCACCATAAACCTTTTGGCATAAGGCATAGAAAGATGATCACAGTTCAATGTCCAACGATAGTAACAAGCTAATTGCTTCTGGTGTGACTGTATTGAAATCATCCCAGGACCGTTGGCATTTCCTTAGGGGGCATTCACAAATTATATGCGTTATTGTTTGCTCCGATGCTCCACGATCACATTGTGAGCTTTCGTCCATTCCCTACTTGCAAAGAGTTACTTTAATTCTTGAATGACCGCTAATTCGGTTTAGGTGACTTAATATTTTCTTAGATAATAACATACCTGGAAGGGGTCTGGTTGGATATAGCTGGTTTTCTGATGATAGCCATTAAAGGATGTCCATTTAGATTTCCATTCCTCATTCATGCTGAAGGAGTTTGGTATGTATTCCCATATTGGCTTTATAGTCTTGAGTCTGGTTTGGGGGTAAGGAGTCCAGTATTTTATACATAGGTAACTCTTTTGGAACCGAGAGGCAATTTATCTTTTCCAATTCACGGATTGTCGAATGTTGTCTTCTAAGGTCGGAGGAGTGATGTTTTGTAGAAGTGGAGACACAGAACTGTGTAATTAAGATGATCATCAACCTTGTTGGTACGGCAGATCATTCCCCATACTGGAGCAGAATATTAGGAAACAGAGTAGACTAGTCATAGTGCTGATGCACGCAGTGTCTTTGATTGAGCCCCCTAGCTGGTACCTACAATTTCCCTGATCAGGTTGTTCCTGAATTTTTTTTTCCCTCTTATTACAAGAGGGATCAAAGGTTTTGCCCAGGTATTTTGGGTGATAATTATGCTTTACCCTTTTCTGACAGAAGAATGTATGCACTTTTCAGTTAGCTGGACGATTCCTTAGATGAAATGAATTTACTTCCGTTTTATTGGGGTTTGGGTAGAGTATACATTTCTTGTAATATTGGCTCAGTTTTTCTAGATAATTAGTGAGAATATGTTCCCCTTGTTCAAAGTATTTAGTCTGGGAAACTCTTGCTGTATCTTACGCATAACAGAATTATTAGAATTGGCATTTGGTATGTCACTCTTATACAGATTAAAGAGATTTAAAGCTAGAACTGATCCTTGGGGTAGCCCATTATTTATAGTAAATGATTTGCTAGTTGACTCTCCAACAATGACCTTAAAGTATCAGTTTTTCAGCATTCCCCCCAAGAGTCTTATTATGTTAAGGCTTGGGAGAGATCTCCTCAGCACTAGACCGCTAAGCCATAAGGTGTCATAGGCTGCAGGTGAATTAATTAAAGCTACCAAAGCTTTCACTATTTTCTGAAAGCCAACTTCATTGAATGAGGTAAGAGCTAGAGCGTGTTCACAACAACTTATTTTGTTCCTGAACCCAGCCTGAAAAGAAGTAACAGTCTTGTCCAAGAGTTTACATATTCTGTTAAAGAGTAGGCGTTAAAGAATTTTACTGCACATTTCCAGTAGTACTATAGGGCGATAACTCACAGAGACGTCATGTGATAGCCTAAGTTTTAAGATAGTAATAACCCACTTCAGTGGACGAATGGTCTAAAGTGTTACTTTCACAGTATCCTAGACCGTCAATGACGGGGAACTCGAGGTTTTAATCTCGGTTGGGTGTAATGAAGTTATTTTTCCATTCTTCCTCCACGCAAATGATGGTACATATCCTCTAAATATAAACTACATATTCCCTATAGCCCTTATCGTAACTAGTACATAAGCTTATAGCCTGATCGGGTGGTAAGACGTGATGCTAAAAATGATTGCAAGAATCTGATATATTTCGAACTTGTTGGAAACTTGGCCAGTGTTTATAGCATCTGTATAGAATTGTTCTAGCCATTTTCTAGCCATTGATCTCAGATGTGTAGTCAACTTGGTGAATATTCCGTCGAGCTCTGAGCCTTCCTTATTTTGAGACTTTATATTGCTTTTCTTAAACCATATTATGAGATTGGAGAGGAAATAATTATGTGGTGGCTCTTCTATGATTTCTCTGTTTAATTTTGCCAATACTTGTTTCAACACATTTTCAAAGTTTTGGAGTTTGGGTCTAGAGCAAATATTTCTTCACATTTGGTGTGTGTGTGTGCAGCCATCTAGGAAAGTTATGCATGGTTTTCTAGGTAAGAATTGGAGTTGTGATTCTTAATATTTGCAGGATAAACTGAGTTTTTCGGCTGCTATGTGTAAGATCTAGTTTTTCAGTTGTTTCTATCCATCTTTATTTACGAAGTTGTTAATATTACACTGTATTTCGACTTTCAGTTTGAGGTCACCGGTTCTTTGGTACTACTTTTACAATAATTTTCTGTGCTATGGCTCCAGGAGGATATGTATTATTTCCTGTACCCGCGAGGTAAGTTGCGTTTTGCTAGTATGCTTATTATGGTATGTTATTATCGTTACCACAGTCTTAATATTTATCTTTGGATTTGAAGCTGACATTTTTCCATTGTGACCAAGCTATACCGAAAACAAATTAATACTATATTCAATAGTACATTATATCCATAGAGAATAACAGTTTTTCACTTAGTTCTTTACTTCACTCTTGCAATACATGTTAACATTAAAATTAAAATCACTTGAGTTGAGATATTAAACAAAATACCTTATTGTCAGCCACCATATTGTTACTTCTAACCAGATTGAAAACTATGTACAGTACATAAATTGTTTGGATGCCCTGCCAAATTTCGTTAAAATTGGTCCAAGTATTTAGCAGTTATCGTGGGGAAAAACAGAGAGACAGAAAATTATTAAGTCAAAACAGGACCTCGCTATGCTCGGTCAATTAGTTTCCTCTGGACAGTTCAGATTTATTCCAAACCAGTTCGAACAGCAATGGGCAACATCAGGCATCGCATCGTAACGTGGCTTATTGCAATCCTTATTATTTGACAGCGAGAAGTTGATGGCTGGCATCATTTTAAAACATAAACAAATACAAAAATAAAGTACATACTATGTATAAACGATACATTATATCTAATACCATTAAATTGTGTTCAAAATTTCAGCGTACAGCGCCGGAGAAACAAAGCTGTCAAGCATGCGTGTACAACAGTTCCATAGGAGCTAGGCGCGTGGTATTCCCCATGTGATAATGGCAACGTATTATTCCCAAATTTTAAATGGACCGGTGTGTTGTTTACTATTAACTGTGGTATGTTCTGCTGCCGTGCTCCAAGATGTCGAGGTGTGTAGTGCCGCGTGCCTAGCTCCTATGCAAAATGTTGTACACGTATGCTTGAACAGCTTTGCTATCTCGGCGTTGTATGCCCAAACTTTGAACACAATTTAATGATATTAGCATAGTTTTCCGGATGTAAGTGTATAAGGATTTTGTATTACTTTTGGTTAAAACGAATTATATGTGCAGTTTGGGCTATGAGTTTCCGAACACCCTATATATACAATATGTATAAGTCATATTATGTTCGGTTTGGTTTGGTGAGGCTGAAGAAAACTGCACTTTTATCCGATGTTTGGTTAGAGCTTAGTCGTGTACTAAACTACCCGGTAAACGAGCATGACAAAGACTCTTAACGACGTTGTCTACTTGGTGAATTCGAAACTATTTTGTGAAGCTGGTTGCATCTTAACTTGACGCACTCAAGTATGAAATCTGTGGCCTCGTCTGCCAGTTTTTAGAGTTTCAAATACAATAATTTCTCGTGCTGATGGCTAAGTGACCAGTGGTTCACAATCCGGGAGTCACGACCCCATTCGGGGTCATGGCATATATCGGTTGGGGTCTCATTACTGGTTGAGGTTATAGCATTATGTTTATTTAAAAATTGATTATTATTCATCATTATCATCATCATCATCATAGGAAGGTGCAAAATTCAAATACAGTAGAAATATAAGCGGTTAAAATGACAAAAATATTTGGTTACTAATTAGGTTCCTTTTGGTTAACTAACTCAGACAATTGCTTGTTGGCCTAGTTTGCTGTAAGAGTATTGTGTTTAGGCGAGTGTCATTGCTATCATAGTTTTTTAATTACCCTGTGGGCTCGTTGATTCTCTTTTGAGACATCTTAGTAGCATTCATATAAATAATATATATAAGTAGTTTATAAGAATGAAATCAAGCACGTGATATTAACGTCATGCTCGTTTGGTTCAACTGATGAGGTCAGGATTCATATTCTGACTGAGAGTTCTGGGAATTTCTGCAGTATAAATGGTATTATGGGCACTTTCTGGGACATATCCTGTTTTATTTGGACTGAAAGAAAAAGGTTATCAAATGTCAAACAGTTGAATAAACATTTGGTAAATATTATCAAAGAGTTAATGTTTCTAGCACTTACCCAGGGACTCCAGAACAAAGGAGTTGGGGGGCTCTCAATCCACCCTGTTTATATTTTGGGGAGCTTGGACTATATTAAGCCTTCCCAATATTTTTCACGTATATTCGAAAAGCATGTATGAAATTATTTTAAAATATTGTTTTATTAACAAACTTATATCATACCATGCCCATTGTTGGAAATTAATTTTATGTAAAGTAGTTTAATGCAACAACAACAAAAATAAAAATACGTATCATAAAACCTGTCACGACCAGCGTGGTAATTTTAAGTAATACTTAAATATTTATGAATCATGTTATATAACTATAAATTGAAAAGGGTCAGAAATGGGGCCCGTTTATTTTGAAAAACTTTATAAAGCTTTACACTATAATTTGTAAACCAGAGAGGTGAACTATATTCTATTTCTCTTACGTTGAGAAGAACACGCTGAGACAATCTTTAAGCTCTAAGGGTATGCAGGATTATTTTACTGGGCATGGGTGTTATTACTTTATAACTTCAATAAAATATGGCAAAATTAGCAACACTGAATGGTTGAGTTTGGCAGAATTGATATGACATTCTCTTTCCTCTTCAATAATTTTAAATTAAGAATGAATGTGAGATTGATTTTCATGTAGGTCCTAATATATTTAATTCAAATATAATAATACTGATTTGTTTTAATTTTTATTAAAAAGTGTTTTAGAACATTAATAATATGTTTGTATTGTCCATTTACATTATATATACATACGAGATTGTTAACAAACTATTTCAAAACCATAAAAATATGTGTAAATTTCAGAATATTACCGTTTCTCAATATCTTTATTTTGACCAAAATCCAATAAGTGGTCAAGTAATTTTGGTTCAATTCAAAATGTGATAACAATAAATCTTGGAAGAGGTTGCTTTGCGCACCGCTGATAATTGGTTTATAGCGCCAACGGTGGAAATGAGTATAGTTTCCTTAAATCTGTCAAACAAACTTTCTAACTGTGTGTTTATAGATTTTTCCTCAAATACATAGCTATATCAAAATGTCTTCCTCTCAAGTGTTTTACATTATCATTTACATTATCTTTAAAATTGTGTAAATAGCCGTTAGCCTGGGCTGGCAGTAAGATCCATGGCACACTTAATGTAGGAAGTTGTTTGTGTGTGGAAGAAGAACGAACTCAATTCTAATTACGATTAAAAACAAACTCCAGATATCTGAAAAGCACTTCAAATATCTGAGACATTCACTTAATAGCTAAATTTCCTTTCTAGAGGATCACTCTAAATAGCATTTAGGGAATTTTAATTATAAAAAAATCCTAAGCGAGAACGACTTTAGACAGTTTTTAAGATAATCAAATTTTCAAAAATTTGTCTGTAGAGGTCCACTCCAAATAGCTTAGAGGCATCTAATTTTCAAATTGCCTGAAGGAGCTCACACCAAAAACCTTCAGGTGAATTTAATTTCCAAAAATAAATTCGGCAAAACATCATATACATTTAGGGTCTATACTCTAGAGGAATTTAATTTTCAAAACTTACTAAAGGATGACCATTTCAAATAGTTCTTAGAGGACTCTAATTTTCCAAAATTTCCAGGTGAGAACCAGGTTAGTAACATTTTGGAAAGCGCATCTGATCTCTTTTTTTTTTTTTTTAATTGACTTCCCCCACCTCTTTATTCAATAAAATAGAGTTCTACGAAACTGGAGAATATCATTTACCAATATAGTAAAAAATATTGTTAGCCGTGAAAAAAAAATTATTTTATAATTCATCCTCTTTATCGTGTTCTTACTATACATTAACGAAAGAAAAGCATAAAAAAGTGCTACCCACGAAAACTTAATCACTTTCAAATAGCTTAATACCTATCCAGGTTTAAAATGTTACGTGGAAGGACCCTCAGACCAACCTATTAGTTGAGCCCCCTCTCCCACTTCCAAAGAGCTCCCGGAGTCCTATCTTACAGTTTAAAAAACTACTGGATTTACTGTCTTGTATTCATATGCAAAATAGGATATTTTAGTAAATAGGCGTGGTGATTAAAACATTGTATAATTTATTATTAAAATATTATTAAAATAGGCTTATGGTTTTCTGAATAGAAAAAATTATTAATCAAAATAAATTCAAATTTAAAAAATATTCTTGTAAGGCCAACTAGTATTAAGATTGGTACAGTAGCCCCATGGCTTCTTTGGTGCTGACTGACATGCAGCTGACAGCTGACAGCTTTGAAAAGTTACCAGACAAAATTATGTATCCCTGCGCTGAACCATATGATCTGCAAAAAACATGTGTTTAGCAGCTTTCACTTCTGACAGTCAAAATTTTGACTGTCAGAAGTCAGCTGTGAACTGTCAGTCAGCACCAAAGAAGCCATGGGGCTACTGTAGGTTAGCCTAAAACTTTGGGAGCTTTTGGCATACAACATTTAGTTTGTGTCCAGTGTATACATCAGTAGTGTAATTAGTATTTAAAGTTTGCGATGGCTTGACTACCTAATGAAAGCACTCACAGGCATTGACACGAAATAGTGAAGGGTGGCTTAACGGAGATAGGGATACTGTAAAAAATTCTTACATTCTAATCTCCATGCCAGTTACTAAATTATATTTGATTTAAGATATCCCATGTTGCCCTTCCTACCATTTTCTTATGGTACTGTACATTATGGGCAAGAAATCCATGGATAAAAATACCTGCTTATATTCTGAACAGGTAGTGAGACTCGGTGATAAAAAAAAAAAGATAAAAGTATAGCATGTAAAGAATAATTACTTCATCATTTCAAACAGGTTATAGGGTCATCCAGGGTTTAATATTTGCCCGAATTGAGCACTCCCACTCCCCCTACGTTTTCAAAGAAATTCCAGAGTCCTTTGAGAACAAAACATAATAAGTGAAACGAAATTATATAAATTATTGTAGAAGCAATATTGGAATAAAAGTTTCAAAGTTTACCAAAGAACCAAAGGGGGGAAACACTTGAAAAAGTGAAAAAAGTAACACCATAGATCACTAAGTTTTGTCACTAGAAGTAGTTTATTTTAATTGCTACGTAGCCAGAAGTTTTTGTATTCGTTTACTTAATTAGGTTTTTTAGCCTGCTTTTACAAATTTTTTTTAGCTTACCGGGATTTTTTTTTCTTGTAGCTTAGGTAATTTAATGCAATAAAAATTATTGTACATACAAATAATCTTATCTAGGGGGCGTTCAAGAATTATACGTAAGGAACCTTTGAGAGGTGGAGGGGATTCGAGCTTCATTTATTTTTTCTGACATAGGGGAAGGAGGGTTCAGACCTTGCTTACGTAAGACAGAGAGAGACAGACAATAATTTAATTACCAGTCTAATAATGTAAATTTAAATTCATTGTGCAGCAACGTTTATTTTGGGATTATTTCACACCATTATTTACGCCTCTATGTTAATAACTACCAGCAATTTATAAATTGCATAAACAATAAATAAAAATTCCTGTGAGCAGATAAAAAAATAAGTCAACAAATATTACGTAAGCAAGAGAAGGGGGTTCGGAAAATACTATTTAATCAAGAGAGGGGAGCTAAGTGCTATCTTTTGTTTGCTTACAATGGGGGCAGAGTGTCCAAAAATGTGCTTACGTAATAACTGAACACCCCCTAATCTGTATCAGTAAATTAAAATCAATGAGTGTACCGTTTATAAACTTTAAAATAAGTGAGTAATTCTAAGTACAAGTTAATACGTATTATTCTAAGGTTTTGAAATTGGATAGGAATGTTGGAAAGTCTAGCCAGGAAGGCTTGGGTTACGTTAGCAGTCTCATAATGTCCTGACCTGGTAACAAAATCTATATCACGTTTTTGTTAGTTTTGCTTTTCCATTAATAAATAGGCCTACTTTTAAACAAATTTTCTTCTTTGGGTTTTTATGTTTCACCATTTTAACTAACAGTACACTAAGCATTTTCGCTCTTGAAGCCAATGCACGAAAAAAAAAAAAGTGGGGTGGGAAAACAATGAGCCGTTCACTCTGCAAGGTAATTCGTCTGCCTTCTAATGACACTTCCCTCTTTAGCTGCAAAGTAGAGAGCCTCACCCCACTATTAGCCCCTAGACAGCATTGTCTTCCATTTCTATTTTCCATTTTTATCGTTTCCTATTCTATATAGATATATGGTTCCATATACTTTTTTTAATCTATATTATAGCAGGAATATGGCTATATGCTCTTTTCGCGAATAAACAAAATAGCTATATACAATTTTTTTAAATGCTTACAAACAAACTACTTTCAGATCCCAAAAATAATTTTAAAATGATGTAGAATTATTTTTAGAATTATTTCAGAATTTATGGTTTTTGTTTCAATGTTCTATCTTTAAAACTCGCTGAATAAAAAGGAAAAAAAAAAAACTTTAAAGTGGGAAATCCTATCTTGTTTTGCTGTGATGTAACAGGTAGGCAACGTCGTTAAGATTCGGATGGGGGTCTCGAGGTTTTGCAAATCTCTCCTCCAAGTAGTACTATGTATTATCACCTCACTAGAGGTGCGCTACTGTAGTTATGGCAATCACCACACCAACCCCTCTCGCCCCTTCTATATTTCCCCCCTTTCATCCTTACATTCCACAGTTAATTTTTTCTTTAAAAAGAATCGAGTAATCGAGTAATTCTACTCGAGTAATTTTTAGCAAATCATCTACTCAAATCGTCCCGTGGCAATCGGTTGGACAACATTACTCGGAGGTCTTGCAATGGAATTCGATACTAATAACAAGTCCATAATCTCTTCCTGTAGTAGGCAGTCGACACTGACCTTGACCCCTTATTTTCATGTTTCACTTTACATCTACAGTCAATATGAAAGTATGCGTTTTAAGAAATGTCTCACAAATAAAAATTGTTTTGTGCTCTTTTTTATAAAATAAACTTTTCTTTAAACGTTCATGTTAAATAAATTGATAATAATTGTACCTTTTTAAAAGTGAAAATAATTGTTTTTTTGTTTTATATCTTATTCTAATTAGTTTCAATTTATAAATAATCATATTTTACTAAGGAGAAATTAAAATAATTAAGAAAAAGAATATCTAGTTTCGTCAATGCGATTGTGAAAATAAGACTGCCGAGGTGCCGAGTAAAAAGAATCGAGTAACTAGCATGCTTTTCGATTGTGTACTTTACATCTGCGAGTAATTTGTATTGAGAATGCATGTGCAACGTTTAAACCATAAAGGGTCATTTTTGCGTGGCAGCAAAAACTGTTGATGAAAAATGAGCTCTAAGGGAATATACCTTTTAAATGGAAATAGCGTGGTAAACAGTCTAGCCAATAAGGTCGATTCTTACTTATCTGGTAAGAAAAGAGAAAATAAAAGAATAACACGGTCCGAGTAAAGTTACTCGAGTAATCCCGCAAGAATCGAGTACTCCCGATTACACAACACAATCGAGTTACTCGATTACTTTTACTCGATTGTGCCCATCACTATTGCTTACTACACAACCAAAGACGAGCTGTCACCGATGTACTCCTCAAGGAGTGATACCGAGTTTTGAGCCGAAATCTAGGTGTTTTATAGAATTACGTCCAAAGTTAAAGTACAAGGGCTCGAATCCCTGTCAAACTATAGTTTTTCTTAGTTACCTTAGGAAATCATCTACAGTCAATTGTGACATTTTTATTTATTTTATCTATTACTGTAGGAATATATAAAAATATATTTTCTTTCCTATATTAAAAATAATATAGCCATTTATTTTTATTTTTTTCAGTGACATAGTTTTTACAGTCGCTACATGCGAAAACTATTTAAATACAGGGTATAAGGAGGTTAGAATTAAAATAAGTGCACCACAATTTGTTTGTACTGAAGATATAAAAACCAAACCGAAAACCACACTTTGTTCTAGGTGATAGACTGTTAAAAAAATTGGAAATATCTACAAAAAAGGTAATGAGTCAGAAAAAGATGGCCAATGTTGGTAAAAAATTCTCATGTTTTAAATGCTATTTAAATTAAATAGAGTGTACACACTGTACGCCTACTTTACCTTAAAAATACTGTTAACTTTTTATGGACACCATACTAACAAGAACATTGTATTCTAAACTCTAAAAAAAATCTGATTAAATAAAACTCGGTAGACGTTTACATTTAAAATCATTAATTTATTACTATAATATGATTATAAACCACCTAGAACTAAGCTTTTTATTTTTTCATTCAGCAAACAGGTTATTAAAAGCTTTATCTGATTGGGTAGAGAGGAGAAAGGTAGCTAAGAGGAAGTGCACTCACATTTGCCTGGAGTGAAGATGGGAGAATCAGAGTGATATGTCATTTGTGGAAAACCATTAAATATATATAAATATATACATACATTTAACGGGAAAACCATCTTCAGTTCACGCAGACGAGATTAGAACCTCAACCTACCCATCAAAGTCGATCAAACCAACGGCAAGCGACGGCTAGAACACCTCTGCGGGTAACTAAACTTTTTAAACAAATATTTACTTTCTCTCCAACACCTCGGAGTGAGAATATTGTGATTGTCAAAAATTCGAAACTGAGATTTTGATAAATGTCGCCGTTTCATGCCCCTCTGAAACAAAAATAAAAAGTTGTTTTCGCAATGCCATCTGTCTGACTGTAACTTGGCTTGGGCTAGAGCCAAAACCATTTTACAGATTGTGCTAAAACTTTGTATCTGGGGTTTTCACAAGGTCTTCCCCGAAGAGATTCTGGAATTAAATATCTAACCCTAAATTTAAGGGTAGTTTATTTAAAGACAAAAAGAGAATAAATATATTTTCTCCAAATTCGCTCTAACGATTTTGATCAAATTTTATTTCTAACAACTGTTTATCATTATAAACACGATGGAAATTTTAATTTACTCATGAACATGACTTTGATGGCACTTTATATATAGGTGATTTTCAAATTTTCATAATGTTTCCGCAATTATTTGAGATACGTAATCACTTATCATTCATTGTAAAGTTGTAGTACTATTAAAGAAAAAATCTTTTATTTGAAATAAATTTTTATAAAACCAATAAGTTTAGAGATATAAAAAAGATATATATATATACTTTTTATTACAGGCCTTTGAAAATTAATTTGATTCTTATGTCTTTGGCTTACAAAGATATTTCTCTTTTCTTAATTTTTGGGAACAGTGTTCCTAGTTCATAATGCCATAGCAGTAAGTAACAGTGTATATTATTTCATTTATGATCTTTGGTGTAGTGTTTCTACAACAATGTGTATACCTATTATTTTGTTTCACAAATCTTACGAGTTTTTAGTAAAGGTCTATTTCAAGATAAAAGCGAGAGAAAGTCTTTGTGGTGCACCGTACCAATTATTTTTTATTATTAAATTACAAAATTGTATTTACCTCTATGGTTTGTGGACCTATAATTTCTAAGACACTCTCATTATTATTACTATTATTATTGTTTACCATTATTATTATAATTGGAGTTTACCAACGACACAACTAGAGGTTATGTGACATCATTAAAATGTATTTTACTCATGTTAATGTGTACAACAAGATCCATGAATTTTCTACCCTTCTTTTTAATAACCTGTATAATATACGTGTGTTTGTGTGTGTGATTTTTTTAAATGAAGCCTTAAACTAAAATAGTGTGATATTTTCAGGGGACAGGAATAATAGCTTTGACAAACATTCCGCGCTCCCTAAAGTAAATTTCTGAATGCATCACTGAATCTTAATATCTTCAAAATCAATCCTGCTATAAGTACGAAAAGGTCTTGTACGTCTATAAAAGATGAATAAAACTATTTAGAGAAAGCATTTTCATCTCTTCTTACAAAACTGTTGTTATACAAATAGGTTATATCTAATCAAATTATTTCTAAGCTAAACAGAATCAAGCCTACTCTATAAAACAAACTTTTAACATAGATCATGCAAATACAGCACAGGGAACATTTTCAATAACTCAAGTTTGGAGGGACAGACAATTAGTGTCAAGTCAAGGGCTCTACCTGAACAGGATATAAATGGGGGAGGGAAGCGGGAGTAGCGATGCTTACAAATAAGATGGAACGATAGATGATGCCAAAAAAAGGTGTTAGGGAGGAGAGGGAGAGGTGCTTCTGATGATAGACCCCTCTAGCAGGAAACTGCCGAATTTTTCAACAGTTAAGACATGATTTAATTTGAAAATACAAAATTTTGTAAACATTATTGTATTATAAATATTCGTCGTGTCTGATAGAACATTATCTTATTCTCTATAATAATATGATAACTTCAAAATTATATCCTTGTATGTCAGGTTTTTTTTAACATTTCAATCTAATTAAAATTACGTCTTATTCTAAAAAAGTAAATATAACTTGTAACTTTTTTATTAATATAATTCATTTTAAATTTACAAGTTAAATATTATACAAAAACCTCATGTTTTTATTATACGTATTTTCAGAGAAATAGTCTGAACAACATTATCGATCTTATATAGTAGGTGTCTATCCGAAACTTTAAGGGTGCTACAAGGCAGGTAGAAATACCTCATCGCCTTTTGGGAGTAAAGAAAAATTTCAACTCTTCTCTTTACTCATATTTCTTTCGGTGAGTTCGTAACAAATAGTAAAATAGGAAGGACGAAAGACTTGTCACTCAAGGCCGGGATGATTCATTCACCAGTAAAAGCGAATAGCATTGCCACTCTTTTGGCTTATATTTCACAACAGCATACTTGCTTGATACACAACCAATCTACTTCTAAATTTAGACAGTGATCGAGTTGTTTAAAATAAATAAGAACATTACTATTTCAAGTTTCTAGTAATGCTGCTTTTGTATAGTTAAATCGTGGCTTACATTCCTGTACGTAAAGTAATTAGGTACTTATAACTTTTTTTTCAGCTTTGTATCTAAATATTGAATTTTTTAGGTTAATTTTTCCACAACCATCCAACTAGCTGTTATGGATTATTTGCATATGCACTAATTAATACGCTTATATGTTAGGAAATAGAAAAGTTTAATGCTAAAGGAATTGTACCCGCATTAACGTGGAGAGTGAGTGGAAATCGACCATTCAGGACAAAATCCCCTCTATACACCAGACCGTATTCTAACCCTAACCTCCACGCATTGGCAACCAATTCTATTGTTAGAGTGACGCCTTAGATCATTCGAACCTTTGGGTAAATCTCAGCCGGACAGTAGCTTGAACTCTTTTAACTTTTGTTTAAACATCTTGTAAAACCACGACAAAAAATAATCGCTTTCTTCAGTGGGTACGCGAACAAAATCATCTCTCTCGTTGAGTCTAATTTACAGGTGATGGGTAGGTCGAGGTTGGAATTCCAGTCGTGTGCTCTGATATTTTATTCCCTTCGATTATTTTTCACTCTTACTTCACACAAATAAGGGTATAATACATCTGATTGGTAATTTACACTTTCTTCCTCTTTAGTGTGATTATTGTATTATTAGGGAACTAAATAATTATTTAAAGGCAAAACTAGCAGCACCTAAATGTGTAACAGTTGCGTAACAATTACCTTTCTTTCCAATTTTAAAGGTAGGTGGTGAAAACTTTAATCGTATAGAACGTTTAGCTCTTGGTAATATAATATTTTGATTTATAGTTAGTGTAGTTAAAACTATTATATGACAACTTTATAACCTGTCTTTATCAATAATATTAGATAAGACGATGTAGGTAAGCGTGAACTTTAAAGTTACTTATTAGTTATACACACAAAATAATTAAAAAATATTATGCTTGTGTTTTGATTTATTTCAATTTTTATATTTATAGATTACTAGCTGTTACCCGTCGTGGCTTCGCCCGACGAAAAGTTTAAACATTAGTATTGTAAAATTAATGTAAAATTAAAGGTTGGGAATAGTCCTATATGCTATTCCAGGACATATTCTATCTACGTACCAAGTTTCATTCGAATTCGTTCAGCAGTTTTGGCGTGATTGAGTAACAAACATACAAACACACAAACTTTCGCATATATAATATAACCTGAACGGGTAGTAAGACGCGGTTCTAATAATAATGATATAGTCAAATTCATATTTACTCGTAAAATTAAAATCACAATATATCTCTTATATACGAAAAGTTTAAACATTAATATTGTAAAATTAATGTAAAATCAAAGGTTGGGAATAGTCCTATATGTTATTCCAGGACATACTCTACCTACCTACCTACCTACCTACAAAGTTTCATTCGAATCTGTTCAGTAGTTTTGACGTGATGAGCAACAAACATACAAACACACAAACTTTCGCATTTTTAATATATCACTTACCTCTTATATACGAAAAGTTTAAACAATTGTATAACAATTAATATAATGTTGTTCCAAGGCATACTCTATCAAAAACTATTGAACTTTTATCATAAAAATAGCAAATGACTGGCAGCACCATCTAACCTGCAAAATATTTAAACATTAATATTGTAAAATTAATGTAAAATCAAAGGTTGGGAATAGTCCTATGTGTTATTCCAGGACATACTCTACCTACCTACAAAGTTTCATTCGAATCTGTTCAGTAGTTTTGACGTGATTGAGCAACAAACATCCAAACACACAAACTTTCGCATTTATAATATTAATAAGATTTTGTATGTTTCAAAATATTTATAAGCCAACAAAAATATATTACAATAGCTATAAATAAGCTTGTGTGGATATAGTTTTTACATAAGTTATATAAAAAATTAGTTTAATTTGTTGCTGTGTGATTAAAATAGCTTTAACTTTATATTTACCATCGAGTAAATTAATGTGTTTGTTTCAATCTCTACGTAGAGAGCTTAAACAA
The DNA here is from genome assembly GCA_033556935.1 of Timema podura. NCBI lineage: Eukaryota > Metazoa > Arthropoda > Insecta > Phasmatodea > Timematidae > Timema > Timema podura. The sequence continues at coordinate 38,916,134 of JAVRXN010000011.1, read as the reverse complement.
GAGAAGTAGTGTTCAATATATTTTTACAACCTAATGAAGTTGAAGTAAAATATAAATCTAGAAGTAAATGTGAGCGAGAAATGTCCACTATATGTGTAAACTATACTCCTAATGAAGGGAGACAATGCCCACTATATGTGTACACTGGCCACGATTGAGCAATGAACATACTTCTGCCCATCTTGGCAGCACATACTGGCGTGTATGCGAGTGTGTTTCAACCTCAACGGAATACAAATGCAAACAGACATTTGCTCATATACATTTATTTCTTGATGCGGGAAGATGACCAAAACATTTCCTAAACAGTATTTAAATAGTTTTTAAATATCTGCCCATGTGTTTGTGAGCAAATGTAAGTCAGTGTGGACTAAGCTTAACGACCATTAAGGATTTAAGGACTATAAGGAGGTGGAGGTTACGGACTTTGTATACTAGGTCTTAAACACAGCGACGTAAGCTTAAGTATTTTATTATGAGAAGCGTAGAGAGACATACACTGCAGAATAAACACATGTTTTTTCCAGCACAGTTTAGAGCTGCATATATGGTCGAATAAATGAGCGCTTTTTTCTTACAGAGTTTAGAGTGACACATAAAGCAAAATTAAAGCGCATATGTGTTCTCGGGCGCGTCTATCCCACTGTTTGTGACACCTGCGTTTGCCACAGTGATGAGCGTTGGTTCGTAGTCAAGGTTAAATAAAACGACCGCGCGAGAGATCAATTTAAAGCTAAGACGTATCCGTCTCAATCAACATTAAGATAGCCGCCACGTGGACTTAGGTTTCTTTTGGACATCATTCTGTGTTATATCAGAACACATGATCAAAGAACCTCGGATAGGACCAATAGCGTTGAGCTTCGAACACTGAAAAGCCTCTTGAGATAAGACATAGTTTGGAACCTGGTTTTATCATCAAAAGAATGAAGTTATTTTGATATTATTATTATTATTAATCAATTTCTGGTGGCTTAGATTAACAAATGGATATAAATGGTATATTAAAATGGAATGAAAAAGGTTTAGAGGGAATTGATCCACCAAGCCAAAGGTAAGTCCAATGATCCTCTCTCAGTAAATATTTGAAAAGTGGGTACCATAATATTTATTTTGCTAGAAAATTTCGAAAATTATACCCTTCTAAAAGCTATTTGGAGGAGACCTCCCACCAAATTTTAAAAAATCATTTAGAATGGTCCTCACCTAGATTTAAAAAAAAATGTAATATTTAACCTCAAGATTATGGTGTATCTTTACGTTTTATGTGTGCCCGAACTCAAAATAGTGGATTTTACAATAATTCTTGTCTGCCTCCAAGTGTTTTGTCTGTCCCAGGCCACAAATCTGAAATGGTTTGATGGATTTTGTTCAAACTTGATATCAAGATGTTATAGGGCAATACCTTGAGAATTTTTTTTTTTAATTTTGCCTCCAGCCCTCAGATTAAGAGTAGTTTACTAATGAAAGGCTTATTTGTGAATTCTAAATTTTTCGAAAATAGCTTTAACGAATTTGTTTTAATGGATATCTAAGGAGTGTTTTTGACCCCACAAATGGTGGTCTTGGGGTGAAGTTCTCGTATCAGGATTCAATGTTCATGGGTTCAAATCCAACTGGGGTTGACGGATTTTTCTTGAGGGATATAAATCCGTAGCACAGCATCCTTCGGAGGAGAAGTTAAGCCATCGGTCCCATGTTGGTTGTGGTATGTAAAATAAACCCGAAGCTACGTGAAAATAACTTTCCCGGCAAAATTGGTAGGCCCCTTCGCGCTTGCTCACAGAAATTCACGTTTGCTGAGCTAATCAGTCGGTTCATAAAGTGCACATTTAATACCTCGAATAAATAAATTATAAATAAATAAAGCACTGTATACTTAGTTTTGGGGTGAAAAATCGTTAAAGGTTACATTTACTAATAAGTGATTTTTGAAAATTTAAAATATTTGAAAAACGGCTCAAACGATTTAGTTTGAAATTTGTATCAGGGGACTATTTTACATGATCAGTACATATTTTTCTAAAGTAAATTAATTTAAGGGAAGTTTACTTTCGACAAATCATAGAAAATTAATAATTTTTTATAAATTGGCCTTAAAGGTTGAGTTTAAAATAGGTATTTGGGAATAGTTTTTCATGACAAATAAGAATACGTTTTTATATTTATATATTAAAGTTAATTTTAAAACAGATGTTAAGTATTAATTTATTTGTTGAAAATTCGTTGAGTTTAAAATCTATATTTAAAGTGGTTCTCTCCTGAAATTATGTATTTAATTACATTGGATGCTTTTATAAAATATTTAGAATAGTCGTCCTCTAGCAATTTTCTTAAAATTGGATACCTTTAGAAACTATTTAAAATAGTTTTCACCCGTATTTAAATTTTAATTAAATGCTTCTTGAAGATATTTGGAGTTCGATGAAAAGTCATCTTTCAGCTTCATATTCGAGAATATAATAAAAAATTAAATCAATAGGGAAGCGAATTTGTACCAAGGGGAAAACAAATAATTATTTATAGGGTGTCGTAAATTTCCCCCTTATACTCTTCCTGGTTCCACGGCAATTGAATAAATCCCAAACCAAATACATAGCTTTCGATAAGCAAACAACCCTATTTATTGTCATTTATAAACTTGACAGAAATATTATAGAAAGTTGCCTTTGTATCTAGGTGTTATCATGGACCAGTGGTTTTCAATCTTTTTACACTTGACTGGTTGACCTTGGTGATCTTGGTGTGAATTGTTGTCCTCAGGACAAGGAGGTATGGGCCTGATTTCGGCCTTTTCGTTTTCTCCGGTGACAGCGGCCGGCCGACGTCAGAGCGGAAAAACTTTCATTGGGGTGCACCTTTTGCATTTCCTTGACGGAGAAGGTTGTCTAGTGTCCTGGGGAAGTTGACAAAGGTGGAAGATACTCCAATATAATGACCTTCGAAGAATTTGCAGACCAAGCCCATGGAAATTCAATTAAAACTAAGGTCGATGAAGTTGTAGACACCTTCTTATAGCTGTCAGATAATGTTATTCCTATCAGAATCCAACTATATTTTGTATTAGTAAGAGATATGTTTTGGTCTTGGCTATAAGCATGGTGAAAACCAAGTAATTTAATCATATTGCATGTGTTTGCATACAATATATTTTACTAACACGGCAAAAACTCAACAGCAGAAATATCTCAATCAAGTTAATTCCTTTTATATGTCCGTGTACTACTTCTTACTAAGCGTCCAGGCTATTCTGCTGTCTTATAAAAATGTTTAGGGCTGAGGAAGATAGAATTGATAAGTGCACTTTCATTTGCGTGTAGGGAGAATATAGGTAGTAATTAAAAAATTCAAATAAATTCGATCGAAATTCGAACCCCGATTGAACCCTGATGACCCCACTTACCAAAATTGACTGGATGAGCTTGGCATTTAGACCGTATGTTCACAGGCTCAAATATAATAAATTGCTATTAAAGTGATACATTCATTGTATTACGATTGATAATAAAATTATCTTTTCAGATTAGCTTAAATCTTATTAAACTTAAGATTTTTTAGCAGCACATCTTACTACCCGTTTGGGCTATATGCTTATGTATTAATTACGCTAATGGTTTTAGGGATTAGGAAAGTTATGTTTAGAGGGAGTGTACCAGTATTTTCGTGGAGAAAGAGAGAGAGAGAGAGAGTGGAAAACCATTTTAGAAAAACCACTCTCAGTGTACTCGACCAGGAGTCAAGCTTTGATCTCCCTGTCATTGGTGGCCCAGTCTACTGCAATAGTAGCGCCTTGGACCATGCGGCCACCGAAGCGGGCTATACTTAGGTTGAAAGTGACGTCATTTGTTAAGAGGCTTGCTGCATTTTGAGTGAGGCTAGTCGTAGGGAAATCGACGAGAGGAGAGGAGGGTATGCGAGATCACTCCAACGGGTCAACGTGTCTTCACCTCAATGGCCATGTTTGTTTGGATTAATATGTTTAACACAGTGTCGATTAATGAATTAGTCCAAGGGACCCGGTGACGAAACAAATATCTTGAAGGCAATGCACTCGTATTAGCGTGGGGAGATGATGGGCAATACACATGTGTAAAACCACTCCAAAAGCATCCAGCTGGAATTCTAACACCAACCTTGCCATCAATGGTGACATTATGAAATGTGAATATAACTATATAGATTGCACTATCTGCTGTAAGGGGCCCCTTACGAGTGGAATAGAGGTTTCTGGAAAAAGGTCTCCCAGAAAGGCGTTTATAAGAGAAATTATTGATAACCGTTGAAAATATATATTATTATATATATATATATAAACTATATTTAATAACCCATATTAAAAGAATCTTTCCAAGAGTTTTCTTTGGCTATATATTTTTTTATGGGAATATTAATATTTGAAATGTTATCAAACGATTAATTTTAGATGTATTGCAAAACAGCTATCCAAGCCTTTCTTGATTGTTCTTTGTAAATGAATCAAATAATAATAATCATGTACAATAATGTGATTATTTCTCGAACCAAGCATCTAATTAGATTGTGCCAATAATCTAACAACTCCAAATCTCCATTTAAACAACTAAATACGAGAATAATGCAATACCCATAGATTCTTATAAAAAGGTTATACTCAGAATGAGGGAGATTCCACGGATCCCCTCATCGAAAGATCAAGAAAAGGGCTACGTTTATTAATACCAGATCAATGGGTAATGTTTATCAAGATGGTGAAGGTGAAATGTAAGGCTTGTTTTATGTTCATACATAAAGTATAACTAATGGCGAATAAGGTATAGCACATATTGCGCAAGAAGTTGAAACACATTGTTTTTAATGATGACGTTTATAATCTACACATAGTGAATAGTGCACAATGCATAAATTTTATTTAACTTAAGCTTTGTATGCGTTATGCATGGACTTGAACATCTGCCAATGAGAATGCATGAACTTAACCCAGCCTAAAGCATATAATGTAAGTGAAGTAAGCCAGGATGATATATTTGATATAACTACCAGCAACAATTATTTTTAAATGGCTACACGGTCAAGTTCAATTAATTTAAATGCAAGACACAAAGGAAGGCGGGAAAATATAACACAAAACTCACTAAAAAGAGTATATTCAGAACTACTACCAATATCTAAAGACAAGTATCATGACTTGATGTCACTTTGCCGAAGTGAGTACATCTCTGGAATGTATAATCCATTTTATGATTCTTTAATATTTAGAAAGAAATACTATTGTTATAAAGCAATTATATCCCATTTAACAATAACTTTATGTACATTAAATAGTTTGAATATTATTAAAAGATGCAATGTAAAATGTTAATCTTCTATGTATTGATTACATACTCATTTCGTCACAGAATAAACATCACTGTTGTATTAATATTAAATAAATTAAAATTTCAAAGTATTCTTATTTCAAAGTAGTTTGTATATTGTATGTTAAATTTGTGTATTTGAGTATAAAAAAAAGTTAAATGATATTTTATTACTACACACTGGTAATATTATTTTATTTTTCCGAGTACAAATTGTGTAATTTCTCTAGATATTTAAAATATACCAATTTAATAGTTATTGTATTACTAAATTATTTTAATAACGTATTGTTTAGTATTTAATACTAAAACTAAAGAATAAATGTTAAACTGACTTGTACGAATTATTTTTAAATCTTATTTGGCCTCTCCTCACTATTTGCCAAAAGTGAGCTACAGTAATAATAATAATAATAATAATAATAATAATAATAATAATAATAATAATAATAATAATAATAATAATAATAATAATAATATAATAATAATAATAATAATAATAATAGTAGTAGTAATAGCACCCATCGAATTTTGTGGTATTATCTTAGAACTATTCATATTACAAATTAAAAAAAAAATATTCTCGAATTGAATTTTATATTTTGCTTGAATCTCTGAATATCCTAAATCCTTAGGGATTCAAGGTATTTGAGAATTTGAGGTTACTATCCCTACTCTTTTCCTCTCCTATGAAAGGTAAATGATAGTTATTTGCCATTCATTACTTTCAAACAACATAAAAACAACTTACATTTGATTATGGAAATAAACTGGTTTTAAAATTTGTTTTAAATTATATACATATATATTATGGTGGAAATAAGTAATAAGTACTAAATCACTCAAATAAAAATATACATATTTAAAATTATTATGTCTTACGTTTGAATCACATGTATCAAACCTCTTTCCCACTGCACTCGTCCCAGATACGAACCTTAACCTCCCCCTTAACCAGCAATACAGTTAATTACAATATCAACACTCCTTGGACCGTGTGACCACAAGTGCAGGCTACACAACTACATTTAAATACAACTCCAAGAGCTTTATAAAGCTGCTTCGGTGGCCGCATGGTATAAGGCGTCTCTCTCGTGTTATACTAGCCCACTGATAACAGGAAGATTGGGGTTTGGATCCCGGTCGGTTGTACTGAGGAGGGTTTTTCTAAAATTATTTTTCATTCTCTCTCTCTCCACGCAAATGTGGGTACTCTTAATCTAAATTCATCCTTCCTCATTAGCGTAATGCGTATATATGCGTATAGCCTGTACGGTGCTAAAATAAGCTTTTAGTTTTTTTTTAAATCAAAAATATATGTTTATTGATAATTATAAATTTGATTAAACGCTGAATTAATTATAAAAGTACTTTATTTGTGCATATGTATATTTCAACTAGAAATCAATTCTATCGGTGATCATACGGTATAAGGCGTCAGAATTGCAATAGATTGAGCTGCTGTTGACCAGAAAATAGAGGTTCATATTTCATCCCTGTACACTGGGGGTTGGTTCACTTGTAATATTTAAACATGGTTTAATCATGCCCTCTCCATGCTTAAGTGGATGTATTTCATACAATCTGGCCTACCCATCTCCATATCTTATGTTAAGCCGTTAATAGCCCCTTAACATTTAGTTTTGTGATCAAAACAAAATATTGAGAGAGTTGTGTCAAGATTGTAAGTTTTTTAATTAAAAAATTGTTGATTGGCGTCTGTATTGACCAACACGCATTAGTTTGCATACTGATGAAACCACAGTCCCAGGGAAGAGGGGCATATACGCCACATTACAAAATCTTGGCTCTATCTTAGGTCTGGAAAATGAAACCGTTTGATCCTCAGACGAGGAAGCCGCCGCCTTAATACTTGACTCATTTGTCAGTCAACAAGATCTTATTGAAATAATGGCGTGGGCATTGCCTTTACGGGGTGGTTTTTGGACGCCACCAGGGGGTGAGGGGTGGGTGGAACACTTCACAAATCCTGTTTCTACTAATTCCATCAAATATTTGCATAATGAATGAAAAATACAAAGGTTAACATAAATTGTAAACAAATGTTGTTGAAACGAAATAAGACCATAACAAGATTAGATGATTATGTGGTCCAAAGTTGAAGAGTAGTGTGTCTTTGGACAATATTATGAAGGAAAATCCCATAGACGCTAAATAAAGACATCGGTGTTATCAACATTGGATTTATGTCGCTATACACATTCTTAACAGAATTTTAAAACAAATAGCACGCCTTGAGGATTAAGTTTGGGGTCTAGTTCAGTGATTCTCTCTTATCCTGGTAAAACACACATATCGCTGGCAAAGCAGTTAGACGGTGTTCTCCAACACAGACCTACAGAACTAAAATGATCCCTTGGTCGTTACCAATTACTGCTTGTAATAAGCTCTGAGGTCTAATTTATCTTCTTATATGTCCTGCAAGGATCCTGGTATAGAGGGCACCACTAGTCTGAGATCTAAGACGCGTAGCAGACGTTTTACAAACACCACATTATTTAATAAATGGTTTGTTACCCGCCTTGGCAGACGCATGGTCTAAGGCGTCACTCTCGCAATAGACCATACTTCTGGTGAAGGTGATATCAATATCGAATCTCAGTTGTGTGTACTGAGGATGTTTTTTTTCCCTAAATGGTTTTCCACTTTATCTTCACGCAGATAAGAGTACAATTCCTTTGAGTTAGAACTTTCTCGTCCCAAAAACATTTGCTTAGATAGTATATAGGCGTATTATCCAAAGGGATAGTAAATTGACGCTGTTCTATAAATAATAATACATTATTCGTTATTAAGTATGGTTCTAAACAAAATGAAGGCACCTGCTTCGGTGGCCACATGGTCTAACGCGCTAATCCCGCGGCATATTAAACTTCAGATGACGGGGAGATTTAGGTTTGAATCTCCACCGGGAGTACTGAGGGTGGTTTTTCCAAGATTGTTTTATACTCTCCATAAACGCAAAATATGGATGCACTTAATTTAAATATAATCTTCCTAATTAGGCAAACCATTAGTTTAATTAGTACATAAGTGTATTACCTGAACAGTTGGTAAGATGCGGTGCTAAAAAACGGAGATTAAAGTTTTATTATCTCTATAATATCAAAAATCTTACATTTTAGTTCTATAGTTGGAAATAGGTATTGGAAAAAGTAAAATTAGCTTAAATCATTTACATCCGATGTAACATTTTTAATACTATGGTATATGGTGAGAAACATAAAAAATAAGTCTAAACAGGATCACAACAGGAGTTTTTAAGTTAATTGAGGATTGTTTTAGTGGTTTTATGAAGTAGTTGTTACACTTAAAACTTCCTGCTACTTCAGTAAATCTGTAAGAATCAAATGTGTACATGTAGAGAAAAACATTTAGACTATCCTTATTAAAAACACAATATAAATTAATATAGTTAGTATTTATACTTGTACCAATGTAACAACATAAGCAAACCAACACAATAAAAGGTTAAATTTTATGTTTTGTAAAATTTACCAGAACAATTTTAATGTTTTCATAAACTAGGAATTGTAGATTTTTACAGACGAGTGTACATTTTGGTGACCGTATCTGACAAATATTTAGATAGCTATATTGTAATTGATTTACCTACGCATATTAAAGTGAGACGTGTTTGAAAACTCATCAAAAAGACGCAATAAATTAAGAATGGTGTATATATATACTTCCAGCTTACATTCAGTTTAATGTACAATTAGGATTTTTATAATAACTATTATTTCAATATAAGGCATACATACTATAAATACTTGGTTATATGAAGCATATTAACATAATTGTTTTTTTTTTGTCAAATTATTTATTATTTATTTTCTTTATTTTGATAAATTTTTCCTAAGTTAAGGCTAGTTTGCCTGTTTAAATGGTTTCGTGCACAGCGTCTTACTACCCGTCAGGGGTATCCGCATATTTACACTAATGAGGTAGGCAAGGTAGAAAGTAAAGTAATTGTTTCCACATCTGCGGGAAGGAGGAATGTGAAACCATTTAGAACAAAATATCTCAGCCTCGTTCCGTATCTCTCCTCTCCGTCACAACCAACATCGAGAAGACGATATTGATGCCTTTATCCACGTTTTAAATGGTTTGGGTCATATTTTATCTTATTGATGCGTTTAACACAAAGGTTATTATCGATTTAAACTGGGGGGTAAGGATGAGGTGAACAATCTAGGTGTGATTTACCGGAACTCGTCTGGAGTGAGTATAGAATATCACATTATAGGGATAACCACCCTCCATTTAATCTAGACCTCTATAAAAACTATTTAGTGAAAAACACCCAACCAGGATTCAAACCTTTGGGCCAGTTTCATAGATTTAGCATGCCTCAAGAGCGGTGCTATACTAAATACAAGACGACACCTAGCCAAGTTCGAATATAAAAAGCAAGTTTGGCATATTATTAAACTGGCCCTTTAACTCACCATCAACGGCAGTCCAGTATTTTGTGAGAGTGACGTCTTAAACCATTTGACCACGATGCGGGTCACAGAGTAATTGCTAGTTCAGACCGATAATGGACAGAACAATGTCACTGGAGCGTAAGGGATGCTAGCAAAAGTGGACATTATGAGTAAAATATCTCAAAGCAAAACTTTTTCCGCATCAAAATAATAATATTTTGGTTAAAGTGTCCACTTTAATATAAAAACAAAACTTTAATTTTAAATAATTATTTTCTATGTAGTGTTAGAAATAACGATCACGCGTTAATAAATAAATGCGTAGGCCACTACTACACGTTTATACCAGGAAGGGTGGTTCTATTTAAGTCGTCCCTTTTGACAACAAGTTTTAAAACCATTAACTGTACTTATCAAGTATAAATTGTGCTCAAGTATCAATTCTCCCAATATACCAATGACATGAAAATCCGAGTTCAAATCCCGGTCGGGTGTACTGAGGAGGATTTTTCCAAAATGGCTTTCCACTCTCCCTCCAATCAAATGTGGGTACACTTCCTATAAATATAACCTTCCTTATCCCTTAAACTATTAGCATAATTAGTGCATAAGCACATAATCCAAACGAGTAGTAAGACGTGGTGCTGAGAAAAAGAATTCTTCAAATGATATATCAACAGTTGGTGAATGCCTATAATGAGCATTGCGGCATTAGATGACAAACTCTTGAAATTAAGAAAAAAAGTTGTTATTAAAATTTCAGGATAGCCTTGACAGATATTCAACAATTTTTGATGTCACCATGTAAAGAAAATGAGACTATACTTGTATTGAAGCATTATTTGATTTATTAAAAAAAAAACTGTTGTTCTATAAAAACTGGAAAAACACTGACCTTTTATTGTGTCCCCTAAACCCCACCCTTAAAATTTAAACACTTAAGCACATAATGTTTGTTTCACAAGATAATTTAATGTATATTTACGTAATATATTAGAGCAGTGGCTCCCAACCTTCTTTCTCTTGTGTACCCCTTGACAGCTCATTTTCATAGATTATACCCTTAATATTAGCAAAAAATTTTAATTAAAATACTTGCTGTTTAATCAAATGTATTTGCTGTAATTGTAAATAAGCCAGTAATGGGATTAAAAAACATTCTACGACGATCGATCAGAAAAAAAAGGGATTTTCTCAAGGGCAAATAACGAAGAAAAGCGATACTACCCCTCGTCATAGCATTTAATTATTTTCCCAAAGTTTGATTTAGTGATGTGTGACTTGTCTCTTGTCTTAGAATGTTAACATGTATAAACTCCACTATCATTCAATTTTTTTAACGCATGGCCTTCTAACGTCCTAGCGCGTAACCCTGAGGGCACATGGACCCTATATTTGGAGCCGATTTTATTTATTTAATGTATTTATTTGTGGTAATTAACGAACATTGTTTAAGATTGAGTGCTAGTGAGCGTGAGTTTAGGGCAGAATTTTCGAAGTTTTTATAGCATAAACATTTATTTGGCCAAAATAAATCAAATATTTCTTCTATAGAAACATAGAGTTTAGTTTTCCGCACATGCTAATCTCAAAAGTTTTTTAATATCTCTCAAGGGTGTCCTGGAATTTAGTGACAACTTTTTCTCTGCATTTAAAAAGTTTGTCACCAAATGCGCTATGCTCATGAGAGATATTCAAGAACTTTTGAGATTATCATGTGCAGAAAGCTAAACTCTATGTTTCTATAGAAGAAATATTCTATCTATTTTTGCCAAAAAAATGTTTATGCTATAAAAACTGCAAAATTAATGCACTAAACTGGCGCTCACTAGCACCCCACCTTAAGCCTACCGATTATATCAGCACACGTGGATTTCTATGAGTGATAGCGAAAAGACCTATCAATTTTCCCGGAAATTGTATTTATTTTCACATAACTTCCAGGGGTTCTTTTATATAGCACAATTAACGTGGGACCAACGGCTTTACTTCACCTTCCAAGGAAGTTGTGCTGTAGATTTGTATCACTCAAAAAATATTCGTTGACTCCTGTTGGATTTGACGCCACCAGCATCGGGTTCTGAGGCCAGCACTTTACCCACCACTGAGATCAACTGAGATTCAATGTTTTAAAGTAATGCTATCTATTTGGAAATCCTTTCTGAGCTGGGAGTGGAGTTTTTCTCTTGCGGTCTCCATAGAATATTCGATACACTAGAACAATCAATACACATTAGTGCAATCAATCAAATGTGGGAAAGAGGAAGTAATTAAATAGGAAAATAGAGGTTTTAATACGTATTACACTTCCAATACTTCAATATCTCCAATGTTTGGGCCTATTAATATTATTATAAGGAATATTTAACTTGAAATTTCTTAAAAAGCTGATTATATAATACAACTTGCAAATTAACTCATTTCTTTTAAAAAAACATATTTAATAATAATAATAATAATAATAGTAATAATAATACCTAGCACAGCGTATTACTACCAGTTCCGGCTATACGCTTAAATAATAATTAAGCTAATGGGTTAGGAATTTAGAAGGATGAATATAGAGTAAGGGAACCGCATATGTGTGGAGGGAGAGTGGAAAAGAAATTTAGGGAAAACCACCCCCAGTTCACCCGAGCGAGATTTAAACTTGATCTCCCCATCCTTGGCAGTATAGCTCAACATGAAACTAGCGCGTTAGCTAACTACGCCACCGAGGTGGGTCTAAAAGACATATTTCATTCCAGCTTTACATTCATCACTTTGAAAGAGGAAGCTTCAATTTAACAAATAATACATTTTTGAGTCGTGCCGGGAATCAGACCTAGGTCCTTCAATTCAATTGTTAGATGCACCACTGACTAATTTAAGGTATCGGTCTAACACTTGTATTATGATAACACTAAGTATTTGTTCTATCTCACTATCTATATAAAAGGCCAGTCAATGAATATTCTTTATTTCTCTCTTCTAAATAAACTCAATATTTTAAAATAGGTATAAATGATAGATTAATAATTTTTATTTAAATCTTTTTTTCGGAGTTTAAACTGACGAACCGACTACACTGTATCATACAACCGAACTCACACATTGAAAAAATCAAACGATCTCAATATTTAAATCACAGAATAATTTGTAAATTTTATTACTGTTCTAGCTTTCATTGTGGTGTCTTTGAGCTGCTGTCCTCACATTTTGAGCTAAGCCAGTCCCATTTGTGAGATTTGTTTTACATATGCGAGGACCAGGGCTGACACAACCTAGAAAACCGGGGAAACATTGAGACTTTTTGGCGTCAGAAAAAAAAACAGAATAAAAAACAAACAAAAAACGTGAAAATGTAGGGAATTTCACAAAAAAGCTAAAAATATGCTAACATATTGGTGAACAACTAATAATTTTCTTCATCAAAGTCAAGTAATCCTGTTCAAAACACCAATGGTATGACTTCACAGTAATCAAATTGATGAAAAATGAAATTTAATTATTTAAAGGATTTGAAAAAATTAGAACTCCTTCTGGTAAACCGAGGAAATTTTGTATTAAAAATAAAAATATATTAAAAATTTGTTTTTCAAAAATACACCTAATGCTGATAAAATTTAAGGTGTGGCACTTACCCCTGCAGTATTAAAGGCCTCACCTCATTAGTTCCTCCCGAGGATACCGTCAGGCCCATGTGGGTCATTCTCACGTGTGTACTTTCTTTATGTCACAGGAGTAGAAGCCACAGATTATATTTTATCGGTATAAGATATATTATTTAAAAAGGTTTTCTTTTTATATATTCTTTTATTATATATGAAAACTTAAATATGATATGTTTGAATGGATAAGGTAAAGTTCAAAATCTGGGTCAGTATAAATCCAGGATAGCTAATGGGCCTATATATGACCTGCGACGGCTGTACGGTTCAACGCCTTATAGTTTTTGCTCAAATTTTAATAGATTGCATTGAGAGACGAATTAGGAATATGTACGATGTTTTAGCCTTCTATCTCTGTTAGAAGTGACTGACAAAGTGGTAAGCAGATTTGATGACAGAAGCATTGAAGTAATATAAATTATATACATACATGGTACGAAAATCCGCACGGACTTTCTCGCTCTATTGTTTAAAAATGGAGATATTTACTCAAAACTCTTAATATATGTGAAACGAAAAAATATCACTAGCAAAGCCAAGCATACAAATTGCACTATACTTACGTAAAACATTTTTTTGAGTCCCTGTTTTAAATTTTATAATTTTATTTAAAAAAATTAATGTTCTCATTTGTATGTTTGGACCAATAAAAATGATCGATTTTGGGTCCACAAAGGTCAACACTTCGTATTAAAATTTCGAATTCCGGTTAAAATTTTAACATTTTATTAGGTGTTGCACATCTTCAAGTCATCGAATTGCTATTCAATTTCTCATTTATAAATTTTGACCATTAAAAAAATGTAAATATTGACTATTGAGTTTAAAATGAAGGAGTTAGATCATTGTTGTAAAAAAAATTCTCCAAAGAGGTTAAAGGAAAAATAACAAACTTTTTGAGGGACTTATTATAATTTAATTACTCTTGGGCATTACAGAATTATTGCGTTAAAAGTTTTGTAGTATCTCTTTACAAATAAAGCTCACAAAATTGTATTAATATATTTGCCAATATTTCAGAAACCGTTTGTTTTATAAAAAATATTTGAAATATAAGTTTTTTATTTTTAATAGTACTACAATTTTGCAATGATAAGTATATTTAGTATCTCAAATAGTTGCGGAGATACGGAAACTTCCGCTTCTGTAAAATACCCTAAAGTCATTTTCATGGGAAAATGAAAATAGCCGGTTTATTTATAATCTAATCAATGCCTAAATAGGAATTTTAGTCAAAATCGTTAGAGCTGATTTGAAGAAAATGGATTTTTTTTCTTTTCACCCTTTAGTAAACTACTCTTAATTCTAGGGTTAAACAGACACACATACAGATGGCATTGCAAAAAACACTTTTTAGGGTTCAGGGGTCATTAGACGTTGACATCCATCAACATTTAGGGTTAGATTTTTTTACGGTCGCAATACTTTAGTATTTGAAAAGTTTGTATATATTTGCGTGTATTTGAAAGTTATTGGTTTTATAAAAATATGTCTCAAATAAAAGATTTGTATTATAAAAAAATATACACATTTAGAATGATAAGTAATTTCATATCTCAAATAGTTTTGGAATTATGATTAAAAAAATGAAAATTTACGAATCAGAAGGAGCCCTTAAAGTCATTTTGACAAAATATTGAGGGTAGCCAATTTGTTCGAAATATTTATAAATGTTTTGAAATGAAATTTAATCAAATTTGTCAGAGCCGATTTTGAGAAAATCGACTTTTTCTCTTTTTGTCTTTACTAAACGACCCTTAATTTTAGGGTTGGATATCTAATTCCAATAACCGCTCGAGGCAACCCTATGAAAACCCTAGATATTAAATTTTAGCCTGATCGGTAAAATAGTTTAGGCTCTAGTCGGAAGTACAGACAGACGGAAATTCAAAAACCACTTTTTCGGATTCAGGAAGTCATGAAACGTCAAAATTCATCAAAATCTCGAGTTCGATTTTTTTGACGATCACAATACTTTCTCTACCTGTAAGATAGTGGGAAAGTAAAAAGGGACAAACCTAAAGGATCCATGTCAGGGGCTATGTGGACTAAATGTCAAACTGATTTAATCTGATTTGACAATGAAGGGGATTTCGGGATTTGAATCCCGGTTGGGTGTAATGATAGTGTGTTTTTCCCTCCTAAATAGCTTATTTCTCCCTACAAGTAAAAATTAGACACTTTTCCTCTAAATTATACCTACCACCGCATAAGGGTAAATATGCGGATAGCTCGGACGGGTAATATAACATGAATCGGTATAATATAATGCGAGTCAATAAGGCCATTTAAAATACCAAAAGTAAATATAGTCATTTAAAGTGTGCTTTAGAAACTGATTCTCAAAATAAATAGCAAGTCCATATAGATTGGTCCTTGGAGCAGTCCTTTTCCTTATCTACACCGATGACCTTTTCAAGAGTATCCTATCTCCTTCTTCTTGCTACGCCGCCGACACGGAATGCCAACTTCACAGTACCACAAGGTGACCTTGTTTTACTGGAACATTGATCAGAGTATTACTTTTTTTTTTTACCCTTAGGGGATGTTAAATGCTAAGATCTGACACTTATAAAAATATATATTTGAGAAGTGATCAGGTTTACTCCATCCGTGCCTTGAACATTTAGTAGAAAATATACCAGTATCAAATATGTTTTAGAACGGCCAAAATTGACCACTTTTATAATATTTAGCTTTCAGTTGAATAAATTGGCACCAGATTTCAAAAATTAAAGCTGACAAACATAATTATCTCATTGCGTATACATGCGTTGATTAAAAGTAGACTGCATCCTAATAGTCTCTTAGAAATATGAAACAATTTTTTTCTTAGGAGTTTGGGGACAACTATTTTAAAATAACTTGTGGAAGCCGACCAGGTGGCTTCCATTTAAATTATACTAATACAACAAAGATACTATTTGGGTGACCTGGTGGTCTGGGGTAAGATGTCAGACCTCTGTGCTGAGGGTCCGGGGTTTAATCCTCGGTCCCGGCACAGATTTATCTGATTGCCAAACCTTCACCTCTGACAAGACGTGTATTAAATCACAACTTGTGAATGATGTGAGGAATGCCAGGCTCAGATTCCACGTTAAACTGTAGGTCCTCCATTTCATCTCACAATCACCCTACCATTACACATTAGCGTAAGTGCGTAAAACCCGAACGGGTAATAAGATGCGGTGTTAATAAGTAATAATTATAGTGTTTTTTATATTCTTGTTAATGGACGGTGTCGATAAATCAGGTTTAGTATTAGGTTTAGTGTAAGAATTGACTGCTTTGTAACAAGATTTTCAAGCACATTTAGTGCCATGGTCGAAAAATACTCGTTGCTGACCATGATGATGTGATTATATATTTAAACTTTTTGTTTTTAGAAACTTTTTATTAAATTTATATGGATTTCAAAATTGAATTAATGTAGGCTCTATTTAACATATTAGGAATGTAACAGAGGACAAAATCAGTTTGGGACATATGTCTCTAATGTTTGTAGGGATCCTTGCTTCATCGCATTGACAAATATAAGTTACAGTTACCACGCATTTTTGATAGAAACGGATTAATATTATTAGGATGCTTCCTTCCTAATCCCTACCCCATTATAATAATTATCATATAATGCGTATAACCTAAACAGGTATAGTAGGATGAAGTGATTAAAAAAAAGGGTGGGGAAAAACCTTATTTAGACTGTTAGTAATCCCCGTTACAGCAGTGCTACTATCTAGCAACAATCTTGGAAACTGTGTTTAACACCATCTATTAGCCGCTATGAAATATATTAAGAGTGTTCAAACTCAAACACAAGCCATTTTTTTAACGGGATTTCATTTATTTATCTTAGTACAATATTTGTTTTCCCTTTTTATTACACAAGGAAAATGTGTAGCAATAGTGATCATCATATAAATTAAGCTGTCGGGAAAAAAAAACGAAGGCAATGTGATCTAGCGGAGTGATAAACAGTTGCAAGTCATACAACCCACCAAGAGAGCGTGATGACTCTTTGGTTCCATTCGATGGGCCTAAGGACGTAAGAGTGGGTGCATTGGAGTCCTTGGTCACAATTAGGACGGGGAAACGTTTTTTTCGCGTCCTTAGAGATGTGATCGACAAATACACAAGGCAAGGGCGTATAAAATATACGTTGATTTTCTTACGAATGGACATTAGAACACCTTTTAGAAATACAGACATTTTATAAACATTGATAACATTTTACTACATATTAATGTTAGTTTATATTTGTCTATAATATCTGTAAAAAGTAGCAACGTAAGATAAACATGATTGACGTTGAAAGTGATAGTAATATAGACTTTAAGATATTCCAATCAACATAAAATTATAATGTATTATCCGTTTAAAGGTTATACACGATCTGTGATTTCCACTTAACTTATTTGTGTTATCGTCAGAGAAACCAGACCACCACGTATTTGCGTATAAACCAAATGGGTAGTAAGAACCGGTGCTAATAATAATATAATAATAATAATAATAAAATAATAATAATAATAATAATAATATAATAATAATAATAATAATATAATAAAAAAAATAATAATAATATAATAATAATATAAATAATAAATAATATAATATAAACAAAAGAAATTAGATTAGATAGTAGTACAAGGCGAGGACGCATACGTAAATAAGGGTAGGAGTGTGGTATCGAAAGAAAAGTATCGATACTGTACTCATTCAAAGTATCGGACGAAAAATATCGATGCTGTACTAGTATTGAAAGAAAAGTATCGATAAAAGTAAGAATTGGTATCGATTTCTACTTTCTCGCTATCTTACAGGTAGAGAAAGAATTGTGATCGACATTAAAAATCGAACTCAAAATTTGGATGAATTTCAAAAAGATTAAAACCGCCATTTTGAAAATGGCACAACTTGATCTACAAGAATATGTAATAAAAAAATAGAGAGTTTCATTTAAAAGAATGAAAGTGATCTTAACGTCCCTTAGTCACCCAAGGTCATACCAGCCTTACCACCTTACTTCCCCCTAAGAACCAAACAACTTTTGTTTAAAACCTTTTTTTCTGCACTGTGTTGTTTTCGAGATATTTTGGTGGAAACTTTTCAAATGAACACCCGGTATATATTTTAAATTTTCGAACACTAAAGGTAAAGTATTGCAACCGAAAATCCGAAATGTTGATGGGTGTCAACCCCTCGAACCCTAAAAAGTTGTTTTTGCCATGTCGTCTGTCTGTCTATCTGTTTAATTTAAAATTAAGAGTAGTTTAATAAAAGGCTAAAAGAGAAAAAATCGATTTTCTCAAAATTTGGCTATAACGATTTTGATTAATATTCGTATCTAGGCGTTGATTAATATTATAAATAAACTGGCTATTTTCTTTTTCCCATTAAAATGACTTTTAGATACTTTACACAAGCGGAAATTTCCGTATCTCCACAACTATCTGAGATATTAAGTAACTTATCATTGCAAAATTGTAGTACTATTAAAAATAAAAAAACTTTTATATGAAATATATTTTTATAAAACCAATAGTTTCTGAGATATGGGCAAATATACGTATGAATACAATTTTTTGAGCTTTAGTTGTAAAGAAATACTACTTAAGTTTTAACGCAATAAATTTCCAATTCCATGGAGTAAGAAGTAAGTAAGTCTTTCAAAAAGTGTATTTTCTCTTTCTTTCAACCTCTTAGGGGAAATGTTTGTACATCAATGACCTATCTCTATCATTTTATATTCAATAGTCAATTTTTACTATTTTATTGGTCGAAATTTATAAATGATGAATTTAATAGCAATGCAAACCATAAGATGTGGAACTCCTAATAAAATGTCGAAAATTTTAAACACGAAGTCGACATTTTAATACGCAGTGTTGACCCTCGGGGACCCAATATTATATTTTTACTTTCTCGCTACCTTACAGGTAGAGCAAGTATTGTGAGCTTCAAAAAACTCGAACTCGAGATTTTGATGGATATCGATGTTTCATTATCCTCGAATCCGAAAAAGTGGTTTTCGCAATGCCGTCTGTCTGTCCATCTGTCTGTCAGCCTGTACCTCGGGCTAGTGCCTAAACTATTTTACCGATTGAGCTAGAATTTAGTATCTAGGGTTTTCATAGGGCTACCCCAAGGAATTTTTGGAATTGGATATCAAACCCTAAAATTAAGGGTAGTTTCCTTAGGGTGAAAAGAAAAAAAAACAATTTTCTTCAAATCTTCTATAACGATTTTGTTTAAAATTCGTATCTAGGCGTTGATTATGATTATAAACAAAATGTCTTTTTTAATTTTTCCATGAAAATGGCTTTTAGGGTACTTTATAGAAGCAAAAATGTATATATCTCCACAACTATTTGAGATACTAAACACTTTTGTTTGACATTTTTTTACGAAACCAATAGTTTCTGAGATATTGGCAAATATATTAATACAGTTTTGTGAGCTTTAGTTGTGAAGAGATACTACTTAAGTTTAAACGCAATAATTCTCTAATGCCATAGAGTAAGCAAATAAGTCTTTCAAGAAGTTGATGTTTTTCCTTTAACCCGTTAGGGGAAATGTTTCAACAGCACAGGGGCGAATCCAGGATTTTCGTGAGGGGGGAGGACGTGGGTGCTCCCATCGGGATCAGGGGAGAGGGATGGCAACTCAAGAAATGTTAACATAAAAATACTTCAAAATTTGAGAGTAAATCTTTAAGTAATTTTATCAGTGTAACGCTAAATTTCAGAATAATCCTCTAATGAAGGGTATAGCTCGAAATTTGCGATTAGCATTGAAATGTATAAAGAGCAAATAATAAGAACATAATTAATTATTATTATGAGGGAAATAAGTCTAAACACTATAACAATTATTATATAATTTTTTTTAGCTATTCAATCAATTATACAAAATAGATGGAATTATTCAAATTTTGAACAATTAAACTTTAACTCCACTCCATAGTATAGCTAGTTATTTCTTATTCTAACTCGGAATTTTACCACTAAGCTATACTAACACGTTTGTGTGTGGTATTATTCAAAGATTTTGTCTATGACAAGTTATTTAAAAATAAATTATTTTAAAGATCTTTATTTATTATCAATCATTGAAAATAGTAATAGTAAAAATGATAAAAAATAATTTAAACCCAAACAAAATCTGTGTAACAAGATGAGAGGCCCCAACTTAAATGTGGGTGATTTCTTTAATGCCTATTTTCACCACTTGTGATTGTCTTAAGTATTTATAATAATTACCGTATATTACTCATTTAATAATATTACCGATAACAATTTAAAAACATGAAATCTGGTTAGTGAGATAGACCTACGTGACAATAAAACTAATGGTGACTTTAACATTGATTTAATTGGTTTTATTTCTTGAAGGGGGACGCGCGACCCTGACGCCCTCCTCCGTGATCCATCCCTGGCAGAGCAATGATCTACCTCTCTCATTTTAGACTCAATAGTCAATAATTACCTATTTTATTGGTCAAAATTTATAAAATAGAAATTTAATAGCAATGCGATTACGGTAAGATGTGCATTCCCTAATAAACCGGAAATCAAAATTTTAATACGAAGTGTTGACCCTTGGTGACCTAATATCGATATTTTTATTGGGCCAAATATACAAATGAAGACGTTAATTCTTTAAAAATAAAATTATAAAATTTAAAACCGTGAGTTAAAAATGTTTTACGTATTTATAGCGCAATTTGTTCTCAAATTCGCTAGTTTATATTATATTGTGAATTTTGAGTAAATATCTACATTTTTAAACAATAGAGCGAGAAAGTACATGCGAAGCTCCGTACCATTTTTTTTTCAAGATGCTTTTCCGATATTCTTATACAACTTTCATAATTCACTTCTGGGGGGTGCGATTTTTTAAATTACATTCGTCGTTTACATACTCTTTTAAGATAGATTAACTATTGACAAACAATAGAAGAATGGATGCCCTGCCCCGTTTCATTTGATTAAACAACCCACAAAAACTTTTCTGCTTCGTCTGTTTGGGGCAGCCTTGAGCTGACTGAGTTCATTGAGCTTTACAAAAGATTATTTTATCTAGTTTGTTATGACCATGCAAAGGAAGGGGTAGTAGACTTGTCGCCATTCGCTCCCTCTCCCGGTCAGACATCAGGCTGTATTGATAAATAAAGATGAAATAACACCTATTAATTATGACGAGTTAAAATATATTTAATGCTAGTGTTAGGTCTTACTTGTAATGCAGAAAATGAGTGAGAATTGAGAAATACTGTCATTTGTTCTTCCTCCACAGTCCACCCTAATAAACTAATAAAATTAATCCCAGCATGAGTGAAGATATCATAAAAGTTATTTCTTTGATACCGGAGTGTGGGTACTAATATCAGTAAAAGTATTGGGAAAACGTATGGGGTAAAAAAAATACTAATATCGAAAGGAAAACTATCGATATTAGTAAAATGTCGATACTTTTTTCACATCCCTAAATAAGGGTTCATATTATGTAGACACTTCGGATACAACACTAGTTTCTTTTTGAACTGTCAGTAAAGGATCCTTAACCGGTGGATCGACTATAATAGTCTTATATTTTGTATTCACCGAAAATTGTCATCTTGTCTATGGCGAAATCTCTAAGGTGAGAAATAGATATAATATATATATTTGTGTTACCCGCCTTGGTAGCGTAGTTGGCTAACGCGCTAGTCGTGTTGAGCTCGACCGCCGAGGACGGGGAGATCAAGGTTCGAATCTCAGTAGGGTGAATTGGGGGTAGTTTTTCATAAATAGTTTTCCACTCTCCCTCCATGCCAAACGGGTTCATTTCCTCTAAATTCAACCCTTCCAATTTCTAATCCATTAGCGTAATTAGTACTTAAGCGTATAACCCGAACGGTTTAGTAAGACGCGGTGCTAAATATTATTATTATATATTGGTGGCTAAATACGTTCTTATGTTGAATTGTATAATATTAATAATTCTATTATTATTATTATTGTTATTATTATTAGTTGTTCTGTATTATGACAGGTCCATTCCTTTTGTCGGTGAACTTAGACCACCAATGCACCCTGTCCTCTACCTCCTCTTTCAGCTCCCAGGATTTTCTTATTTCCTTCATTCAATATTTGAATCCTCCTTCATACTCCTCTGTCCTCCATTATACATATTATAAATATGTTAGATCAAGGTTAGAGATTGTAAGTTGCAGTAGTGGTAACATTATTACTATTGTATTGTCATATGAATTCCATCCATTCATGTAACGTTAAGGAAAGTTGCCTATCTGTGACGTCACGGCTGTTTGGGATAGGATTTCCTATGTTAATGAATTTACGTTATACTCAACGAGTTTTAAGGATATAACGTTGAAACGAAAATCATAAATTATTAAATAAATAGTACTACAGTGTAGCAAAATTATTATTTTTATCTTTAAGTAGTTTTTTGTAATAATTAAAAAAAATTCAAGGCAGTATATGTCTATATAGAATAGGAAACAAGGAAAAGGTAAAATTTAAAAGAAAGTCAATGTTTTCAATTCAAATATTAAAGTGAGTTTGTAAGCCTTCAGAGGCAGAGGAAAGGTTTATCATCACATAGACAAGAGCCCTTTCAGTGTGAACTAATTAGTTTCTTCCCTCTCTTTCTATTTTGTAAATTGGCGTCTAAATGCGATAATGCTTATACTGCTTAGTGCGTCAAGTTAAGATGCAACCCGCTTCGCAAAATAGCTTTGAAATCTCCAAGTAGGCAATGTCGTTAATATTTAATAAATTTGTAATTTTAATTATGGTAGTTATTTTAATGTACTCAAAGCTACAGGACGAGGGAGATTGAACGTAAACAATGTAGCTAAGTTTTATTAAAGAACTAGTAAACATTATCGACGCTGTCGGTGATAAATACATATTTATATTTTTTTCCATCGGTAAACCTTGACTTTCACTTTTTTTTTTTACAAACGCATTCAATTTGTTACTAATAGGAGTGTTACTTGAGGCAAGCATATTTGTAGGTAATTATGTTATCGCTAGTCACGTAAATGTAAATCTAACATTACTGTTTGAAACATGAATTATTACTTTAATATATTTTCTATGTTACCTACAGTAAAATGCATATTGCCTTGGGGCAAAATAAGCATTTATGCATGGAAATTTATAAATATTATTATCATCTTTTGGTGAATTTTTGAGAAAAATATTTTTTGGTTTCAATTCTGTTTCAACTTTAGTCAAAATATTTATATATATATTTTTAACAAACCTTATTTTTGTGTTTGTTGTTTTAGATAAAGCTCTGGTAGAAAACCTTCCCCTTGTTTGTATCTAAAATCACACCAATTGTTATTATAATCAGTTTAAAACTATAGACATGCATGGCCAAACAAAGAGATAAACAAATAAACAAACAGATTTCCTTATAATGTATATATTGACTGATTACAATCAACAAGAACTTCAGACCAAGCAAACTTTACCTCTATTTATATTATTGTTTTTACAATTATTAATATAAACTTATCAAAAAATGGTCAATAGCTGTACATTGTACAACATACGATTATTATACGGGTGGTTCATCACATTATTATAATATTTTGTTTCATGATAACACTCAGAATAGTTTTTATGTTGACACTAAATACTTGATTTAACTCTTAACATTATATGAAGTATAATGGATTAACTATCAAATCTATTAAAGTTGATAATTGCGGTTATAGCCGCATCTAAATATCATATTCCTTAAATTAAAAAAGACACCTGAACACGGAATCGAGCCCGGGATCTTTGGCTTAGTACGCCAATGCCTTACAAAAAATCGTCCCAAGCTCAGGTTAATTCTTCACTCAAAATTTAAGGCAGAGTCTGTGATGAACGTGCGGAAATCTTCAACTACATATGAGTGCTCAATTAATACCACGAGCTCTCAGATAACGCAGCCACCTTCGTACTCGGTAGTTGGCTTTATGATGCCAATAGTACAATGACAGTATGAGTGAAGAAAAACCCTGGGCATGGCACGACTCCTAGATAGCTCAATGGTAAAAGTATTGGCATAGTAAATTGCAGATCCCGGGTACGCTTCCCACTTCCGGATGTCATTTTTTCAATTTAAAGAATATTATTAAGTGTATTTACTCATTTTTAAGGTAAAGCATAAAATTATTATCTGCAAATCTGTATACTATTATTTGATGTAGAGTCCCGCCTCAGTGGCGTAGTTAGCTAACGCGCTAGTCATTTGACCCAGACTGCCGAGGACGGTGAGGTCGAGGCTCAAATCTCAGTTGGGTGAACTGGGGGTGGTTTTTCCTAAATCGTTTTCCACTCTCCCTCCACGAAAATTCGGGTTCACTTCCTCTAAATTCAACCTTCCCAATCCCTAAAATCCTTAGCATAATTAGTACTTAAGCGTATCACCCTAACGGGTAGTAAGACGCGGTGATAAATACGTCGTTGTAGAGCTATACTGAACGAACATTTTTTTTTCAGGAAATTTTCTTTCCATCGTATTAGTACCTCTCCTGGCTATAGGCATAAATCAATTAGGCTAATCGAATAGGCATGAGGTAGGTAAAATTTCAGGGGAAGTAGTGGTAAAATAAAGTTTTCGTAATGTATATTTTAGACTCTAGTCCCTTGCATAAGATATAATCTATACACTGACTTTGATAAGAAGGGTCTTCTGTAATGCCTTTTTCCTACCAGATTCCTACTATATTAGGATTTTGACAAGAAAAAAGGCCTTTCAGAAGGTCCTTCTTATTAAAATCAGTGTAAACATTTTGTTACTGTATAATGTTTATTTTGGTAGCTGAGTGGTTAAACTCGCATTGAACTTGGTTTCAATTGAGTGAGAAGTAAAGGTTTGATTCCTGGATGGGTTCACTAGCGGTGGTAGCTTACTAAAACCTCTATGAACGCCAAATTGGATGAATTTCCTTTAGATTTACATTGGATTAAATCGTTAATAGTTCTTGTGTTGAACATAATAGTTAAAAATATTCTTCTATTACTGCTTTTTTAGATTTAAATCTAAAGGTACCTTATTAATTTCTACAATATTTCATTGTTATCCCACACATCACACCACATCTCCAGTTTTATGTGAAATAATAATTGTATCATGGGATTCATGTTAAGGGGTGGTTACCACTATTTATATTCAATTGCAAAATGTCATCATGACAGTTGGACTGTCACGGCTATTGGCGCTAGCTGAACATGACAATGTATACGGAGCTGAATTGGCTACTACTACGAGAGTTAAATAAAGGGTAGGAGTCAGACCGGAAGTGACCAAGGATCACTAGATTCTTACTATTGTTTACTTATAAAATGTAAACTATTCACTTTGACCAATGTCCCCACTGTGCAGATATTTTTAGTTGTCAAATAGCATTTTGAAAGTTGGACCCGTTTAGGTGGCCGCATGGTCTAAGACAGTACTTTTCAACTGGTGTGCCGTGAAGTGTCCGCGGGTGTGCCGTGAAAGTTTGGGAGTGGACCAAAAAGAAGCAATAACAAAATGTATGAATAAAATCAAATCCATTTTAAGTTCCCGTTCAAATTTTTTTTTTTTTTGAAATCGTACAATTATTAGAGCTTCAACTACTAAACTTTAAAAAAAATATTAATATTAGTTTTTATAATAATACAATTTTTCTCTAAGAAACTGATAGTGTGCCTCGAAATTTTAAGCGCCTTGTTCAGTGTGCCATGAGTTGAAAAAGGTTGAAAATCACTGATCTGAGGCGTTACTCTCGCAATCTTCCGATGACTGGGGATCAGAACTCAAATCCCGGTCATGGTGCCAAAGATGCTTCACACAAACGGGTTTTCACTCTCCCTCCAAACAAATGCGAGTGAGTATACTTCCTCTGAATTAAACCTTACTCATCCCTAGCACACTAGCGTGATTATTACATATACGTACAACCCGAACGGGTAGTAAGACGCGGTGTTAAATAAAATATTTGTAAAAATAAATATACATTATGTACGAGTATTATTTACTATCGGTATTTAACGTGACTTTAAAAACAGATTAATTTTTTTTAACACCACGTCTTATTAACCGTTCAGGCTATACGCTTATATACTAATTACGCTAAGAGTTTTAGGAATGAGGACGGTTATATTAATATTAAGTGTGCCCGCATTTGCATGGAGGGAGAGTGGAACACAATTTTGGAAAAAAACACCCTTAGTACACCCGACCGAGATTTTAAACTCAATCTCCCTGTCATCGGCAGTCTAAGCTACTGCGAGAGTAGCGCCATAGACCACGCGGCCACTGAAGCGGGTACCAATTAATTATATAATAATATGTATTGCAAACTTATACATCCCTAGAAGAGATACAACAGAAAGTACCTCAACCAATATTTCATTACCAAAGTAATACCGAGAGTAGAGTTCGTGTCCCTTAAATAAGTAGTAAGACATACTATTGAGGAGTCAGTGTCAGACTACGTACTCGTCGTACTAATAAAAGTGATAACCATTATTAAGCAAAAATATAAAAGGTTTTAGCGAGATCAAAACCGATTCCAAAGTATTTGTTTTACCTAGACATTTACCGTTGGGCACACGGCCTAGATGCCAAGCTCATTTAATCTGTTTTTTCGGTGACGGACGGTCAGATTTTGAACCCCGGCTGATCGTACTGAGGGTGGATTAACTGAATGGTTTCCCACTCTCCTTCTGTGTGATATCTTGTACATTTCTTATACATTTTACCTTACGCAACCCTACCACACCAGTGTCATGATTAATAGAGTATTCGTTTAACCCAACTAGATGCTGAGACGTGGGGGAGAACACAAATAGGGCCACACAACGGATTTTGATCCTTATAACGTAGCTATTGAAATACCTTATAGGTTTCGTTATTGTTTGACACCTCATAAGTCAGAAGTACGTCCACTTACTGAGCTGATTTCCGGATTGACCGAAATATTTATCATTAGTGAAATTGACATTTTCCCTTTCATAGTGATGAATTAACAGCAAGACTGGGTGTGGTTTTTGTTCTAGATTTAAATTAGTTTGTGTCTTGTTTGATCGCTCTGTGGTCTAGTGGTCAAAGTTCCTGAATACAAATCCAGTGGTCCCAGGTTCGATCTCTGGCGCTTCCAAAATGTATATGTGAAGCTGTAGGTCTGGAACGGTGTCAAACTCAGCCTTGAAAGGACAAATGAGGAGCTACTTGAATAAAGAAGTAGCGTCTCCGGTGTAGAGAACTGAGATTAACGGTCAAGGGGCTCGTTGTGCTGACCATTTGAAACCCTCTATCTGCAAATGTTGGCACTATCATTGCTAACGGCGGCGGTCACTTGGTCGGTATAGCTCGCTTGCTTGCTCACCTCATGGAGTGCTGATATAATCATTAGGTTCAGAAAGTGTACGTTGAACACCAATAAAAAATATAAAAATGTTGTTACTAAATAAAAGTGCTGGAGTCTCAATCCCTCCTAACCTAATTTTGTTTCGCAATAAAGTATAAAATAATATTGTGACAAATGTACAGTTTCACATCAATACTTATCTTTTCATTTTTTTTCCTGCTAAATTTTTCATTTAATTTATATACGGTATTTAACGTGCACTTTCTGAACCGATTGATTATATCAGCCCACGACTAAGAAACAAAAGTAAATCTATGACTGACACAACATCCAGTCCCCGGACATTAATTCATCACTATGAAAGGGAAAACTCACATTTTACCATTGATGCATTTTTCAGCCATGCCGAAAATCGAACCCGGCACCCTTATATAAGTAGACAGACACGCTACCGACTGAGCTAATGATGATTGGAAGTATATTTATTCACGTAGTTTGCTCGAAAAAGTTATCACTTCCCATTTGTTCAAAAAAGTGGGTTAAAACCAGAATAAACTAGTTTTGGAACAGAGTCAGAGTCAATAGTTAAAGTACATATTAAGGAAACAATTTGAAAAATAAATAATTTATTATAGCAAAACATGAGATAAATATCTTTCTTGTGATTAGAATAATCAGATGTGAATGCAATGTCATCGCTGATTCAGTGTTTAGTGAGCTTATCTTCTTAGACCATGTGGCCACTTATGTGGGTATATTACGATTTTGTTAACTATTCGTATCGTATCGGTGATCACACAGTCTAAGGTGTCAATCTCACACTAGACTGTATTTACGGTGATAAGTAGGTTGAGGTTCGAATCTCAGCACGATGTATTTAATGTGGTTTTCCAAGTGTGATTTTTAACTGTGGTTTTACCAGCCCATTTTCTGTATAATTCAGCCGTGTTTCCTCTTAAACAACCTTTATAACCCATAGATTTGACTTCACTAAACCATCAATAACGTTCTGTAAAATGTAATAAATTAAACACTTAGCAGAATTCAAAAAATATATGATTGGAATCTATTTTATTTTATCTTACAGTAAAACTTTTTAAATTCGAAATCCAAAGGATATCTACAAAAAAAAAAATCTAAATATTCAAAATTCGAATTAACAATTTTTATGAGTATCTACAGAGCTGGTTTACAATAAATTAATAATCTTCTAATATACTACATATAAACACACATTTTATATAATGCTATATAATACACAAATACACAATATATGTATACATAAAAACAAGAAAAATGTAAATATTAAATATAAAACTTGGAAAAATTAACATACAAAAATTGCAGACTTAAATCATTGAAGGCGCGCATCATGAAAGTTTATCGCTTCTATCTTAGGTGTCACCTGACTACATTGTCACAAAGAAGTGATAAAAGCTGAGCCAACATATCCTATATAATATTATGAGACTTTATTTAACAATCTTGGCATTTGGGAGTTAAATAAATATCGTTAAGTTAGGTTTCAAATGAGTACAAAACAGAAAATTAACGATGAATAGGCTTAGAATTATCCAATTATTTCCTTCTAAAACTCGAATTAAAAGTAATTCTTTACCATTGATATAGATATAAATGTCATGGGGAATCAAGCTGGGTTCTAACTACCAAGTTTTTTGAGCTGACCAACGTCAAATTAGCGAGCTACTACTGTATATTACATAAGTAGGTAGCTTATAGGCTTTGAAGGGCATGTTCAATATTTTGCACAGATGCTTGTTAAATTCCACACTACATGTTTAAAAATCTTGAAGAGCCAAGAAACAGAGATTAGTAAATTATTTTGGTGATGAGTTTTGTTTCTAGTATTTTATAGGTTTTAATAGAAAAATATTTAGGATTTCTGTTTTTTTAACATTACTTATACAAACAACATTATTGTTGAAGAACGAGACCAGCTTTTATATAAACATGACTTTCATGTTCACACTTATGTACTTGGAATAGTTAACTTAGTAGGTAGTTGTGTGCCCTAGTATAATTTCAATAAGGTCAACCTTAATTTAACTCTAACGTCTAGTTTATAATTTAGTATTAGCCTTATATAACATATTCTATGACTTAAATATTACTATGAGTATTTCTATGTTAAAATAACATGTTAAACTAAAAGTAAAGGAAAAATGAAGATTAGCCAAATATTCCCATTTAAATTAATTTATTGTAAATAATGACTAATCTTATCAAATTGTCGTCCCGGACTAACCGTTGCAAGAATAGTAGGAAACATGCAGTGACGTATCCTGGACTATCTCAAAATCCCCCTCTGTTGCTACTATTTAAAAAATATTTGCGATATTTAATGTGTTTGATCTGTTAAGTAATCGAAACAATATATGAGGTTAACATAACATAAAATATATTTATGAGGATTCTAACCTTTGAACACTTTATTTGTGTATGAAAAACCGAGTCTTTTACAACAGTGAGTTAATGATATCAACCATTTTAATTAATTCAATTATACGTATAAATTACACACAGCAACACAACTAAAACCCCTCGTACATAGCCTATGCTTTATCGGGTGGAGAGGCTGCAAGCTACATATTGACAACTTATCCGTTCACTCTCCCTCCACGCAAACGCGGGCTTACTTCCTCTAAATTCAACCTTCCCAATTCCTAACCCATTAGTGGCACTTAACCCGAATGGGTAGTAAGACGTGGTTCTAAAAAAAACTGTTGTTATAGAACCGCGATGATAGTTTTGGTATGGAAAGTTTTGGCTTCATCCAATGAAGAATCAGTATGACGGGCTACGCTCTCCATTTGTTCTGTATAAGCCGTTGTTTATAAGACTTACGGGGCCATTTCATAAATATTTTTTAGATCAAAAACATTAGACTCTAGAGGCTTGTAATACCAAATATTCACTCCATTATGTACCTCTTCTTTGTATTTTCATAAGAGGCGAGGAAGAAATGAACTAGTAAGGGTGTTATTTTACCGGTATTGATATAACTATATCTAAAGTGACAGCTGCAGATCACATGACATGTATGAACTTTAATATTTATATATAAGTAATTTTATAAAATATGATTTTATATAAAGCTTATTATTAATATAAAGATTTAATTTTAAATATATTAAACATATATAATGTATTATAAAGTATATATATTCAAATTATTTATAATAATATAAATACTTATATGATACTATAAATTATAATAATCATCTATATTATAATAAATATATTACTAGGCATTAATCCTTTAATTTCTCAAATCAACATAATGATTGTATAATTATTACTGTATATTAATTAAACTCTTGAACTCTTGAACTTAGTAACTTTTGTAACTATCAGTTATTAAAATATTACCACACCTACTATTTTATCTAACTATCTAACAATTAAATACTGTATCTGTATTCTCGCGTTCTTTCGCTTAAAAATATCCTCTCATATGTCTTGAGCTCATTGAGAGATTTTGTCCAAACTTGGCAAACATATAAGCCCACAAAAACTACTTTGACATGTATTTTAATCCCACATAATTATTTTTGAACCATCAGTATTCAAATTGGGAACTAAATGTACCCCTCGTTTACCCTGATAGGTAACAAACTTACCTTGAATTGTTCCACCGTGGTATAATTTAATTTTAGCACCGCGTCTTACTACCCGTTCGGGTTATACGCTTAAGTACTAATTACACTAATGGATTATGAATTGGGAAGGTTGAATGTAGAGGAAGTGAACCCGCATTTGCGTGGAGGGAGAGTGGAAAACCATTTAGGAAAAACCACCCCCAGTTCACCCGACCGAGATTCGAACCTCGGTCTCCCCGTCCTCGGTGGTCTGACTCAACACGACTGGCGCGTTAGCCAACTACGCCACCGAGGTGGGTCACCGTGGTATAGCTTATAAGATAGAGTCATAGGTAAGACTGCTACTTATGAGGGTAAACAATTTCTACCTACACAATGCACTTGTGAATTGTTTACTTTAAAAAAGCAAGTAAGTAGTTTTGTTAAAACGCCTGGTGGCGTAGTTAGCTAACGCACTGGTTTCGTGTGGAGCTAGACTGCCGAAGATGGGGATATCGAGGTTCGAATCTTCGGTCTGGTAAACTGGAGTGGTTTTTCCTGAATGATTTTCCACTCTTCTCCATATAAATGTAGGTTCTAATTAGTGTGTACTGCAATTTAAATCAGAGGGCTTGAATTGAAATAAAATAATCTGAAATATATAAAGTGATCTCATAATTAGAAGAAAAATACAAATCGGTGGAGTTTGTTTAAAAACAAAATCACAAGACAAACTC
Source organism: Timema podura (assembly GCA_033556935.1). Taxonomy (NCBI): domain Eukaryota; kingdom Metazoa; phylum Arthropoda; class Insecta; order Phasmatodea; family Timematidae; genus Timema; species Timema podura. Next base: position 38,883,999 of record JAVRXN010000011.1, on the reverse strand, counting down.
AATGATATTATTTTTTTAGAGCTGGGCCGATCAGCTATTTTGCCGATTAGTTCGATGCCGATCATTTGTTACCGATTAGGCCGATCACCGATGCCGATTATTTTTGTTTTCAATTTTAATAAATGTATAAAGTAAAATGACCCTTAAAGCAAAAAAAAGTTACTTTTACTAGTTTTATAATGTCCAATATAGTTTTGTTTTAATAACATTTAAACAGAAACTTTTAAAATGTAAAGGTCGTTTAATTATTATTTTATATTGTTATTGTTAGGACAAGTGAACCTGTCATAAACAAAAACAAATCACATTAATGAATAGCAAATATACCGGTACATGTTAGATAATTAAAATATGATTTCACATTTATGATTAAATAGGCCTACTGACCCTTTCATTAGACAAAGACAAATTATAATCAGCAAATTTAAATTTAATTTTAACGATAAAAAAAATCAATGCACACATATTTTTGCACACTAGGAGAATAGGCCTACATCTATTTTGTTTTTACATGAAATAGGAATTTTTACATCCAATGTCTATTAAAATATGGCTTCAATATTAAACAATTTTTAACAATCATAATATTTTTGTGAATTGTGATTTAGATATATCGTAACATAGGTTTTTGTGATTCTACAAAGCATTCCATCATTATTTAACTACTAAATATTAATATCGTTTAGAAATAAGTGGTTTCTTAAAAAAAAGTATAGTAAAAAGCATCACCATTTTTAAACATAATCCGATCTTTTTATTAACAATTTAAATAATCTTAATGAAAAATAACATTGTTTTAACTACATTTAAATAAAAACTACCTCTAGAAAATCGAATGTACGGTGAACGCGTCAAAATGAACGGATCATTGAAATGAACCAGATACAATGAAACGTTCATTTAAAATAACGATTTTGCCCATCTCTACTTCAATATGATAAAATAAATAATAAATAACATAATGTGCAACGAAAGTTATTTTTCGTGTTTTTTTTTTAAGAAATACTTTAAAACTTATTTTAATTTACTTTTAACTATTAAATAAAATGTAAAATTTAAATATTAATATATATTAATTAAATTAATATTGAAATATGAGCGAAATGAATTCCATGCCAGTGGAAAGTTTTGTATTTGCATTAAAAGAAAAACGGTTTCCATTTAAAACAAAATGTGCGCATGTGCTAGATTATTACGTCCGATGTTTCATTTTTTGGGCATCTTTAACAAATCGAAATAAAACAACACCAATCTGCTAATATTTTATTTTATGATTATTAGATTTGTTACTTGTGAGTATTTTTATTTATAATAACGTGCATAAATTGGAAAAAGACCTATGGTAAATATATTTATTTTGATATATTTTGTTTGGAATGTTGGATGTTCTGTTTATTTCAAACCTAAGTCGCTAAGAACAAGCTAATTATTCAAAGATCACATACGAGAGAGCAGAGATAAAATATTATTTTTTTAGGACATTTTGAATAATCGGCATAAATAATCGGAGATTCAAACACCGATCATCGGAATCGCCGGTTATGCGATAATCGGTCGATGATCGGATTAATAATCGGCATCGGCCCAGCCCTAATATTTTTTGCTATTTCTTACTATGTTGGATATTCTTTGCCGGGATAAAAGTATGTCATCAAGAGTAATACAGGGATATAGTAACTACCAACAAGGTGGTGACCAATCATTTAAGGTAAGGGTTTTCTCTTTAAAATGTTCAGTCTAGTTAGGAAATACTTCATAAAACATTATTTTGGTCGTTAAGCACTATTATTTAACCAACATATTGGACAAAACTTTTATTCAAAATACTATATTCACGTTTAAATACAATGTAATGTCACCTAAATAGAGTCACATCTAGTTTGAAAAGCGAAACCATTCATGCTAAATTTTTACACAAATGCTTAAAAGTTTAGTATTTTACCTTTCAATATCCCAGAGCGAGTATTCTCAACTCAATTAATATTAAAAATATGAACTGTTAAATTGGTTGCTTGAGGATTCTTAGTTTCGTTGAAACCCTTAAATTAATTCAAAATCTTTAAGAGATGGGAAAAATATACCTATATAATGCTCGAACGCATCAGGCAGGTATGTTTAATATTATAAAAAGGTTGAATACTACGCAGATAAAAAATTTCCTTAAGGAAATCCTCGTGTGTAATATTTTGTTTGACATGCATTTGTTTTTTGGCCCAAACAAAACATAGAGTTTTTTTTAGTACCGCGTCTTACTAACCATTCAGGTTACGCGTTTATGTACTAACTACTTTAATGGGTTAGGGATAAGGAAGGTTGAATTTAGAAGAAGTGTACCCGCACTTGCGCGGAGAGTGTGGGGAAACCATATAAAGAAAACCAACCTCAATGTACCTGACCGGTTTTGAACTACGATCTCACCATCATCGGTATTCTAGTCTATTGCTAGAGTAGCGCCTTAGACCATGTGGCCACTTATGTGGGTCCCAATCAAAATAATAACAATTATTCTCACTACGGTAGTAGTAGATATTAACGCTTTAATATTAAACATCATTCATTGATGAAAAATAAAAGGTAGGACATAATCGCACAAACTTCCTCATATTTTATATTTCGAAAATAGGTTTTCAGAACTACCTTTAATTTAAAACAAGCATAACATTATATATATATATATATATTAACAAATACCCAAATTTAAACAACATTTTTAAATAATTTTTAACGAATTTCAAAATTTCAAAAATAAGTTTATTATGAAAACTATTTCCAGACACCCATTTTAAACTCGATCTTAAGGTCAATTTCAAAAGTTCATATTTTTTGTTGCTTGTAATAAATTACCATTAAATTAATTTATTTTAGAAAAATAAAAATAAATTATTCTTGATCATATAAAATAGTCCACCGATACTGAACAAAATCATTAAATCTATAATAACAAAATCAAATTTTAATTAAATCAGTAATTAGTAAATTAGCATAATTTTTTACTAGGAAAACAAATATATATCTCGCAATAGACTAGATTGCCGATGATGGGAATATCGGGGCTCAAATCTCAGATGGGTGTACTCGGAGTGATTTTCCACATTCCCTCTAAATTTAACATTTCTCATCCATAACACACTGGCGTTATTAATTAATATGTGAATAACCCTAACAGGTGGTAAGAAGTGATGCTAAAATAAATAAATTTAAAAACAAGTATTTATAGACACTAAATGTAGTTTGAGGTTGTTTCTAAAATCTTCACTCTGTTTGAAGTAGTTTTATATTATTTATTTATTTATTTATTTGAAATATTTAATGTGCATTTTCTGAATCGACTGACTCACACGAGAATTTATATAAGCGAGAGCCTACAATTTTGGCGGGAAAGGTATTTTCACATACCTTCCAGGGTTCTTTTACATGTCACAATCGACATGGGACCGACGGATTTACTTCCACTCCCGAAGGAAGCTACTGATTTTTTCGCTCAAGAAAAATCCATTGGCCTCAGCTGGGTTTTGAACTAACATCGGATCCTTAGGCGAGTACTTTATCAACCCCAAGACACCGAGGTCACTTTAAATTACTAATGTGAGATTGGATGTATTGTTATATAGGTAGATTCAATTATTCAGTAGGCAAATAATCGTATAATGTAGTTTTAGACATTTTTCCCGGAGTCATACTTTCCTCTAAAGTATTATCATTAAATACTTCCCTTTTCGGTGAAAGAAAGAGAGGTTTTTTTACCTGAAGATATTGATCCGGTGTCTGTAAAAAACTCTTTCACTGCTGTACGACTTACCTTGTATAACTGATGCTTTACTATGTCCTTTATTATTTTTAATAGCAAATGTTGTATTCAAAAGTTTATTTAAAGAAATATTAAAAGCATTAACTATCTATATATATAGTCAATGTTTAGCGTTCACCTCCTTGACCTTTAAGTTAAAGGGTTCAAGAATCTGATAGACAGTGATTCTATTTTCACAATCAATTATATAATACCATAAAATCATTAAAACAATATAAAACACAAATACATTAATTAAAACAATTACATTTATTTCACAAACCTATCAGACCTAAGCTACATTAAATACGAACATTTTTAATTTACAGTCGTAGTTAAGGTCAAGTGGAGGTCAACACACGCTTTTTTTGTGTTTCAGCTTTTTTAGCTTTCAGACATAAATATACATTTTAAAATTATTTAATTGTATTTAACTCTAGATACACAGATTACTAAAATGTACTTATGTTACGGTTATAAAGAGATTTACTCTTATCTTAAGTCGTAAAACTAATATATGAGTGGGTCGGGGCAAGAACGTGATAACTCTAATAGATTTAGATGTTATATATTCCCTATTTAAACTTATATGAATACCTTAAATCTATCTGTAAAAAATAAATAAAATATTATATGATAGCTATCCTCAAATATTGACTGACTATAAAAACAGCTTGTACAGTAGTTTTAAGGGCAAGCTACCAGCGATCACTACCAGCACATTTTTAATAAAATGAGGGCTATCATATTTTTTACCCGACACCTTCATATATAAAATATGTATTATTATATAGTATACTTTCCGGCAGGAATAAAATTTGAGAAAATATAAACATTTTTCCAGTCAACATTGATAGTATTTTATTATATTAAAGGTAATGATATCGTCTACCAAAAGTGACAGCTTCAGTTCACATGACTTGACGTATACATATATGAAAAATATTACCGTACTAATTTTTTACTGTCGAAAAAGTATCTACCTATGTCAGGCTGTAGAAATGTCGTAAGGGTTAAAAATATATTTATATAAATGTTATTGTTAGTATACGTAAACATATAAATACCATCCCGCCACTGGATCAATATTTTATTGGGTTCTATTGTAAGTGTGTTTATGATAAAACATAGGCTTATTACTTAAGGACTGCGCATGCCCAACCACTGTCCTTGAACCCAACGCTACGAACACTTATCCGTGACTCTAACCAAGAGCGGATCCAGGATTTTTGTGAGCCGAATTGGGATGCGGACAGGATTTTCATGGGGGGGAGGGGGCTGCTCTCACAGAGAAATCCTTCAAAATTTGAAATTAAATTGAAAATAATTTATAAATTAATTAGAAATTTAAAAAAAACACGTACAAGTTCATTATTAGTTCATTTATTTTTATTCTTTGTTAATTATATTATATGTTAAAAAAAATAATAGATAAACTATTGACAATGACACGCGAAGCAACTTGTTAGTGAGAGATTACGTGACTGTATAGCTAGACAGTGACCCGCCTCGGTGGCGTAGTTGGCTAACGCGCCAGTCGTGTTAAGTCAGACCACCGAGGACAGGGAGATCGAGGTTCGAATCTCGGTCGGGTGAACTGGGGGTGGTTTTTCCTAAATGGTTTTCCACTTTCCTTCCACGCAAAATGCGGGTTTACTTCATCTAAATTCAACCTTCCCAATTCCTAATCCATTAGTGTAATTAGTACTTAAGCGTATAACCCGAACGGGTAGTAAGACGCGGTGCTAAAATAAAAAAATAAAAAAATTATAGCTAGCAGTGACTATAACATAGATTTAATTGATTTAGTTTTTTAATTATTATTTTTAATACTTACTAAAAAAAATCTTGATGGGGGGCGCACGTACCCCCCAGGCTCCTTCTGGATCCCCCCTAAATCTGAACTTTTTTGAGCTAATGGTAGGCTACTGCTCATATGCGTAACTACTAATCTTGAGGCAATGTAATATAATTATATTACAATGACGTAATTTGAAGAGAGAGTATTGCATGGCTGAATTACCAGTTCCTGTGGATTCACACCTTCACCAAAAGACAATAGCAGAGCAGAAACGTGGTCACGTGATGATGCTCTGAACCAATCACAGGATATCGGTGCGATTTGCGTTTTTATGTTTGGCGCGACTTCAAGTTGTTTCAACTTTCTTGGTTTTTAGGGATATTATCTACTTAAGAGAACCCTATCATATTCCAAGACAAACTTTCTCAGTCAGTGCACATGAGCCTACAAATCTGGATACAGGCAACATGTGCGCCTACTGTTGTAAGATCATTTGAAATAACTCGCCTAGAGGAAATCGTGCGTTGACACACAACACAATCATTTAAAACATCAATCTGACAATAATATTAAATATCATTTATCGATTATAAAATAAAATATATTGTTTATCAGCTGTTTCTAGCTGTGTTGCAAAGCATCATGAGTCAACAAAAAGGTCTGCTAGTGTGTGAATTGCTGTGCCACTCTAGAGCAGATTCTGCTCTCAATTTTTGGTGAACGTGTTAATCAAGCTATAGTCCTGTTCACTGTAAGAAGCAACCGTCTAAAAATAACAATAATAAATACATAATAAATTCTAAAATATGACAAAAAGAATACCTTAACTAACGGATACTTCCATCCCACACTCCTTGGGCTTCAAGTGCGTGATACATTGAAGTAGTTATTAAACCCAAGTGATAGGGAAAGCGCTGTTAAACACGAGTGCCAATGCCTCAGTTGAACAGGAGTATCGACACCTCAGTTGAACAAGTGCATGCTTAGATATCGACACCTCAGTTGATTAAGGGATGTAGATGCCTTATATTAATAGGAGGGTCAATGCCTCAGTTGATTGAATGTCAACGTCAGGTAGAACAGAAGTGTTAACGACTCCACTAAACGGGAGTTTAAATGCCTCTAATTAATAGGAGTGCTGAGCCTCATTTGAAAAGGAGTGTCAACGCCACAGTTGAACAAGAGTGTCAATGCCTCAGTTGAACAGGAATTGTGGTGCCTCAGTTAAATTAGCTAATGCCAGAACCTCATTTGAACGGGAATGTCCACACCTCAGTTGAACAGGAATTTCGCTGCCTCAGTTGAATAGAAATGCCAATGCCTCATTTTAACAGGAGTGTCACTGCCTCAGTTGAATAGGAATCCTCACTGCCTCAGTTGAATAGAAATGCCAATGCCTCATTTGAATAGAAGTTTCGACGTCTCGTTGAACAGGAGAATCAATGCCTCAGTCGAACAGGAATTTTACCTTCTCGGTTGAATAGAAATGCCAATGCCTCAGTTGAACAGGAGAGTCAATGCTTCAGTTGAACAGGAATTTCGATGCTTCGGTTGAATATAAATCCAATGCCTCATTTGAACAGGAGTATCAATGCTTCAGTTGAATAGGAATTTCGCTGCCTCGGTTGAATAGAAATGCCAATGCCTTATTTGAACAAGAGTGTCCATTCCTCAGTTGAACAGGAATATCGATGCCTCATTTGAACTGGAAAATTGACGCCTCATAGGAACTTGCGTAGCCTCTTGTTAGCCGGGCAGTATTCAGCGTACTCCTCCCAGGTGCAGCCGCCACTGGCCTGGCAACACTCGTCCGTGATGGAGCCCCCGGCGGCGCTGCGGCGTTTCCGGTCACGGCGGCTCCTCAGAAACACCCGCGCCTCCACCACGCTCACGAACGGAGAACCTGGCGGATAGGGGGACAGAGCTGCGTTTAGGCATTTCGTTCCACTATTCAATTAATATTAATAATGTTTTTACAGGTGCTTAACACAAAAGCGATCCGTGCCGATGGGTGCGCGATCTAAATGTTAGATCATCTAGTCTGGTTTGCTTATGGTGTGATGGTTGGGGTTCGAATCCTGCCCGGGCGAACTGAAAAATATGTTGCCTGATGGTTTTCCACGCTCCTTTACGAAAATGTGGGTATGCCTACACACTTATATGTATAAATGTATATACACATGTATGTACTCGTATATATATATACATATGTACTGCACATATATGTAGCCAATATGATATATGTACATATAATACTACTACTACTACTATATACTAATAATCTTTTAAAATGCTATCAATATTGACCGCAAAATAATATGTTGGTACACTCTTAAAGTTTCTTCCTACCGAAATTCCTACTATAGATCAAGATAGGATTTCCTAGATAAGTATTTCCTGTTTTACTCAGCGAGTCTTGCAGATTTAGACTTCAAGCATAAATCCTTTAATCTAGTTTTTAAAATTGTCACGTAACGTCAGTAATATTAATTTAATTATAAATAGGTTTTTCTGTTTATTAATATTATCTTGGAAACTAGCCACTACCCAGGTTGTTTTGGTTATTCATTAAAACGTTCTTCTAGAAATCTCTCTGAGAGCAGATAGATAAAATAAATATCAAGACTCATATATTATAGACTATACATCTAAAGTATAAAACAATATTTTCTAACATCAGAGGCAAAAAGAGCGGGCTAAGTGAGAATATGTGTGTGTGTGGTGTGTGTGTGTGTGTGTGTGTGTGTGTGTGTGTGTGTGTGTGTGTGTGTGTGGTGTGTGTGTGTGGTGTAAAAGGAGATTAGAATAGTTTTAGAAGGTGAAGACTTGCATGTTGAACTACCGTACAATATTCATAGGAAGGGCCTGACAGCTAGAAGAGCTATTAGATCTATCTTTACATATTCGTTCGTCAAATCATGTTATTTTTAAACTATCACGTTTGATAAATATTATTAATAGTGAAAAATTTCAATAACAATGTAATAAAATGTTACCATTTTGGCCACGCAAAATATGTTTATAATTTTTAAAAGGCCCTTTCTATGAAAATTTGACTCTATGCCTAATAATTGCCATAGTTAGGAGAGGAAGCGCTCAGGTGTCAAGAATTAACGAGAGTTTCAAGACTGTAAAATACATGAAATAACAACGTGGTTACTCTAATTACACTAAGTACAGTCCTATTTAGATAGGAAGGCATCTTTTTGACAACTATACAATTTTATAAAACTATTTTTATTGATTTAAAGGTAAAGTAATATGATATTCAATTGATGCTATTCATAGGTAGCATGATATTATGCTAAAAATTTGGTAAAAAAATAGTTAATATTTTTTAAATGCTCCTTCCTACCCAAACCCTGCTGACCCTGTATAAAAACACCACTGCTCATCTTACCAACATGGTTGTGCTGATCGTTCCTTCTCGAAAGCCTGTAGATGTCCTTCTCACAAGCCCAGTACAAGTGTTTCAAGAGGTTAGCTCGACATCTTGTATGACGCTCGTTGTGCCAAACATTTTCCCATTCGGCGTCAGATCTGAAAATAAATTAACGGTACGACACAGTCGTAAAAACTTCACAAAGTATTTTGTAACCTGGATTCTACTATTTGTTCAAAATAGATATATAATAAGCCACTCTTAAGTGAGTTTTTTCAGAAAAATACATAGATGGTAAATCACAATAAACACTCTTCCTATATAAATTTTAAACAAAATTGTTCAAAATATTTTTAAAAATCTAAAATTTTCAAAAATCATTTATTTGTAAGCCAACCTCAATTTTTCTTATATTAAAAAAAATCTTCTTTATAATTAAAAACAATTCCAAGGTACCTATTATGGAGTAAAATATTAATTGGACATTATTTCAAACAATTATAAACCTTCTAAAATTTCCTGTGTGAGCTACCCTCAAATGAATTTAATCCATGAAGATAAATATACATGTTTATTTATCAATTCCAAAATACAATTTTTTTAAATGTTGGAGCTATTTTCAAAAGATTCCAAATATTTCAACAATCATTAGTTATTTGTAAACTACTATTCAATGAATTTGCCTAAGAAAAAAGAATGTATAAAATTATTTATACTTTAAAAAACTTAACAAATGCTCATTTGAATAAAATCGTTAGAGCAATTTTAAAATTACCCTTAATTTAGGGCCAGGTTCAACATTTAAAAAATCCTGATTTAAAATAATACAGGGTGTTTCAAAGCAAATTTTTTTCAGTGAAAAATACAAAATATAACTTAAATGAATATATATCATGAAAGGGCATATCTGTATAGCTTTTTTTGGTAGCTAGTACACGTCAATCCTCTTATCCAGGGGCTTGGGAACAACTTCATCAACCCTGGCCGGAGCTACCGATGTCCCTAAGCCCTTCTCAGATAAGTGAGAAGTGTAATCTGTGATCAGTGGGAGGATATCACTAGCCCCCCAAAGAGTAGAATATCCGCAGATAGCTGTAAAAACGAATATCCGGGTTTGCAATTTCAATTCCTAAAAATAATTAAAATGTGTTTTGTTCCCTTGTTTCAGTAACCTTCACAAAATGTGACAACCCGCCTCTACAGTTCAGTCAATATCATGGTGTGACCAATTGGTCGGTTGAGAGTCCAAGGGAGTCAAACGTATCTGATGTTGCTGCAGACACTTCACAAAAGAGTATGAAGACTCAACGTGTACGCCGACATCAGGACGAAGCAAGCCAAATAAGAGCACCCGACATAACGGATCTTGAGACGGTCTAGGTGGTGTCTTAAGCTGGGTTGACTCTAACGGTGTCAACCAGTAGTTGAATGACTTAAAACACAGCCTGATTCATGGAAATACCTTGCATTAGGTACCATCTTGTGGGGCACAGGAAAACACCTCAGGGAGGTGCGAATTACCGCGGCACCAAACAAAATAAATGGACGTCGCAACAACACGTCTAATCTCCAGACCACGAATCAACAGGAACACAAACTTTCAAACTCTAAAACTAACCCAGAGACATCAGACATCGAGACCATCATGACGGCAACGGATCATTCCTCTAGTGGACACCATTAGGAGAAAGAGGAAATGCAAAAACACAACCAGGATACAAACCAAAAAACCAGTCACAACAACCATAAACAAATACGAACCACTGACAACTGAAACACAAACACTGACGCACCCTCAACAAAAACAGGAACCAACAAAAAAAAGACTTCCACCAATTGGAACGTAGGGATTCACAACTACAAACAAATCACAAAATAGCTAAAGACACTGAAGACCACTACGGGAGTCAGCTATACCAAAGACGGACTGAAAATCCAAACCACCTCGACCCATGACGACCAACTGGAACTCAAGGAAATAAAACAGGAATTAAACACCTATACTCTCCCACGTGACAAGCCGGTGAATGTAAGCATCAAGGACTGCCACTAATATTGACCCGGAGGCCATTAAGGCCGAGCCAATTGACTAAGGCTACGCAGTGACAGACGTGCAGCAATTTGCCGAAAGGCAGAAGTGACCAACAACACCCAGACTAATACATTACTTCTGACATTTTTGGTCTCACTTGCTAAGATTGAAGCTCACATCACCGACTTTGGAGTAAGATTCATCAAACAGACTAGGGTTAGAATTGAACACTAAATCCCTCCCGGAACACAATTGTGTGATTCCACAAGGGACAGCGTCGTTGGCACACAAAAAAACCATTGTTCATATCAACCCTGATGCATTAAGTACCTTGTAGAGCACCTCACCCCTACTGCTCTAAAAAGGACAACACTACTTCAGCCCGATGCAAAAATTGCAAAGGGCCACACATGGGCCAACTACAGAAATGCACTGTACATGTGCAACTGTCGGAGGCCAAACGCATTCAAAAGACAATTAGACAGACTTGACTCGCAACACCACCCACACGTCCAGCGACCCCACTAGCCATTGGCCAGAACTATCCTTCTATTCCAAGCCCCCGTCACGCTGTTCCACCGACCAACCAACCAATCCCAGGCCCAACAGCAAAACAGACCTCAGAGGCTGCCATCATTTACCGGTCCTAAACCAATTCTTCCATGGGGTGCGCACAAAAGAAGCCGCAACAATAAGTAGGAAACTACTCTATCACTATCAGACTTGAAATAGCTCATCAAGTTCTTAAAGGACTAAACATTATAAACCTTTACACACTTCAGACATTACCTCACTCGACTTAGGGAGGCGACAAATAAGACAAAAAATCTCATGGTGTTGCTAAAGAGAGTGACTGAATACCTCACGACCAATGACGATGACGAAAGCCATTCATCGGGTTTTTGTAAGGATCGAGAACGGACTACTCACCTAACGCATAAGTGCTAGAAGATTTTTTAAACTTATTTAATTGACATTGCCCTAATAAATGATAAAAATTTAAACACAAAAAAAAATCTACTTCTATTGTTACACTATTTGCAGAAATGATATGCCACAAGGGAGGCAGGAGGCATGGCTATTATGGCAAAGACCTATTTACCTCAATACCAATATTCCTTTCAAAATATTTAGAACATTTCAAAAACTACAGGAATAAATATAAATACTAATGGTGGGATTGTCCATCTTTTAAATGAGAAATATTTATATATATATTTTAACTTTACGTTCCCCTAAGGAAGGCTTCGCGTGCCCCCAGGTATACTCGTACCCCAGGTTGAATACCACTGCTCTTAACCATTCTCTTTACCTATATTCACTTAATGGACTATTTCAAATTTAAAAGTAGTGTTATGTGAATGAAACAAAAACATTATCTTCAACTTCGACTTTGTTTCGCATGTTTCAAACTTTGTTTCGCAACTAGAGTCTGTTCCCTTAATGACAGTTGAAAAATCATATGTTCAGGTTTTGGGTTGCCAACACTTGTAAAAGATCACGGTTTTATTTAAAAAAAATTATAGGTTTTAAAATTAAATGTTATATCTTACACTAAAAATAACGTAAACTTAAGTTTTCTCACACTATTTCATTACTTTTAATAAATTATTTCTATCCAATACGAAATAATATTTTTAAAGTAATTAAAAGTAATTATTCTTAGTTTTGGAATGTTATCAATAACGTGTATTATAGTGCATGCATTAATACTTTTTAATACAGCAATTGTATTTACTTGGAAAAGAGAAAATACTTGTCCTTTCTTTTATATATAATAAATTATTTTTATCAACTGCTTGGGTGAACCATTATAATGAACTTGTTTGCATCATGATCAATCACATGGTTTAGATTCGTCGGTCGCCATTTGAAGCTATATTTGTTAGACCTTTTGTAAAAGTTCTGCGAATAAAAAAAATTAAGTTGAATAAAACTTTAAATAAGCTTTGTGCCCGACCTTATATAAATAATATTGGCCTAAATTACAGTGGTTAATTATAACATTCATACATTACCATATGTTTTAGTTATAGCTGGCCAAAATGTCAGCTTTTGGCATATGGATACGTTAGGGACTATTTCTAGTAACTTTTTGAGCTACAAGTAGACTCGGATCGTGAATGTACTTTAAAAAATGACATTCACACCCCGCTAAAAGTAAATGTGATAGTGTAATATAATACAAAGTTTCCAGAGGCCATCGTTTACCTGCCCTTGAAACGTTCCTCCAGTTCCTGATCCGTAGCGATGGAGTCTGAGAGGTCCAGCAGGACACACAGGACTGTCATGGAGGTCACAGGGAACTTCATCTGGAGGAGAATACATCAACAGTCAGCAGTTCTGTTGAGAAGGAACTTTTACTAAACGTTAACATCATTTTAATAAATTATTAGCTTAATCCCTGACACATCTTGCCTACATTTTACAATTACAAGTTATAAACTGTAGTCTTTAAGGTGGAATGGAAGGGAATACGAGGAAAATCCAGTGTTTCTGCAGTTTTTATGGCAAAATATTTTTTGGACAGAATAGATAAAATATTGCATAGAATTTAATTTTTGTCACATGGTTACCTCAAAATTTCTTGAATATCCGTCAAGGGTGTCCTAGAATTTAATGACAACTTTTTTTCTTCTTTTAAAAAGCTTCTCATCTAATGCTGCTATGTTTATGGTGGATATTCAAGAAATGTTGATATCAACATGTGAAGAAAAATAAACTTTATGTTTCTACTGGAGTTAATTTTATTTACTATAGTAAACAAACTGTTTTTCCATAAAAACTGTAAAAACACTGGCCTTTTCTCGCGTAACCTCCATCCCACCTTAAATATATGGGATCTAAAATAAAGATCTATAAAATATATTTTTAGCACCATATCTAATAACCGTTCGGGGTATAAGCTTATGTACTAATTACGCTATTGATTTTAGGGATTAGAAAGGCTATGTTTATAAAATTATACCCAAATTTGCTTGGAGGAAGTAGAAAAACATCCTGGGAAAATTACCCCCAGTACAATCGACCGAGATTAGAACCTCGATCTCCCCATCAATGGCAGTCTAGTCTACTCTGAGAGTAGCGCCGTAAGACCATGCGGCCATCCAAGGGGTTATAAATTATTGCTCCATATCAATTATATTTTCTTCTATATATCTAAGCCTTAATATTAAAACAAATTTAAATAGGTTCAGTAGAGATACAGAAATCTTTTTTTAAAGTGTGGTTTCACTAATGAATATTTTTAAATGTTTAAAGTAAAGGCTTTTATTAAAAAAACAAAAAAACAATTAAAGTTGATTTGGTAGAACTCAGGAAATTGCTGTCAAAAGAAATGATAGTTTTCTGAAATTACGGCCCCTTTTTCGAATATTTTTGAAAGTTGAATGTTATATCTATTCAAGTGAGTAGGAGATATACCAGACATATAGAAAAGCACATAATTACCAAAATATACATACTTTCCAACAGTTTTTTCTATTGCCTAAATTAATCAAATATCTTTAAAAATAATCACTAATGTTACCATCGAATAACATAGAGATAAACCTAAGCACGTTTGTAAACTAAAAGCCCAACTCTATTGACCGTTGTATTAGTAGCGCTGCTAACGACAAGTTTACCGAATTTGATTTATATCATTAAAATAAATGTCACAGTGCATCTCGAAAGGCTTATCTCTTCCTTTATATAAAACTGGAGAAGTTTACTTAAAATTCGTAATATTTGTGAAACGTAATTATACACATTGTTGCAGAAACATGATGAAAAAATCGTAAATGAAATAATATACACCTCAGTAGAAACAAGTTTAGGAAAAAGTAACATTTCTCTTCACCAAAGAGCGTAACAATCAACTTCCAATTTGATATATCTCAATTTAGTAAATATATCTGCCAATATCTCAGAAACATTAAAGTTGGCATCTAAACCTTTGTTAAGCATATTTGGGGAGAAAAAAGGTTTACCAGCTTTTGCAGCTAGTAGATTAAAAAGATATGTTCTTTTATTATCAGGGTATGATTTTGATATTTGCTACGTCAAATCAGAAAATCATGGTAATGCTGATGGATTATCCAGGTGGCCATTAGTTAACTCTAACAATGATGAATTAGAGAATGATAGTTGTATTGGTACTTATTTACAATGTTTTGAAATTAGTGGAATACCTATAAAATGTGAAGATATAAAGAGAGAAGTACAAAAAATTCCAAAATTTGTTAAACTTACAGGTTATTTGAAGTTTGGTTGACTTATGATTATGATAAGGAGTTAACAACTTATTTTCATAGGAAAAATGAATTGACATTAGAGAGAGGAATACTTATGTGGGGGTAAAGATTTATTGTACCAAATAAATTTCGTAGACATTAGTTAGAGGAATTAAATTCAAGTCATCTTGGAATAGTTAAAATGAAAACTTCAGCAATACTTATATTTGGTGGCCTAATATTGATAAGGACATTGAACAAATGGTCAACAATTTTGCACCCTGTCTCCTGGAAAGACAAAATACATCAAGGAGTATGTAACATGTTTGGAACTTTTCCAAATAAACCATGGTCTAGATTACATGTAGATTTTTTGGGTCATTCAAATTAAGATTATCTTGTTATCATAGATGCATAACTAAATGGTTGGAAGTGTTAGAGGTATCGTCAACAGCAGCATATCAAACCATTGCTCATTTAAGACAGATCGTTGCAAGGTTTTTGGTTTACCTGAACACATTGTAAGTGACAATGGACCACCATTTACATCACATGAATTCAAGTTTTGTTAATGCAAATGGTACTAAGCATACTTTAACACCTCCATACCATCCTCAAAGTAACGGTCTAGCCAAAAATGCAGTAAAATTTATAAAAAAATAAATTGATGATTGCTATTCATGAAATAAGAAATATGGTAGTAGCTTTAAGTAGATTTCTATGTGATTATAGGAACTCAGTACATACTACAACAGATGAAACACCATCAAAATTGAGGTTTAATAGACAACTTAGAACTAGGCTAGATTTTCTACGTTCTAATATAAATGAAAAGGTAGAGCAAAATCAGAGAAAATAGGCTAAATATGCAAAGGGATGTAAAATCGGGAACTAGTTCCAAACTAACGGATACTAGTCAGAGACTATCGAGCAAAGAATAAATGGATTGAAGGGTTTGTTGTATCACGATTGAGTCCAGTAGCCTATTTAGTCAGATTAGGAGCAGTAACATGGAGACGTCATATTGACCAATTAATTAGTTTAAAGTCTTCCCCTGAAACTAGAGTGGAGAAGATATAACCTAGCATTAGAGAGCCATATCCTTCAGAGCTAGATCCCAAACCTAATAGGGAAGGTTTGAGATCTCCTAAGGCATTCAGGGGTGAGAATCATTCTCCATTCGTCCCCAGGCTTGAATCGCATGAAAAGGGCAGTAGTCCAGAATCGCACCCACCTCAGAGATTTGAAATATCACCACAAGTAAAGAAGCCTAGGTATCCAACTAGGTATAGGAAACCTGTAGTTAAATTAAATTAGTAAATAGTTAATAGTATTATTACATTATTTCGCTGTGACTATTAAAAACTATGGCCAGATATAATATTCTGTATTTTTGCATATAAGGTGTTTAAAATGCAAACTATTTCCTTTTGACTATTGGAAATCGTGGTCATGCATTGTATTCTTTATTTTATGTATATTTAGGTATTTTGAAATATCTATAGTCAAGAAATTGTAAGGGAGGAATGTAGTGTATTTTCATATAGGTTGGCTATCATGTGTGTTGACGTAATAAATTGTCTGCTTCCCATCATGCCCCATCCTAAATTACTATCGAGAATCTTAACGATAGCTGGTGTTCCCGACAAAACCATTCTCACTCAAGCAGTAACATTAAACAAAGTAATTGATTTTATTCCAGCCGTCCTTACCATGTTACGGACATAACAGTATATATAAAGATAACACCCAAATTAAGGAGCATGTTTGTATTGCGCTAAGCACGGTCGATCTCTTTTAGAGTCGTAGGCCTACTTATTTGTTTTAGGTCAACTTTGGACTTTAGACATTTATGTTCATTTACGTGTTTGAGAATATTACATTTCTTTCTTGTAAAACTTTTGTTTTTATGGTAGTGTCCATAGTATTGTTCATTCAATTTGACATTTCTAACAGTTGAAAATATTCAATAAATACTTTGGATTGTGATAGTACTGTAATAATAACAGCGTGTTTGGGCTAAACCAATCTGAAGGTCAGTTTGAGGACATATTAGTCCATACTAATGTAACGTTGCCCAGGGAATGCCTGAATGTAGGCTGACAATTGTACATCCTTTTTAGGGATACCTTTCCATGTCCCGATGAAATGAGGTGATGATGATAGTGAATATGAAGGGGTGAATTCAACGAAGTACTTAAACCTAACTTAAGCCTAACTACCCAAATCCTGGTGACCATAAGAATCATTCCCTTTTAGAGAAAAATCCCCCGGTATCAGCTGGGAATCGAGTCCTGGACTTCTAGGTCAGCAGCCAGGTGCTATGACCCCTAAACCACGAGGTCAGTTTGACTAGTGATATCAATAGACTTCGCTTGTCAAAGTGGCAAAACATATCTACGAGGCGGATGAATATCGAAATGGTTTTTACGCAGCTCTTCAGCTTTCAGAAAGCAGCTCGTCAGCTGTCATAAAGAACAAAAGTTAGGTTTTAATCGACTAAAGTAAACTAAAATTCAAACAGCAATAAATATAGCTCGAGTATGAATGCCTCTTTTTGGATCAATATACATGACCTTATTAATTGATTATTGCTTTCTTAAAGCTTCGTTAATCTAGATGTCTTAAATATTGGTCGCAGGAACTTATATTACACATCGATCATATATGCAGCCTAAAGCTCATGGAAGGGCTGGAGCTAAAAAGTTACTTGAGCTAATTTTACGTATTAATACGTCAATTCTTTTTATATGTAGTTGTCACTTTTGATAGAATGTATCCATACGTATTAAATAACAGGAATAATATAAGTAGTAAAATGTTATCAGCGTTGATTGTAAAAATGTTTCTATTTTCTAAAAGGCTCTTCCTTAAGAAAATTGACTCTACCATACATACAATGGAATGTTAAAATCTATTCACTTAAATTTTTATTCTTATCATATTGAAACAGCTTTTTAATACATTTTAAACTATTAAATCCAGATTTCAAGCTTTATTCATAGTATGGTGTTGAATAAAGTAACTATGTCAATGAATTGAATTAAGATTAAAAGTATATATTTGACCAAACTTTAGCGTTTTTGCCTATGAGCTAAGGGTCCCGTGTCCGATTCCCGGCGTGGCCGAAAATTTATTATTGTTGAAAATATGAGTTTACCCTTTCACATTGATAAATTAACGGCTGGGTACTGGATGTTGTGCCTGTCCTAGTCTTAAGATACAGTATCTGGAATATGAAGCTACGACAGGCCTAGCCAACCGGCAGTGAAAACAGTTATGACTTAAAAAACTGACCCAGGCCATAGGCGTAGAAAATTTGACCGAACTTATCTTTCAAGATTTTGGGAAGTTGAATAATGTATATATGTCAGTGTTTGAGAATTCCAAGAAAAACCATTTAAGGGCCAAGGTTGTTCTAAACTAAAAAATAAAATCTATTTGATACTATAAAATGCTATAAAAATTTAATAATTACACTTATTAGAGTTAACAAAACTTTATTCGGCGTAAACACATATTACTTCCTTAAGAATTCATGAATAAGCCACACGACAGTAATTGTGTCAAACCATTTATTTATGAAACTTAATAATGTGTTTTGATAAAATAACCTTTTTCGTACTAATATTTTTATAATTAAATACGTTTTACCTAAATAATATTATTTTGAAATATGAAAGAGTGAAATTTGGTTAAAATTTTTAAGACTTGACTATAAATATACATTTTGTTATGTTTGAAAGAATACAACAACATACCTCAAAAAGCTAAAAGAAGCTTTACTTAAATTGATACATTAGTACAAACTTACATTTGTGTGTATAAATTAAATTAAATTGCTCCTAATTTTTATATTTTTGTGTTCCACTAAATTAATCACTTAATTATTACTTATGACACAACCAATCAGACATTTTGGGTTCGATTTCTAATCTCATTTGGTAACGCGTCTGTTTACTGGCCCAGAACCTCCAGTTCACTTTCCTGCATTAACTGTAAAATGTATCAATAATGAAATCATTATTCTACTTTCATAAAGATGAAATAGTAACAGTAATAATAATAATAATAATAATAATAATAATGCACGTCTGGGCCACATCAATCGTAGCCCAGTAGTGGAAGGCTTAGCCATTACTAATGAACCGTTACCCAGGGAACGCCGGGAACGCCTGAATGTACTAATCGGACATCCTTCCCGTGGAGACTCTTTACTTGTCCCGATAAGATGAGATGAGACGATGGTGAGTATGAGGGTGTGGAACCGGTGGAAACACTCAAACCCAACTTAAGCTTAATTAACCAAAGGTTCAATCCTCGGTTCCGGCACAGATTTATCTGATTACCAAACCCTTCCTTCACCTCTGACAAGACGTGTATTAAATCACAACTTGTGAATGTGTAGAATGCCAGGCCTCCACCGTGGTTCGGATCCCACGTTAAACTGTAGGTCCTCCATTTAATCTCACAATCACCCTACCGTTACACATTAGCGTAAGTGCGTATAGCCCGAACGGGTAGTAAGACGCGGTGCTAATAATAATAATATATAATTAACCAAATCCTTGTGAACGTTGGGGTGATTACCCTTTGGGGGGAAAATACCCAAGGTACCAGCCGGGAATACAACCCAGGAAATTTAGGCTCGTCGCCAGGTGCACTGACCACTACATCACGGGCGCGGTTACACAGATGAAACGGCAGCTGGGGATCTGGGTTTAGTGTCTGATCTAGAGCCCAGCTAGTTTGAAAGTCTTGTTCTGATCCAATCATTTCAGCAAGTTCACGTACGTAGATAGGCCTAATGACTTAAAATATGTAGGTGCTTAGTAAATGTTATACCAAAAATATGTTTTTTTAAAATTATGATCATAAAAAGTACTATCCTTTTAAAATACTTACTATGACATTTTTTACATGATTCCAATATTAAATACGGAACTCTACATAAACTTTCTCGCTCTATTCTGTTTAGAAATGGAGATATTTACTCAAAATTTGTTATATAATACACACTAGCAAACCCAAGAACAAATTGCGCTAGACATATGTAAAACATTTTTTATTCATGGTTTTAAATTTCATAATTTTATTTTTAAAGAATTAACGTCTTCATTTTTATATTTGAATCAATACAAAATATCGATATTGGGTCCCCAAGGGTCAACACTTCGTATTAAAATTTTGACTTCCGGTTAAAATTTCCATCATTTTACTAGGGGATATCTTATGGTTATTGGATTGCTATTAAATTTCTCTTTTATAAATTTTGACCAATTAAATAGGTAAGTATTGACTATTGAGTCTAAAATGAGAGAGAATCGTTATAGCCGATTTTGAGAAAATGGAATTTTTCTCTTTTCACCCTTAAGTAAACTGCTATTAATTTTAGGGTTGGACAGACGGCTTTGCAAAAACTACTTTTTAGGGTTGGGGGGGGGGGATCATGAATCGTCAACATCCATCAACATCTCGGGCTAGATTTTTTTTGACTGTCGTAATACTTTACCTTAAAATGTTGGCAAAGTTAAAAGAAATATATATTTGTGTATAGCTTGAAACTTTTGGTTTTATAAATATATATTTAGAGTAAAAGATGTTTATTATAAATAGATCCACATGTATGCAATGATAAGTAATTTCATATCTCAAATTCTTACGGAGATAAAATTAAAAATTAGAATTTACGTATCAAACCGGAACCCTTAAAGTCATTTTGACAAAAAGTTGAGAGTAGCCATTTGGTTTGTAATATTGATCAAAGCTTAGAAATGAAATTTAATCAAAATCGTTAAAGCCAATTTTAATAAAATCGATTTTTTCTCTTTACACCCTTGGGAAACTGCTCTTAATTTTAGTTTTGGATATCCAATTCCAAAAATTCCTTGGGGTGAACCTATGAAAACCCTATTACCAAGTTTTAGCCCAATCGATAAAACAGTTTAGGCTCTATCCTAATGTACAGACTGACAGACAGACAGAATAACGACATTGCGAAAACCACTTTTTAGGGTTCGGGGGGTCATGAGATGTCGACATCCATCAAAATTTCGAGTATTTTTATTTTTATTTTTTGCAATCACAAAACTGTAAGGTAGCGAGAAAGTAAAAATATTGATATTGGGTCCCCGTGGGTCAACACTTCGTATTAAAATGTCTATTTCCGGTTAAAAATTTTCGACATTTTATTAGAGGTTGCACATCTATGGTTATTGCACTGCTATTACATTCCTCATTTATAAATTTTGACCAATAAAATAGGTAAATGTTGACTATTGAATCTAAAATGATAGAGATAGATCATTGTTGTACAAACATTTCTCCTAAGAGGTTGAGAGAAACAGATCATACAATTTTTGAGAGAATTACACATTTCTTACTCTATGGCATTAGAGAATTATTGCGTTAAAACTTAAGGAGTATCTCTGTACAACTAAAGCTAACAACACTGTATTAATATATTTACTAGCATCTCAGAAACTCTTTGTTTTATAAAATATATTTCATATAAAAGTTTTTAATTTTTAATATTACTACAATTTTGCAATGATAAGTTAATTAGTATCTCAGGTGCGGAGATAAGTAAATTTCCGCTTCTGTAAAGTACCAAAAAGTAATTTTCATGGGAAAATGAAAATATCCAGTTTATTTATAATCTTTATCAACGCCTAGATAAGAATTTAATCATAATCGTTAGAGCCAATTTTGAGAAAATAATAGTTTCTCTTTCCCTTTTTATTAAACTACTCTTAATTTTGGGGTTAAAAAGACACGCAGACAGACGGCATTGCAAAGACCACTTTTTAGAGCTTGTGGGGTCATGAAATGTCGACATTCATCAACATTTTGGGTTAGATTTTTTTTAGGTTGCAATACTTTACCTTTGTTTTCGAAAAGTTAAAAAAGATAAATATTTGCGTATAGCTTGAAAGTTATTGGTTTTATAAAACTTTGTTGCGAATAAAATATTTGTATTATAAATAGACCTACATATTTAAAATGATAAGTTCTTTCATATCTCAAATAGTTTCGGAGATATGATAAACAAATGAGAATTTACGCATCAGACCACAGCCCCTAAAGTCATTTTGCCGAAATATTGAGAGTATCCATTTTGTTTAGAATATTTATAAATGTTTTGAAATGAAATTTAATCAAAATCATTACAGCCGATTTTGAGAAAATCGACTTTTTTCTCTTTTTGCTCTTTAGTAAACTACCCTTAATTTTAGGGTAGATATCCAATTCCAAAAATCCCTCGGGGCAGCTCTATGAAAACCCTAGATACCAAGTTTTAGCCCAATCGGTAAAATAGTTTAGGCTCTAGTCAGATGTACAGACAGACGGAAATTCAAAAACCACTTTTTCGAATTCGGGGGGTCATGAAACGTCGAGATTCATCAAAATTTCGAGTTCGAGTTTTTTTTTACGATCACAATACCTTCTCTACCTGTAAGATAGTGAGAAAGTAAAAATCTAACAACCCCAGAAGTACACTCAAACTTTCAAATCATAGCCTGTCCAACAAGGTTAACAAGTAACACTGTTTTTGATCACCTTCTCCTGAGTACCTTAATGACCGCAACATGCAACGCAGAAATATCCGTCGATATAAATAAAGCACCTGGAGCCTTCAGTTAAGTTATCTATTCCCTCCTTCATGTCACAAACACCGACAACCCAATACTAGTCCTTCAAAGGACGCGCCTGGACTAAAAGAGAACCACTTGTTGTCAAGGTGGTTTTATAACTTCCCTAAAGGTGAGAGGGAGGATGTCGTGTTCTCGCCCACCTTTACTCCTCCCTATGGGGCTGATTCGAAAGATTTATTCCGGCAATTTAACACCGAAACGGAAGGAACGCCGCATTTGTTTGTCTCTGTGTGGGAATCTAATATCAGTGTCGTCGCGTCACGCGAGGCAATCACTCGCAGATGTTGTGGAGCCTCTAGACGACGTTCGGCGGAACGCCCAGAGATTACACAATCACTTCAATCAAGTTTTGGACCCTTCCTCAGGATGTACATTAACTTGTCGCAGGTGGACGCGGTTCACTAAGAGCACCTCTCACTCCACGGATAGCACCTATCTCCAACCCACCTCGGTGGCCGCATGGTATAGCGCGTCACTCTTGTGTTGGACTGGATTTCCTGTGACGTGAAGGTCTGGGCTTGAATTACAGTCTAGCGTACTGTTTTGTTTTTCTTTTAATATAAAATTGTTTCCTATTCGACCTCCATGCAAATGCGTTTAAATTTCCTCTAAAATATTGTCTTCCTCATCCCTATCCAATCAGCGTAATTAACGTACCCGAGCGGATACTAAGACGTATTGAAGAAATAAAACTAAAAATACAGATTGAACCAGATGTACCTTCGTGGTGCAGTTTTCTGCAGTTTACTTTATAAAACAATCAAATTGAGACCAGTGAAATCATATTGTATTTAAAAAAAATTGAAAAAATTCTAAAAATAAAACTGTAGATATGATCCCAATTTCGCTGTTGTTGAGTGAATAATGCAGAAAAGCGCACTTTATACTTTACAGTTTAAAGGTAATTTTGAATCTGCCGTTTGAGGTTGACTTTTAAGGGTATTTAAGTTAATTATGAACTATTTTTGAACATGTTTTATTGGGAGAGCAATTTATATTTTCTTGACCAAAAAATGTATGTTCTAAATTTTGTACCTTATATTTTCATCGATATATAGCCTCAAAAATAATATCATAATTATTTGAGTTTCAATGCTTTAATAGTAATCCCTTAGCCTTGATAGATTTCAATAAATATGTTAAAGTTGGTCTTATACAAATCACAAATATTAAGGAAGGTCCTCAACTGTTGCTTTTTCTAAGATAAAAGTTTGTTAATAAAGATACAATTCTCGAAACAAAATACATTTATTGTTAAAATTAATTTCAAAACTCGCTTGAACACCCTTAAGTATCACTCCGCTGGAAGGACAAGTCAAAGAAGTAGTTCCCCGAGTGTGAGAGGGGTTTTGAACTTTCATTTTTAAGGTAAGATAGTAGGGATTGCGAGTTAAGGGCAGTATCTTTTCAGTTTTTTTATAGCACAAACATCAATATGTTGGCAAAAATATGTAGAATATTTCTCCAGTCAAAACATAGAGTTTAGTAATTTCTTAATATAATAATCTCAACAATTCTTGAATATCTGTCAATTGTTTACTGGAATTTGAGGATAACTTTTCCCCTTCATCTAAAAAATGTATCATCTAACACCACAATGCTCATGACAGATATTCAATAACCGTAGAGATTACAAGTTATAGACAATTAAACTTTGTTTTTACTGGAGCAATTTTTTATTTATTTCAGCCAAAAATATTTTGCTATAAAAACTGCCAAAATACTAAACTAACTTTGCGTTTTCTTCCAGCCCACCTTAAGCTCAAAATAATAATAATAATAATAATATAATTTGTAGCTCGCCACGGAGGCCGAGCACTCGAGGGGTGTTAGACAGTCAAGGCACAAGGTCACTGTTGATCTTGTGGTCAGAGTACACCGAGGGGAGGTGGTATTTCCACATTGTGATTCATCCCTATTGTTTCCCCACCCCCTCTACACGCAAATACAAGTGCACTTTTCTCTAAAATAGTCTTCTTAACCTTCGCCCTTAGATTAAGCCATTAAACATTCTTGTATTTGCTACCCGCACCGATGGGCACGCGGACAGAGGCATCAGTATTGTTTGGTTTTCTGGTGACAGGAGAGTTCAGGGTTCAAATTCTGACCGGATGTACTACGGTGTTTGTTCCTGAATAATTTCCCAGTCTCTCGTAGTACTTATTTGGGTACATATTTTAAAATTCTACCACCCTTCTCCATGCCTTATTAGTGTATATACTTGATATCACGCATTCTCTACTAAACCTTTTTGTGACAAAATATTATAATTACTCTTGTGGTTCAAGATACTGTAATAATAAGATATTAGACGTTAGAATAAACACTATGGGGGTTGGGTGGGGCTAATGCTCTAGATCAGTGGCTCTAAAACAAGAGGTACGCGAGTGACTTTCAAGGGGTAAGGGAGCAGCTCTCAAGGAAAAATTGGCACAATAAAAAGAGAACAAAACATGGTGGTGAAACAAACGTGGTGGGGAATTTTCGAGGTGGCTGAGGGAAAATTTTCTCTTTTCTCCTTTGATTGATTATCTGATATTTAATTTGGGGAATATTTATCGTGGAGGTACATTAAACATTTTGTCATGACCAAGGGATGCAATCTAAAAAATGTTTGAAAATCACTGCTCTAGATCTTGACTACTCAACCATATCTTATTTCTGCTCTCCTGGCGTATCGAGGAATTAATTTCTGAGGTGGGGACACCATTAAGGCGAATTCCTTTATCCCCAGATGGTAGGATGATACGTGAGAATGATGATGGTGGAAAGCAGAGGGGACCTACAGTTTAACGTGGGTTCCGAACCACGGTGGGAGCCTGGCATTCCACACATTCACAAAGCGTGAAAGCACACACTTTTCCAGAGATGGAGGAAAGGTTTGGTAATCAGATAAATCTGTGCCGGGACTGGGAGAAGAATAACACTATTATCATTATTAATAGTAGGCCCCCTATTATTATTACTCAGGGTTTGGTGATATTTGGATGCAGTGGTGATTTTTTTCACTTTCAAACGGGTTTTCATCCAATATTCATGTGAAAACTAGCGCATTATAAATTATTTGTTATTTATAGACAACCAACATTTTTAAATTATTCTTTAATTTAAAACGATAAGCTCTTTTAATTTATTCTTGATAGTCTTAAGCTAAATTTTTATTTTATTTTATAAACTCCCTCTTGACTTGCATAACGCGAACATGTGACACTTTTTTTTTAAATATATTATTTTTTCCCAAATATTTAATCAAACCACAATAGAATCTAGTACAGCACTCGATTGTCTGTAATCGTGATTCAACTAACAAACAAAATTGCTATCCACGTCTGATTAACCTAAATATTAGTTATAGGCTTACTCTCGAACCACAAAAGTATAGAAGTGTGGTTTTATGAATTCTTCACTTGACGGCAGCCAAATTGGGATAAGTTGAATGTTAATATTTAATTTTAGTACAATTATTTTTCAATTTTAATATTTAAAAAACTATATTTGGTAAAACATATTTATACTTTGACGATTTATTTCCATTTTGATAATTATTTATGTTGTGATATTATTCTAGCTAGCTTACTACCTTAAACACTAAGTATATTTTAGTTATTTATCCTCGGCTACCAAACTATGTAACCTGCACAGGTGGTCACGTAGTCTAGGGTTACAGGCTTGTAATACAGGCCTACTGTATGGCCGGGCCAGATTTGAATCATGATTGGTTTCACTAAGGACAAGGGTGGTTTTCTTCATGTTACTTTTACTGTTGTATTCTCATACTCTCTACTTGCAAATGAGAATAAAGTTTCTCTAAAACTCTTTATCTAATCCTTACTTCTTACATTATTTTATTTTTTTACCACGTCTTACTACCCGTTTGGGTTGTACATATATATCATAATCACGCTAATCTGGTAGAAATGAGAATGGTAAAATGTATAGGAAGTGCACGCACAATTTCTTGGAAGAATAGTGTGAAAATTTTAGGAAAAAATACTTTCAGTAAATACAACAGGGATTTGAACCCCGATATCCCCATCAATGGCATTCCAGGTGAAGCGGGTGATAGCATGTATTATTACTAGGATATATTTAATAAAAAAAATGTATTTGTGTTTGGATATTTGGATAAATAATCGTGGAAGCTTAACAGTTAAAAAAATACGAACAAGTATCAACCTTACTATAGTTATGTATTTTTTTAAATTAAATATGTTTGGTCACTTTGGCAAATCTTGTAAATAGAATTCACTTCTCAACTTTAACAGTGAATATTTGCAAGGTGATTAATACCAAACAGTTTTTAATAGTTTTTAAACAGTAATGTGAGACATGTGTCCGTGGGATTTGTGATCAGGCCTTTTCTGTGGGATTTGCGGCCTCACTCCTGCATATTGTTTATATATAGGTAGAGAGTTTGTTTATCTTGCTATATTTATGTTCACGTATTCATACGTAATGTCATGTAATCTGCAGCTGTAGCTTTTGATAAATATTATAAGTGTCTTCTAAAATATTCTCATGGTGCAACTCAAAAAATAGTGTTTTCTAAAAGATCAAATTATGTTTCTAAATATATGCTTGATTTCAGAAATGCAACATTTCAAGTAAATTTTGCTAAAATGAGCTAAATCTTCCTTTCCATAGACTTTTTTTAACTATTAAATTCAAAAGAAAGGTTTTTAATCCTATAGAAACATGTTGACATCTCTCGCCACTATTTGGGCGTGGGGCGTTAGTCATATTTTAGAGTGAGAAACGACTTCTTGGAAGGAAATATAATTTCAAATTCAGGTCTATAACTTTACAACCTCCTTTTGTTTGGGTTAAAATAAATAAAATATTATTGAAACGTACGTTTAGTTTAATGTTCTACTTAAAGTGATCTGAACAGTCCTTTTATATTTTTATCATGAACATAATGTTTTTTGAACATACACTTTTCAAATGGAAATAAAAATTCCTGTTTAAATTCCGTATGTCTATGACAAAATATTGTAAAAAGATATTGAAATTAACATAGGAATAAAATCAAATTGAATATTTTTACTGAAGCAATATTTTTTTATTTTAGCCTTAAGCATATTAGTTATAAAACTTCAATAATGTTTACCTGAAATAAAAAAATGTTCCAGGATGAAAACTTGTTGTCGACATTGTTCCCGTCCAACAATAGAAGATCCAATAGACCGTGTGAAGATCACGTTCAGGCGACGAGAACTAAAACCATGTAACCTTTATTAGCTGCCGGCCCATAGCTCACTTGGAATTGAAAATAATGGATTTCCTGACCTG
Organism: Timema podura; assembly: GCA_033556935.1. NCBI lineage: Eukaryota > Metazoa > Arthropoda > Insecta > Phasmatodea > Timematidae > Timema > Timema podura. The sequence continues at coordinate 38,855,836 of JAVRXN010000011.1, read as the reverse complement.
ATTGACAATTAATTGAACATAAACTAAACTTTTCTGATACCTTAGGGATATTCCATTGGAAAGTTTTGTATTGAAAGTGAGATGCCTTGGGTTCGATTGTATTGTCCATTTGTCATTTAATCTTTTTTTAAATATGATTCGTTATGGGAATAACATCATGTGTTTGATCATAATTTGTCGATTCATTGAATTTACCGCATAGGTCTCTATAATCCTCTCAATTACGTTGTAGTTTAGTGATTGAAAAGTTATTATATATTTTTTTATTCCGATTACATTTAAGATGTCACGTATATTATTAATGTTCTTTAACACTAATATACATATAAACATTTATTTGAGATATTTAACGTGCACTTGCTGAACGGACTGATTAAATCAGTACAGGACTTATAAACTAAATTAAATCTAGAACCAACACAACATCCAGTCCCGGCCATTAATTCCTTACTATGAAAGGGTAAAGCCACATTTAACCAAAGATAAGCTTTTCAGGCATGCCAGGATCTAAACCCGAGACCCTTAGCTTTATAGACAGAAAATATATCGAATAATATTAGTTAAGACTTAGATGTTTTATTTACAAATTATCTATCGAATAAGATAATGTATCGGATGACCCCACATTAAATTGGCTCCTAAACCACTTATAAATCAACTGTTAAGGTGCCCCGACCACCTTTAGACAGGATTCAAACATAAATATCCCAAACGTATTTTCAAATGTTAGGGCCAATGTCTGTTTGGATCATGGCAATATTAGCATGAATTTATTTTCAAACTATTTGAAAAATCAATTTTTATACAAAATTTTAAAATTTTGTTGTAATAAAATTGTTAAAAGTATTTGTCCGACACCTTAACTCAGTCGGTAGCGTAGCTGTATACTGAGCTAAGGGTTCCGAGTTCTATTCCTGACATGACTGAAAATTTTATCATTGATGAATTGTGGCTTTAACATTTCATAGTGATGCATTAAAGGCCGGGGACTGGATGTTGTGTCTATTCTAGATTTAAGTTCGTTTATAAGTCGTGTACTGATATAATCAGCTGGTCCAGAAGGTATACGCTAAATATGTCAAATAAAAAATAATTTAGGGTTAAACAAATGAGATCAACACGCCCATTAAGTTAATAGTCTAAAAAATTAAAGCATTTTACTTTATATAAAATATGAAAGAATAAATAAGAACTTGTTTGATTTTTGTAAATGGTGCACTTTATAAAAACACAAATATCAACACACGACTTACAAATGAACTTAATTTAAGACCGTCGCCTAATACTAAATACATAGCCATTTAATCTTGATTGGATAGCATGATGATCATTTATACTATTAGTAAATATCTTCTTCGACACTCTCCAGAAACGAGCCAGCCTCTTCTTTATATGTGTATGACTATTAATTACTCTAACCACTTATTCAGGGGAGCAATAAAATATAATTATTTATAATTTGTGTGCTTTTGAATAGTGAATAGATAGTTATTAATATAAGAAAAATATAAATAATTACCACACCTTGTGTACTTTGAACTTTACTATTTTTTGTTTGACACTTTTAGTATTTTGACGTTATTAATTGTGTACAATTCATTTGAATAGTGATATACATTAGCGAATGAAATATTATGTATTTCTATATCTAACCAGGAGATTGTGAAGCGAATGCTGCAATTTATGTTATAAATATTTTGCTAGCGTATCTTTCCAGCCTGGTATGAACAAAGCCTCATTTTACGGATAAAGTCAAATAATATATTATATTAATTGATAAGTATTTAACAGTGAAACAAACATTAATTATAGCTATGAACTGAATTCATAATGATTGTGAAAAACAAAATTAAGTAAAATCTTTTCGCGAAATTTATCACTAAACCTTTTAAGTGAGAATTATGGTCAATTTTTCTTATTTAAATGCAAATTAGTGGTAACAACATTCCAAAACCAAATAAACAGTAGGGCCCTACTTTGCTCCGCGCAGAGCTAATCGTTCCTTTACCTAAAACTTGAGATCTTTACTAAAAGCTCTTAAGCTATGTTAAACAAATTAATAGACAATGTATTAATATTTCACCAAAAAGCACAAATGAAATAATATACACTGGTATAGAAATATATTGAAAACAAAGTAACATTTATGTTCACTAAAGAGCGTAACAATCAACTTCCCATTTCCAAGACCACTATTCTAAAAAATATATTTGCTAATACAGTTAAAGCTATTGGTTTTATAAATAAATATATATATATTTTTTCAATCTCCATAGTCCTACAAAGTAGGATGAATCTGGTGTTTCACAACAAGCCACGTCCACTTCCTTTCCCATTGGTGGACGGGTTTTTCGTCACAATGAGATTGGAGGGCCATCTCGGATTCAAGGCGAGCTGTTAGCTATGCGAAGTTTCACAACAGGTAGTTGAGCTAATTTCGTGTTGGCCACTCGTGTTTACATGATCAATTCAGCTATCAGGCGCTTCACAACACAGGATCGTGAGGGGTGCGCATAATTACATCATTAATATATGGCCTGCTTATAGATACCCAGCGTTTCATAACAGACTGATGGTTCAGTCCCCCACGTATTCTCCCTCCAAAACTCTTTCTCACGCCCGCCAGACTGGTTGTATGCAGCTCGGCCTGGCTCTAACCTTGACTTCAAACTATGTCTCCTGTCCTCGATGTGGCTTAGTTACAACTCCGTCAACCCCATGGCACCCACCAATTTCTCCGGTCGGCGCAGCACATTTCAAACACCTCCAAAACTGGTTCTCCCGGCCGGCAGACTGGTTATGGGAAGCTTGGCCTGGCTCTAACCTCTACTTCAAACTATGTCTCCTGTCCTCGACGTGGCGTGGCAACACCCAAGTTGACCTCGTGGCACCCTCCAATTTCTCCGGTCGGCGCAGCACATTCCAAACACCTCCAAAACTGGTTCTCCCGGCCGGCAAAGTGGTTATATGCGGCTCTGCCAACATACCTTGACTTCCAAACCTGGACCCCTAATTTTGAAACTTTGGAAAATATTCGCTTGCGAGCTAGCTCACAACTCATGAACTCGCAAATCGCAGGCTGTACTAAAACAGAGCTAATTTTGAAAGGTTTCTACTGTCGTGCGAGTCGGTGTAGTGTTGTTTCGCTTGCGAATGAGTTTTCAATCCGACAACACTGTAAAACCATGACGTGTGCCAAAGGATTGAGGTGATGAGATGCCACAACACGCCATTATACAAGATACGTAACTGAAAGTAAACACTATTATTGTATTGAGTGCATCATATAAAACGATTTGTTTAGTTTTATTAGGAAACAATCTTCCCTTTGTATACATCTACGCTTGTTGTCTCAAAAATGTTCAAGTTATATGAGTATATGTAAAATCGTACAAACATTTAATGTACACTTTAGCACACTTGGTAGCGTGCTTGATTCAATCTCAAATTTTCACGGGTTTGATCCCACCCCTAGTTGCGATATTTTCATTTTTTTGTCTGAATTCAAATCACTTTTTAGTAATTAGAATTCAGTAAAATATTATTTTATTTTCGCAACTATTTTTAAAACATAAATATTTCCTAAAAGTGTTTTCTATACGAATAATAATTAGCTTGCTTAGCCTTATTTTAATATGTGTACATTTTTATGTCATAAAACCCATTAATTTAATTTTAAATAATCATCTACATACAAAATTTCAAAATTAATGTATATCTTAGACTCTGATGTGGGCCTACCGGTTTTAATTTACTACTTTTTAAAATTATTTTTAAGGACTAATATGTTAGTCTATGTAGGCTCAAATACCTTGTATACTTCTATAAAAAATATTTAAAACAAATTATATGCTTACTAATACGATCATATAAAATTAAAGTTTAAAATCTGATAAATTTAAAAAAATTTGGCGATGACGGGATTTGAACACGTTAACTATAGAATATGAGACAGTCACCCTACCAACTCAGCCGAATTGACGTCTTAATTAATGAGGAAAATTTAGAATATATACATATATTTTCACCTGAACTAATATTTTTATTGAAGGATTGCATAAAGTGTACAAAGCAATCATATTTTTTCTTCTGTAAACCTATTTTGTACGTGGGTAGGTTTATTTCAACAAAATCACTCTCATAAAGCTACAACCGAAGAGGGGGATGGCATCCATTTTGCTATTTCACTGCCTACTCGATAGACAAGGCCCGTCTCGCACGGTGTGAGGCTGGCGAGTAGAATCCGCTCGCTATTCGATCGTGTGACGTCAGTTTTCACAGCGCAGAAGTTTCAAAATTAGGGGTTTGCGAGAATGTGTGCGAGATGAGAGAAATACGCTAATGAATCGCTACTCGCACGTTTCAAAATTAGGGGCCCTGTTCTCCCGCTATCAAAGCAGTGTGACTACACCTCTCTCCTCTACGTTACAGCCGTCTGGGAGACTAAGACTGTTAAACTGGTCCAACAAACATGTGGGATAGTTTTGAATCCACCCTGGTCTTAGATAGCTACTTGAGAAACATACTGCGTTGTTTGCCTACAATCCAAGTCAATATTCATAATTTTCACGCACATCACGAAAAAACTCCTTGCTAAGAAAAAACAAGTATCTCTCCTCTTATTTTCATACGAGTCCTGGGAATATCTCCCTGATAAAGACGGACATCTTTCCTCATTTTCATACGCATTCGGGAAAAACTCCTAATCATTTTCCAAATAAATTTTTGTCCTAACGTCCTACCTTCTAATTTTAGACTTGTGGATTCAAGCTCAGCTGACTATATACCATTTTGTGAGGAAAATGTTTCTTATTGATCTACCCGACAAGCCTAAGCCATTTACTGAGATAAATCAAAATTTAACTGACTATAAGGCATTTATCGAGGGGAAACTGATCCTATCTAGCTACCAATGCACTCCAGTATATTTTCCAAAGAAAATTCGATCTTATCCTATTACCGTCTGATTTCAAAGCATTTTATTGGTGAAACTTTGAACTTAGTCGACTCTAAAGCATTTTCCTAGGAAAACTACATTTTTTCATGCTACCACCTGACCTTAGATAATTTTCTAATGGAGAATTTTAGCTTAAATGACTCTTTAACTTTTTCCGGAGAAAATTTGATCCTATTGAGTTACCACATGACTTCAGAGAATTTTCCGATGATAATTTGTACTTAGCCGACTCTATAGCATTTTCTGAGGAAAAGTCAATCTTTTCTAGCTATCAATTGACTATATACCATTTTCTGATAAAAAATTTAATTTAGCTGACTTCATCGCATTTACTGAGGAAAATAAGATATTTTCACCTGAACCTAGACATTTTTGAGGAAAATTCGACCTTAGCCAACTCTATACCATTTTTACGAGGACAATTATAGCTCACCACCCGACCCTAGATCGTTTTTCGAGTAAAATTTGAACTTAGCTGACTCCATATTATTTTCCGGGAAAATCGATCTTATCGTGTAACCAGCCAACTCTATTTATCTCTTTGAGGAAAATTATATTTCAGATTAATCCATACCATGTTCCGTGAAAATTTAGATCATTTTTCGATGAAAATTTGACCTTAATTGATTATATAAAACTTTCCGGGGAAAACTCGATTTTATCATTCTACCAACAAAATCTAAGATATTTTTCTAGTAAAATTTGAACGTAGACAGACACCATTTTTACGGAGAAAATTTGATATTATCATACTAACACCCGACTCTTTATTCGAGAAAAAAAAATTACATTAGTCAGAATTGTGTCACCTATCCGTACCTACCGCCCGGGAATTAGGCTCTGCCAGCGTCTTACTCTCCCTCTGCCAGGTAGACTTGCTTAAGAAAGTCATGCATATAGCACTAATCCAAAATATCAAGGCTTATATATTTCTGTTGTGTTCTGTATAGAGTCTCGACCTTTTAAGATGGACTAACTATTGGAATTAACTTCTTGAAACGAAACCTAAAGTCTAGTGAATACTTACACAACATTTTGAGTACACTAGGATCGAACGAGATATGTTGAAACAGTTGACATTAGTAGGAAAATAGTGTTTATTTGGCAAATAAAACTACGCATTGATAATCATGCATACAAACAAATATATGACTTTATTTATTAAATGGCAGCTGAATCTATACACTTTCCAAGTAAATACTCATACAAACAAAATAGAACATATATTGGTGCGTAAATATAATTTCAAAACAAATATACGTTACAATAAGTACTTGGAGATACCTAAAAGTGTGTACCTTGAATCTATATTTCTAATTTTTTTATCTGTAATCAGAGATAAAGGCCTTAGACACCGGTACGAGTAGCGCAAAACCCAACAAATATAAAAAGTTGAAACTTAGACTCATGTTAGGAAGCCTGGGGGTGGTGACCTTGAGTTTTATCTTTCCATGTATGAGATACTGATATCTAAGACCGTTTGACCATTGGTTCCTGTAGTTCATAAACCAAGAAACATATTTATTATTTATATATATATTTATTTGAGGTATTCAACGTGCACTTTCTGAACAGACCGATTACATTATTACACTAGAATTACTATAAGCGAGCTGGAAAGAGCCTAACAATTTTTCCGGGAGAGGTGGTCTCACATACCTTACAGGGTTATTTTACATGCCAAAATCGACATGGGACCAATGGCTTTACTTACCCTCCGAAGGAAGTTGTGCTACGAATTTTATCGCTCAAAAAAATCCGTCTACCCCAGTTGGGTTTGAACCCACGAACATCGGTACTTTACCCCAAGACCACCGAGGTCGACAAGAAATGGAGTAGGCTGAAATTTTACCTATACTTACCTTCTTAAGTAAATATTAGGGTTTACACATTGGGCTTATTTAAAAAAAACTGGTAGGCCTAGATGTTGCGAGATTGACGGCTGGAGCCCCGTGCCCACAGATAAGAATGAAAAAAATAAACCTAGAAATCTTAAAATGTTCGTATGAACTTAGGGAAACTTTATGATATCCTCCTTGGGGATTTATTGTTTTAATCAACAGCTTTAGCGTATTTATTTTTTTGCTTTTACATTCATTGAAAGCCTTAGAGCCCATATTGGTGAAACGAAAAAACCACGAGACATGGAAAATGTAAGATTTGCATTGGCCAACGTACTTAGGCTAACCTTAATTTTTTGTTTGCACACAGTTTGCGAAACTGAAGTCTTAAGCCCCGTAATCATCAGGTGGATCTTTTAAACCAAGGACAATAAAAATGGAAAGTTTGGTATAATTACTTATGGATACCATCAGGAGTGCGCCTCAGGCGTTTAATTTTACTGTTGAATATACTGCAAACCTCACACCTTGGACTGCGTGATTGGTGGTCCAAATTTTTTAAAAATGTTATTTTAGTAGGAAGAGTTCTTTAGAAAATACAAGCTTTTTTTCCAGTCAACATTGATAACATTTTATCATTTCTTGTTATTGTATAACTATTTGTAGTAGCTAATACAAATGACAGTTACTGATCCCGTGAATTGACGTATTAATACGTAAAAGTAGGTCTAATAGATTTTTGTCTTCCCATGAAAATTGGACTGTAGGTAATTTTAATTTTAATTATATATATATAACGGACTTAAATCGCATGAATGCTGGTTTTTTCATGTAAAAAAATTCAATATTATTTTTTATTATGAGTATGTGCTGTTGAATATAGTAGTGAATTATTTTCATTTTAATAACATCTTTTATGTTGCGACCTTATTAAAAATCAACTTTATTTTCTTGGGGAAGGGTAGATATTGTTTGTCAACGTATCAGAAGTTGAATAAGACCACTAACTTCATCTAGGCAACGCCGGGTAGTTGCAGATAGTTTTTATATAACTGAGCTAAACAGGTGCATAAGCTATCGTATTAATGTTATTTTTGTTTCAAACAGCCGACATTTCTATTAATTTATTGGATCATACATTGAAGTGTGTATTAATTTAATTTTTTGTTACTAAGGTGAAATTATGTATAACTTTACTAACGTGATAGTGTATAATTTTACCAACGTGACATTACATACCATTTTATTATTATAGGTTGATAATATATTCAAGTGAACTCATTAATTTCAATAGCCTATACTTTCAATTTAAATTAAACAAAATTTACATATCAATTTATACTTTTATATTGTTTTATGTCATAAAAACCCCATAGCTTTTAGTATCTCTAAGGTGTAAGTTTATGATTAATTATTTTTATTGTCTTTTATAAAATAAATACATAAAATAAAATAAATAAATAAAAACAAAATTTGTATCCCAAGTGACACATTAGTTAATTTATAAATTTCCAGTAGTTATGGATGATCTCATTCTATTTTGGATGTGAATCCTTTCTGTTTTAGGTTGTCAGTATAATACACTTTGGTAGAATGTGGGCTACTCAATTAGATAGCTACCTAGAAATCAGATTTATTTTAAAACGCCTTATATATATGCCACCCGTACTACTTATTATATTGTCTGATTGCAGAACCAACAGGCAAACACTACTTTTAAAAATCCAAGTTAATCGATTTATCTTGGAGATTTAAAACTCAATTTTGAAATGCATAACTATTTCAGAATTCTCGTTAATAAAAGGTTATTATATATTATGTAGCCTATAAATTATAATATATAGTCTGATTTTGGTTTGAAGCACAGTTTAGAAAGTTCAAACATATTTGCTGCTAAGATTGATAAGATTTTATTATATTATTTGGGTTAATTTATAAGTATGGATAATATCTATCAAAAGTGACAGCTGCAGATAACATTATTTTTGCATCAATGTATTAAGATCGTTTTAGTAATTTTAGTAGCTACCCAATACCATTCTTCCTACCAAAATTAGCCTATAGTTAAAGGTGAGAATGTAAAGGACACGAGAAAAGCTAAGTGTTGTTGCAGTATTTTTTATAGCAAAACCTTTTTTTGGGGAAAAAAAATTAAATATTGCTTCAGTACAAACATAAATTTATCTTTCTTCACAAATTAATATCATCACTTCTTGAATATATCTCATAAACATGGTGGCATTAGATGACAAACGTTTTAAATTAAGAGAAAAAGTTGACATTAAATTTCAGGATGCCCTTGAAAGATATTCAAGAAATGTTGAGGTCAGCATGTGTAGAAAATTATATTCTACGTTTGTACTCGAGAAATATTTGATTTATATTTACCAAAAATTGTTTTGATATAAAACTGCAGAAACACTTACCTACACCACACCCTTAAAGTTACTAAACCTGTAGCAACTAAAATAGTTCACGATGCTAGTCAGTGTAATATTGCTATATAATGGTAAGAAATGTGTGATTGCAATACAATTGCAGGAATAGTGTGATTTCAATATTATACCAGGTACTGTGTGATTGTGATACAATGATAGATATTGTGTGGTTACTATTGACTATGATGGTAGGTATAGTGTGATTTGCCATACTATGGTAGGATCATAGGTATATCTTTTCATAGGATGGTATGTGTAGTGGAATTGTTATATGATATTAATAATAATGTTATTGCCATAGAATGGTATGATATGTGATTGTCAAACTATGGTAGCTATAGTGTAAATGGTATACGATGGTTTGTATAGTGTGATATGCTATAGTATGGTAGGACCGTAGGTATATTATGCTTATCATACATTGGTATGTGTAGTGGAAATGCTATACAATACTAGGCATAATATGATTGCCATATGATAGTAGGTATAATGTGATTGCCAAACTATAGTTGTTATAGCGTAACTGGTATGAGATGGTAGGTAGGTATAAAGGTATAATGTGATTTGCATAAAATAATAGGTTTAATGTAATTGCCGTACGAAAGTAGGTATATTGTGATTGCCACAAGATGGTTAGTAGATTGTGATTGTTATATAATGATAGGTGTAGTTTAATTGATATAGTATGCAGTTGTTGTGTGATTGACAAGATGGTACATGATGTACTATCTTGGTTTAATGCAATTTATATTCTATAATTATAGTGTGGTTGGCTGTAGTTGTAGTGTGACTGTAGTTACCTGACAGTTACACACGCTAACAAATTTACTTTCAAATACTTACACGTCAAATCATATGTTATGCAGCTGTCACTAATATATACAAATAATAAAACTGTAAATTTGTTTGTTTCGTTCGATTTCGTCTGTTTGTTTCCATTAAACCAAAAATCACTCATCGGATCAAGTAGAGACTTTTTATATTGTACTCCTGGTCTTTAATAACAAAGGATAAGCTATAATATGATTTTGGTAGGAGAAGAGTAGAAGTTAGTTACTAAAGTTACTGAAACAATTTTAATATATTCATAAATCAATACATGTGATTGACAGCTATAACTTTTGATAGATACTATCAGTACCTATAAAATAACATAGATAATATAATAAAATGTTATCAATATTGGCTGCAAAGAAATATGTTTGAATTTTCTCCACTGTTCTACTGTTCTTCCAACCAAAATCAGGATAAATAATATATATACACCACATCACGCTAGCTCAATCAGCGAACGAAGCAGTGTCGAAATAAACAAACTGTTAGTGTGGTTACATTTGTGTTTTATATTTGTATCTATTAAAATATATTATTTTTAATGTATATATATTATTTGTAAGTATCCTTGACAATGAATGGTTTGGAAATATCAACAAATCCTGAATATAGAATTAATTTTTTTTATGTCTTACTTGATTGCCAAATCAACTGCAATCCAAAGAGTAGTTACGGAATACATTTCAATATTAAATTTTAAAGAGAACTATATTTTAGATTGGTTGTTTTACATTCACATTAATAGGCAAATTGTAATGCATTAACATTTAAAACTTACACCTATGTAACGTTCAACATATTTATGTGATTTGATCTTACATTTATGTGGATACATGTTCAGACAAATAAATTAATCATTCTGAAAATTGAAAAATGACACCTGGACACGGGAATCGAACCCGGGACCTTTGGCTTGGTAAGAGCATTGGCGTACTAAGCCAAAGGTCCCGGGTTCGATTCCCGTGTCCAGGTGTCATTTTTCAATTTTCAGAATGATATCTAACTGAACCAACTACCATTAATATAGCTTCGGCTATTTACACTTATTATATAATAAATAAATTAATTCTCTCCATTAAAAGGCAAAATATATTAATTAAAATTGTATACAGAAAGCAACAGCAAATATCCGACTGTTTAAATGTTAGTAAATATATTTCGATAGAAACATAAAGGTGGCTGGGGTGTTGAGGGAGACAAAATGGGGGCGAGTCTATGCTTATTCCTGAATCTTCGTATGCAGATTAAACGCTGATCTTGAAATTTAATTATTTTTTAGCATTTTAAGTTGTCGAATGTGTTGATGTATTGTTTAATGAGAGCAAAGGTGCGTGCAGATGCTGGTGTCACACACACACACACATAATCTATATAGGTATATAATATCAGGCTCATTTGGTCTGGTTTACCAGGTAGCTAGGAATATATATATAAAATGTCAGACTCATTTTTTCTGGTTTACTGATGACTAGGAGCAGTTTGATTATTTTTAAATGGTTGCCCACTTTCCCTTCATACAGATACGAGTATTTTCCCCTCAAATCCTACCATCTTCATTCCTACTCATATTTGATTTTTATAATTATATTTTGCGCAGTTTATTTTGTATTTCTTTAAATATTTGAGTTTAATTTCAACAAATATTATAAATTATGATTAAAATATTGTTATATTTTTGAAAATTAATCAAGTAAATGGACCACGTTTCAATATATTTATACCTAAAATAAATCTGTGATAAAACTAACCAAAATGAAGACTTTAATGAGCATCAAAACCTTCCCACCTTAAGTTGGCTACCATAAATACAAAGAATTAAGCATTAATTGAAAACTAGTCATGTTGTAAACATGCAAATAAATAATTAAATAATTACAGAATAATTTGATAAATTTTAAAATATAATAATCATAAAACTGTCTTTCAAGATTAAAATGTTAGTTTAAAATAAATAGGCTCATTTTATTATATTTGAATTAAAATTACACAAACATCCACATTTATAAATAATATACATAGACTGCTTATTTTTGTAACTAGTTCATGTATTTATTAAAGCCCAATTAAATATGAATAAGTCTTAAGAGTCTGTCTCACCCAATAGATAACGCCCAGCTTGGGTAGGAATTATAGCTCAAACCAGATGTCGCATCGTGGTGAAGTTTTTTGTACTCTAGAAAACAGTTGATTCGAGACCAGTGAGACTGTTTAACCATATTTTAAAAATTACAACAAAATTGGAAAATTATTGTTTTAAATGAGAAAACTACTAAAGTGATTTAAATTTGGCTGTTGTCAAGTGAAAAATGCGGAAAAACCACACCTCTAAACGTTTACTGGTTTGAACGTAACAAAATATGTAACAACCCGGTTAATCAGGCGTGAAATAGGCCGTTAAATTACATCTAACAATATTATTACTGTCATAAATAGCATGTATTTTAATAAACCTGGTTTAAATACTGTATAATTATATTTAGTTTACTATTGATTATATAAATGTACAAAGGCCTGTTATTTGAGATATATTTTTATTAGTAAGAATTTTCATCACATTTAAAATTATAGAGGGGTTTATTGTGGACTTTTATAGTAAGACAATTAAACACCAATATTAATAGAGAATTTTAATTTGTTTCATTTATTTTACAGAGGTGTGTTGATTTTAAATACAATCTTTTCAGAGTAATTCATATACAGTATAATTTACACAATTCAAATATACTCTTATTTGTATTATATATATATTAATAAAGGCTCTTTTTTGATTTATTTTGAAGCCACCGAGATCGAAAAAAAGTTTAGTTATAGTAAAATATTGTAGACTTTATAATGTAAATGTTAAATTTTACCTTCATCGTTTGAAAAATCTATGGATAGTAAAATTCTCAACACTTTTTATTGTCTTTAAGAAAGACAATTCACAAAATAATTAATTTTTTCAGTGATATGTGATTAATTCATTGAAAAATACCATATTCTATACATAATGCAATAAAATGTTGATATAAAGAGACAATTTTAGTTAAACTCCTTGTTTAATATTATCATAATGGTTTTTATAACATATTTAACACTAATTAAGAACTAATATTGTATTTGACAATAGGCCTTACTGTAATAAATACGTTTTGAACTACCCTTAGTTGTTTTATGCTTTAGATTAGGTGTCTTGAGCACACAAATCATTCAACGTACTAAATATATTAGTGGATGAAAAATAACCAAACAAACGTTGTCATAAGCTTTAGAAAATTGTTGTATTGATATGGTTGCGTATAAATTTGAAAACGTTAATCCTGTTTAATTCAATTTTTATCAAATAAAAATAACACTGATGTTATGGAAATGTGCTGTAATTTTCATATAGAAAGTATGTGAAACTCCTCAAACGGGTTAGATAAGATATAATTTACTTCATACGCTTTGAAACAAGAGTTATTAAACGGCTTAATTATCGAGGCATGGGTGAGGAGGGCAATAAGAAGGAATACACCTGCATTCGCGTCAAAAGAGGCTGTAAAACTCAAAATAATATATCATATTTGGAAAACCACCTTCAGAGCACCCGGCGTGATACAAACTTTTGTCTTCACCGGAAGTATAGTCCATTGTGATCCCTGCGCCTTATAGCACGTGGCCATTGATGTGAGAGTTGTGGATACAAAATGACAAAATAAATTTACACTTGGATCATAGTCGAGACAGATATCTCTGTCAGTTATCATATAAATGAAATCCATCCAGCTGAAACCAAATAGATACTTACGCAACGTTTTTCTGTTGCATAATTTGTTTTTACATCACAAAATATTCTTCCCCGCCTGGAAAAAGTTACTTTTATCTGGTTTAACGCATCTGCTATGAAATAATATTTCAATAAACTAGTTTATGACATAACCTCCGTTTCATAATAGCTCCCCACCTTCACTGGTGGACATATGGTATAATCTGTTAGACTTAGATTTTGTAAGGACACCTTTGACGAAGACGTTGGGGTCTAAATCTCAAACAGGTGAGGGTGATATATATTGTGGTTTTCCCCATACTCTTTCTGCTATAATGTTGGTGCATTTTCTTTTAAAATACATATAAAATAAGCTTTTGCAACAACAACTGAATACAAATTTATTTGGTGAGATAATGAACACAGGAGTTGAAACTAACCAACTCCACACCAAGCTGCTAATCTTGATAATTGAAGCAAAAGCTTAGATGAACATGGTTTGAAGGGTCTAGCCGAAATGTAACATTTAAGTTGGGAATCTCTAAATTTAATAGTACATATAGTCATCATTATCATCAACAACATCATCATAATCAACTGTTTCCAGCCTGCGGCCGGATCAGTTTAGTAAAATGCCTCCATCTTCCTCAATCCTCCCACCATTCATCCTCCTTTATTTCTTCCATTCTTTTCCTTTCACTTGCACACTTTCTGTTATCTGCTCCTACCATATTTTTACTGCCCTACCTTGCAACCTTTTTCTTATTTACTTCTTTCCATCATTCTGTTTGGTACCCTCTTCTTTTCCACCCTCGCTACACATGCCCATACCATCTCAGTCTTGCTTCCTCTACTATCTCTTGTACTCCCTCTACCCCCACTATCTCCAGGATAACTTCATTCCTAATCTTGTTTTTCCTCGTGACAGCTAACATGCTTCCCACAAACTTCATTCCCATGGCCTCCACTTTCCTAGTCTCTCTTACATTTAATGTTCATGTTACTGCTACATGTGTGACAATAGGTACAAAATACGCCCTGTACAACACTTCCTTACTCTTCAAGGGCACTTCTCTTACACACCTATGGAACAACTCCACCTACTGTCCTCTTCTAATTTGATCCTCTCTAATCCCATCCTTTGCCTCAATCCCGCTTACAGAATATTTTACATTTTGTGTTTTTCTCAGTTCTACTCCACCCAACTTTATAGCTTTACTCCTCCTCCTTGTCGTTATCATCACAACACACATTGCTGTGAATATAGTGAAGTTTAAAAATGATGGTTAAATTCAACGACTTTTTTTTCCAGCACTGCGTTTTACTTCTTTTTCGGGTTATACGCTCCAAGGACGTACTGTATTCATAAAACTTGAGGTGGGCTGGAAGGGTAAACGCTAATTTAGGTTAATACTTTTATATTTTTATAACAGAAACTTTTTTTGCCCAACATCTATAAAAAATAATCGGTGAACATGTTTACTTTTATTTTTCTAACAGTAATCTCAACAGTTTCTTAATGTTTGTTATGGGCATCACATAATTTAAACTAATGTTTTCTCTTAATTTAGGAAAATTATTTATAGTACCAGGTAGTTTGAAAGATATTTCATTATTGCCCTAGATACTCACATTGGTGGGCATGCAGGTTAAATGTCAGGCTGATCTAATCTGTTTTTCCTGTAACATTGAGGATGAGGATGGAATCCCAGCAGGGTATATTGAGGGTGTTTTTTCCTTCATAGTTTCCCACTCTTTCTTTAAACACAATTTGGGTGTATTTCCTTTTAATTCTACCTTTCGCATCCTTACTCCTTTATTGTAATTAAATTCAGGTGACCCAGACGAGTAATAGGAGAGGGAAGAAAATTGTATATATTTTTCTCTTGAGTCTAAAACTATGCATTGGACTGGTAAAATCTCAAAACAACTTCAGATTTAAAGGGGCCGCCTCAAAGTGAGAATTGCCAAGCAAACGTTCATCTCTAAAACAATATAATTATAATATGATGAGTTTTTCAAAAATGGTTCACACAAAAATAAATCCGAAGGATTCCAACAGGGCTCTTTTTTTCTTTAACAACCCCATAGTTGGAATTTAATTAATAGGAAAAAAATTGTTGTATTAGCTCATTTACAACCACCTTTTAAGCCTATTTGTGGAACTTTAAGATTATATTTGATGAATGTATTTATATTTGTTTAGCACCGCGTCTTACTACCCGTTTGGGTTACATGCTTACTTAATGAAAAAGGGATTTAGATTTAGCATTTATCTACAAAAGACAATACATTTTTGATTAGCTCATAACATAGCATGATATTTGAGAATTAGCAGCGAGCTTTCCTCTTTATCTTGGAATAGTAGTTGTCTTTCCCCTCATTCTTATAAACATGATAAAGGGCGGTTGTTGGAGAAGGGAGAAAGGAGTATATTCTTAAAGAGAATCGAGAAGTAGTTGCAGAAAAGAACCACACCATTGCATTTTTAGCAGGGTGGCCTGACAGCGATTGATAGTTTCTCGCTGACCGAGGCTGATGCCTTATGTAGGCCTCTAACCGCAGCGATGAGAAGCTTTGTAGACGTCCAGGAATTATATTTTGGGATTTGAATTGAAATTAAATTTGAATTGAAAGGCAATGTATCCACATTTGCGTGGAGAGAAAGTGAGAAACTGTGTTGGAAAAACTACCGTTAGTAGATCCTGTCGGGATTCCATCCCCACCCTCTCTAGCACAGGTAAACCAGATTAGATAGAGGTAAAAGGTATTTCTATAATTATGTCCTCCCTATATGTTTAAAAACTGTACCTTTTTTTAGTTTTGTAATGTTGAGAAAATTCATGAAATTTGAGAGCAGCTCTATTTCAACGACCTTTATCACGAAATGTTGTAATTCTAAATTCTAAGTAAATTGTTTTAAACACAGTTCTAGTTTTCCTCAAATAAATATTATTTTAAAGAGGATCATGATATAGGATTATATAATAATTTATTATTATTTTGGAGTTTTTTTAGGCTTTTTAGTTACCATTCCCATACAAAATTCAGGAATATGAGGATATTTTGATTCGGCTATGTGATGTCCTTAATATAATTGTGATAAACACGTCGAAAAAAGTTGATGTACCTTTCAGAACGAAATTAAAAATTTTGATGTAAGTAAGCAGAAACTGTGGTAGAACAAAATTGAGAGATGTGTCTAAACTTTTGTTCCAGATGGAATTTTAAGAACCCATTTCAAGTCCGACTAACCGGTATTTTAGATTTAAAAAAACTATGTTAGAACCAGAGAATAGCGAAGTGCGGTTTTCTTCATTCTTTACTTGACAGCAGTGAAATTGGGATCTGTTAAATATGTATGTTTATTTTTAAATAATTACTTTCCATTGTTGATTGTTTTTAATTAGGTAAAACGATTTAATTGATCTAAAATATTGTTTTCTAAAGTTTAATACAGAAAACCGCTTCACAATGCGACGTCTGATTCAGTCCATGGGGTGAAATTTGATCAACCGAGAGAGAATTTGAGACTAGCAGGTCTTGAACAGAATTTGTAAAGTTTATTTTTTTCATCCTGTATTAATAATTTGTATTTGTATGACTTATTTATTTGTCAACATTTTTTCAGCTGACAATTCTCGAAAACTTAGTGTTCATTTCTGATGTAGGACTTAGCGAGGACTTAGCGAGATAATATGAAAATGATAACTAAACTTTTTATATCCAAATAATTTTTTTGAAAATCATATCTAATAACTCTTACAATGCTAATAATGCCAATAAACCTGACCAAATTTTAACCATTAAAAACTTTGCTTTATTTTTTTTTACCTCTTCCCGTCATATTAATTTTAGAATCATGCTCATCACTTAGAACTTTAAATTACCTAAGTAGCCATTAATGTTACAAATGGGCTTCACAACATTGTCAAATCAAAAGGAATAATCTGAATATTGAAGAAATAATCTCTTTATTTATTGAGAAATGAGTAAACAAACATTTTTAGTTTAAGATTAAGAAAATACTTGTTTCTTTTTATTTAAATATATATTTTTTATAAGATCAGAACCACAAGAATTCACTGTACCTAAATATTAGAAATAATGCTTGCCAAAAAATTGGGAAATTGGCATTTCAAATGTTGTGAAATATTTAAATATTATAATTATAAGATTGATGAAGTTTAAAAAACTATGAATCAACATGTATAGCCTCTTATAAGTTTAACATGTTTCAAACTTTGTTTGAATCTAAATAAAACGTATTGTATTGCACCGAAATAGCACACACAACAAGTTACTTGAAATAAATCATCAAAAATAAATCTTTATATTGGCTGTTTTCAATCTATATAGTAATATAAAATATGTTTACTATAAAACACAAATAAATAGACAAGTAACAATAACTATTAATGTTTGATATTTGCTCTACCAGACCATTATAATGGTGAATTCAGTGCCTCTTAGTCATTCGACCAGGAGATTCATTTTTCATATTTTATTTATTAGCACACTGTTGATGCTATGTTGATAGTAAATTGTTGTTTTAAAATAAATACAAGGTTTTAGATTGTTTGCAGCAGCTGTTATATTCACACTGTTTTAGCTCTGAACAAAGTTAGGCCGTGAGTAGTAAAACTCAAAACATAAAACGAGAGTTAACAGTTAGTGAAACATTAAAATGCGTATATTATATAGTCTGGAGGAGAGTAAGGGGTGCATTGCTGACAATAAATAAACCATCGCCACATATCCTTAAAACATAGGGTTTTTAAGAGGATAAATGAGAGTAACGAACCTCATTATCAACAATTGTAAAAAAAAATAATGTGTAAAACAAGTTAGGGATGAGTTCACTATCGTCAACAGTGAAAAAACACACGCGATGATCTTATGCAGCACTATGTTGTGTCAAAATAAATGATAGTAGATCCAGAGTTGACGATAGAAAACTGTCAGCAATTCTGGAAACGATAGGCTGAACGAAGGGAGCATAGAATGGTCGCGATGTTGCCAACACTGAAAAATAACACTGTTGTCAATACTTGAAACAAGGCTCCACCAGGAAAGTATACTATTATTATGGTTTTACCTTGTCTCTGACTTGGTAGAGTGATTTTTGAATACCTGCAGGATGGTAATTATCTTTACAGCATTAATGGATTACCATTCTTCTCACTCAAAGAAATGTGGATGCATTTTCTTAAAACTCACCCTACTGTTCTGTGTAGATTATACTAGTAGGTTTAAGCTACGGAGAGCCTGAACAGGCATTAAGATGCGTTGCACTTCATAATATATTGGTGTTGCTGACTCCTCATAAGGACGCTGTTGCCAACACTAAACTTCGCCAGGAGAACGTTGAGAGAATGCAGTTCTGCAAACATCAAAGTGATATAAACTAGGGGGTGTGACATGGAGACTTGAGCCCCTCCTCAGTAACTGGCGTTGTTCCCACGCATAGAAATGCTCATCCTCCTCTCCGGACGCCCCCCTTGCTGATACTGGAGCTGACTGGAAGGAGCAGGAGGTGGATATCGCCACTTACGAGGCCTAGAGAGGAGGTTACCGTCAGTCGAGGCACGGCCCCTGAACGGAGGCAGGACATCTCCCCCTCCTGGCTGATAAGCCTCCCCTCGGTGTTCCACGCCTTCCGCTTCGCCCTCCTCGTCCAGTCCCACCTCAGTCCACCTGCGACCTGAGAACACGAGACTTTACACATCAAGAGGATTGTCCGAGCGGTTATACGGGTAGACCACAAATCGAGGAGTTCTAGTTTTAGCCCCAAACGGCTTCGATCATATTCTAGTATTTATTTATAGGTTCATCCTTTTAATATAATAATAGTTTATAAGGATACCTCTTTCTATATACCCTAAGATTACCCTAAAAGGTAGCAAGCCTACCTTGCATTATTCCACTATGGTATAACTTATAATATAGTGCCATAGTGTAATCCGTGAGTGTACGTAATCAATATTCACTAGCTTCGTACACCATCAACATTTGCCCTGATTTACCACCCATCGGCTGGATGCATTAGCGGTGGTTTCCCACATGGGATTTTAGATTGAATCTTTTAAATCCTCCATCCACTCTAACAGGAGTGCAAATACTCTAAAGTGCCTTCACTATCCCTATAGGCCTACCTTAAATCAAGCCATGCTGTTAAACGTAATATTAATTAAAAAAACTATATGAACTTAGTATTGACCTTTGTGTGAGTCAAGTCACATAATCTTGAAATGTCCCTTCCCCAGCTCTTGTGGGACCAAGCATACCTTTACACCATAGCAACTCCCTAATTGTCTCCTAGTTTACAACTTTCTGATAATTCCTCTCTAATGATTCTCTGTACAAATAGCACTTGCATTATTATTTACGTGTTTTCCGGGCTGTGGTTTTAAGGATTAAAAAAACACTAGCTAAATGATTTTAGAAATATTTCTGCAAATTACTTTTCTTATAAATAATCTGTTGGCAGCTTGAAACGTTACTAAGTCTGTACTGTTATGTTTTCATTCTTCAATGAATGGGATCGGCCGCTGACAATTTAAATATGTATTATCAATATCTATACAATTATTATTAGGTGTTCTGTCTTAGGACAGGTCCAGTACTTTTCTCAGTACACCCTGTCCTATGCCTTCTCCTTCAGCTCCCAGAATTTTCATCTTTCATTGGTTTTGTTCACTTGAAATGGAAATATAGTGTGACAGTTTTCCCTTTTTTTACCCACATCGTAGCACCATGGCTGAACTACCCCTCCATGCGGTTACGCCCTTGACTGTTCGATCTTGAACCATCTCGAGCATCATTTGCTCTGTACCTCAAGTCGACCCTAATACCGCTGCTGCCCTGTAACGGCCACGTGGCTCCGTGCAGAGAGACGTGATATACCCCACGTCAATAGGTCCTTAACAAAACTCAGCCGCCACCAAGGTCTAGGATATACGGGTCTGATTGATCTTTAGTTTCACTGATCAGACGTTGAAGCCGAAAAGCGCGAGTATCTTAGCATATTACACGCGCTCAATTCAAATATTGTGGAGAAGTTTGAACCACAAAGCTTTAATTTTGTTTTTGTGTGAAGTAATATGGAGACCATAGAAAATAATTAATAGCTTGAAAAAAATATTTTTTTTACTAAACACGTCAACAACAATAATTATTTCCAACGAGTGTAAAAGCATTTAAATTTGCTTGGTAATGTGAAATATATATTTTCTTTACATAAATTAGCTCTATACTCTAGGGAAGGAGGTGGGGGAGGGAGTTTATATACACAGTGTATTATATTTAAATTGTAGAAATCTTCTTATAAATGAAATATATTTTTCACATGATTTTGACCCCAATTTTTCTCCCTGGGACCATCACGACATCTTGATCGCCTACAAGCGTTTAAATCCTAGTGTTTAATTATTCTTTCAGTGCACCCACGGTTATCCAAACTTAATAACGGTTATTAGGTAGACTGTTGTAAGTACACTTTAGAGGAAATTTACCCTTATTTACTTGGAGGGAGAAATGAAAACAGTTTAGGAAATATCAACCCCTGTATACACGGCCAGAATTTGAATCCCGAACTTCCCGTTTCCAAAAATCCAAATCAGCATGATGTTAGGCCCGCGTGCCCTCCCCTCTACCCCCGTTAATTGTTATAATTTCTATAAATTGTTTATATAATGACTGTACGAATGTGACTAAGATGTCGCTAAAGAGAATCATCCAATCCAGCTGGTATTTTTGATGGAATTGTGTCAGCGCAACTCGTCCAAATACTGGGCTGCTACAATCAGCTAAGTCAGAGTTTTGTAACCAAAAGGAACTCAAGCAGTTTTTATCATTTTAACCATTTTAACCAATTATTATAGTTAATACTATGTATTTTACTAGTAAGATCATTTTTTTGCTCATCTTAGTTATTTTTTCTACTCACCATATTACCTAAAAACCATCAAATGAAAACGTGGTAGTTCAAACGTCTTTACAATATTTGAACTGAGCGCGTGCTAATATGCTAAGATAGTGACGCTTTTATCTTCAATGTCTTATCAGTGGAACTAGAACTGTGTAAGGAGTGTCATAGGGGTGGCACGTCGCCGACCTTACTGCAGCAGCTAAGCCCGCACAATGTCGATGCCTTAGCTCATCCCCACTTCGAGGAAGCTTCTGTTAAGTCTTACACATGTGGACAAAGATAAGGCTCCCAAGGGCCAGATTAAGGAACATGTACGAGACCATACTGCCAGGCTATAAAATTACACTATTAAATTGAAAAAGTTATCATTGTTGACCACAAAAAAGGTTTGTATTTTCAAAAACGTTCTTAAATAGCCTGAGACTTAAACAGATTTTTTTTCAAAACTTACGATAGTTTAAAAAAAACTTATATTCAAATTTATATTTGTGATGTGTTGGCGTACATAATTTTTATACCTATTTAAAAATAGACTGTGCTTTTCGATTTAGTTTATAGATGGAAAACGCACTGTGTGAAATATATAAACCTGGTAAGGTCTGTATTATCCAATTTAACTGTGAGACAACCACTTTAACAGAAATACAAGTGAGAGAGATGGAGGTAAAAGCTATTTCAACGTAATAGAGTAGGAAACCGATTTTATACAATATTGAATATAAAATATACGCTCGTCTTGTCAGCAGTCTTGTGGGAAAATATCTTTGAGGACTTCAGTTACATGTTTAATATTTGCATAAAAAGATGTAGCCTATAGAAGAAAAATAGAAGATGTAGGTAAAGGTTATGGGAAATCTTCTATAAATTTGAATTTTAAATCGAGAAACTTCCTTTTAAGTGCACTTTGTTCTAAATATAAATATAGACCCGTGTAAAACAGAAGAAGCGAATGCGTCAAAACAAAAGAAAGTTGAGGATTTCGTCATTACATCACATGTGTCAAGTTCTATTCATACAGAAAGGAACAGTTATAAAAGTTACCAATATAATTTTAATATATTTATACTTAAAGCCATGTGATCTTCAGTTGTCACGCCACTCACGTTTGAGAGATAATATCAATATATTTTAAACAATAATAATTTATTAATTTATTTACATTTATAAGTCCTTTATGGCTGGCCAACTGTCACAAGGTCTATAACAGGCCGGCACTGAAAAGTACACAAGTACCTGACATGTAAGCATGAATACATAATAAAATAAAAAATAATAGTAATGATACATACAGATAAATAGTTAATAAGAGGTAAGAAAAATACTAATGATAATAAAAAACTACATTATTAAAAAGTAGTAGAGAAAACTCAATAAGCATTTATAGCATAGAAAGAAACAATAAGCAAATTTAAGTATTAGGAGTAGAACATGTACTGGGTAAATTAATAATAGGGGAGTTCCTCAATAATAATAATAATAATAATAATAAAGTAAGATATCATCAATGTTGATCGCAAAAACATATCTAAAAGTTCCTTTATAGCTGAATTATACAAGGGTCAAGCAGAGAGTTACTTTGTACATATTTATTAAAAATAGTTTTGATTGTGAACATTATGTAAGAATCAAGCTTTTATTGGAACACACTAACCATATAAATAAACACAAAACCAGTTTGTAACTCCACGAAGATTGTTAGGAAATAGTCATGTCCATGCGGTTACAGGAGTAGTGAAATTTCTCTTGGTTTTTAGGTTTAATTTAGCTTTGGTTTTGAATATAGAATTTCGCCTTGGTGATAAAGCTAGGTAGAACAAAAATTGATCTATATATTCTTTAGTGCATACTGATAATTAAAAAATTATTTTATTTCTTCTTAGCATCACAAATGGGGGATATAGCGTCATACATGTAATGGATGTAAAATAAAATAAAAATACGCCGATGGACCACACCCTTAACATGCTAGGTACATGTGCTAATTTTCAGATTTACAAGTTTCTTTATTCTGGAGCTACTTCCACCAGTGAGATATGAGCATATGGTCTAAGGTGTCAGGTTCACAATAGACTGGACTGTCTGTGAAATAGAGGTCGAGGCTAATATTTCATTTGAGTCCAATGGGGATTTAGATTATATTTTAACCATCCCCTATCCAAGCTAGCTCTTCCTCTAAATAATCTTTTTCATCCCAACACTTATACTAAATTCTTTATAGCCATAGTGTTAAGCAAAATAAAAATAAATAATACAACACAATTGGACAAAATCATAAATCTTATAGTCAAATTCAATATGTGACAAAATTTTCAAAAATAAGCTAGCAGTATACTGCCTTTTAATAATTTTCCCTCAGAAAAACAAACATTATATTAATATTCATATTAAACACCTTTTAGAAATTAAACTTGATAAAAATTGCTATAAACGTTTTGTTTAAATTTCAAATTTGAGTAATTTTTGACAAATCTTGAATTTTATAAAATCAGTCATTACCTAATTTTGAGGACTAAAATCAAAATTTAAAGAACCTGAGCTTATATAATTTAGTATCAAAGCATCAAGTTTAAACAAAACCCACTAAAGTCATGGCCTCAGGATAGACGGACAGACTGAATTGTAGGACATATTTATTTGTAGCATATAAAACGTAAGATTCATCTTAATCTAGAGATTTAAAAATAATCACGGTTACAATAATTTCTCTATATCAGAACGCAAACACTACTGGCTACAACCCAATCTCTTGTATATAATTTAATAAGCCCATTTCCAGTAAGTGTAATTATGAGAAAACGGCTTAACTGATCTTGACAAACGAACACGAACATGTATATGTACGTATATGTATGTATATGTATGTATATGTATGTATATGTATGTATGTATGTATGTATGTATGTATGTATGTATGTATGTATGTATGTATGTATGTATGTATGTATGTACACTCTCCTATATTTCAAGTCAGATTTAGTTACTAAGGAACTTTTTACGATATATATAAAAGTTATTAAAACTCATTTTCATATATTTTATACGTAATCATGTGATCTCCGAACTTCACTTTTCAGGGTTAAAAAATACTTCTACTACACTGTACTAATAAAGCAACGTATTTTCAATATTGAACATATTTTATAATGGTTCCTTCATAAAAGAAATCAAATTATATCTCAGGGGTTAACACGTCTGCCTAAGAGTTCGATACTAAATTTTTAGTATAAGCTAGAAGAATATTTTTTGTAAAATTTGGGTCACTTTAATTTTTTACCGGTGATGAATTAACTCTTTTACCCACTCCAGTAGGTGCGTGGTCTAAGGCGTTATTCTCGCAGTAAACTAGACTGCCGATGACGAGGGGATTGAGGTTCGAATCTCAGTCAGATGTACTGATGATGGTTTTCCCAAAAGAGTTTTCCATTCTACCTCCACGCCAATGCGGTTACACTTCCTCTAAATATAACCTTCCTCAACCCTCAAATCTTTAGACTAATTAGAACATAAGCGTATAACCCTAACGGGTAGTAAGACGCGGTATTAGAAAACAAAAATTAGTGACTTAAAGACTAGTGCTTTATAGAGTTACGCTAGCTTGTAAGTTGCTTGTAAAAAATATATATACATGGGATTGAATCTCATATTTTTCACTAAGAAAGAAAACAAAATATTAAAATTTAAATTTCAATAGTTCTGTTTGAAATAAACAGAGTGTACTGTAAAATGTGTAACCCACTTCAGCGAGGGACAGAAGACACAAAAACAATTAAAAGATTTCAATTAACATGTGTTCCACTTGACCTTGTTTCCGAGTTACAGCCAAGTGATTCCATGAAACTGTTTGTATACTATATTCGACATCTCTCTACCTGCTGACTACGTATGTTCTAGAGCAGCGATTGTTAACCAAGGGACCGTAAAACGTTTTTTAGGTGGCCTCGAATAAATAATTTAAAATGTTATCTGCTTATTACTGATGTCAATTATCTTAAATTTTACGTTTTGGAAGAAATAATTCGATGATCGTGAACATGTAAGTGGTCTCTCGATTTTTCGGGGTAATGGAGGGTAGGGAAAGCACGGATAATACAAAATAGTCCTCATCTGTTTACCATCGCCATTCAAAATTTGTTTCCCTTTGTTTCTAATTATTTATGTGAAAGGGATTTTCCACAATAGCAAATAATAAAACGAAGCAGCGAAATCGACTACGAATCAACTCCTGCATGCGAATATCATTAAATTATACAATCGAAACAAGAATGGACACATTAGTAGAAAGTGTTCAACAGCAGAGATCCCATTAAATACATTTAGGTAGATTAATTCCTGTTTTTTATTTGTTTGTTATTATAATCAGTAAATAAAGCCACTATTTTATAATACATTTGAATGATTAATATGTTAGTAAAACCAAGGGACCGTGAAAATATTTTAGGATATTTAGGAGGCCGCGAGTAATAAAAGGTTATTATTAATGGTTATTCCAAATTCCATGTATATCTGAAATAGTTTGGAACTATACGACACAATAACTTCCGTCTTGCTTTTAGGCTGCCATTTTGAGCACTTCCTATAATGCTAAGCAGCTCAAAGTTACTGGAATACAAACATGACCAATTTGGAAACAAGATCAAATGGGACACATATTTATAATGATATTTTTCATTGTGTCGCCTGTCTTTATTTATTTATTTGAGGTATTTAACGTGCACTTACTGAACCAACTGATTATATCAGCACAAAATAATATTCTATAGTGAGAGCAAAAGA
Organism: Timema podura; assembly: GCA_033556935.1. Classification (NCBI taxonomy): domain Eukaryota; kingdom Metazoa; phylum Arthropoda; class Insecta; order Phasmatodea; family Timematidae; genus Timema; species Timema podura. Next base: position 38,829,336 of record JAVRXN010000011.1, on the reverse strand, counting down.
GCCCATCACATGCCTTCCAGGGTTCTTTTACATTCTATAATTGTCTTAGACGTTAGACTCACATCGCACTTAATTGCCATTGACAAGGAGGTTGGGTATGGAAACGTGGCTGGTAAAACTGGGTACGGCTCTCCACTTATAATATATACAATGTAATTTTAATATCTTAATATCTCCCCACTTTAAATCGGGCGTAAATTCTTTAAACTACCATTTTAGTCCCTAACCTTTTAGATTAGCCTTTGATATCTTCGGTGTTACTCGCACAGTTGAGAACTAGTCTCGTTTTCCACTAACCGGGAGTTCAGATTTAATACCAGCTGGCTTTGCTAAAGGAGTATTTTTCCAATCTCTCTCTACGTAAATGTGAATACATTTACCTTAAATTATGCCTTCAGCATACCTAGCTCATTAACGTAGTTAAATGCGTGTAACCTGAATGCTTAGTAAGATTCTTTGTAAAAACAAGTAATTTTGGTACACGTTTCGGTGACCGTATGGTCTAGGGCGTCACTCTCGTAATATACTAGATTGCCAAAGATGGGGAGATCGGTGTTCTTTACCGGTCGGGTGCAATAAGAGTGGTTTTCCTAAATGGTTTCCCACTCACCATTTACACAAATGTGGGGACACTTCCTCCTAATTAAACCTTCCTAATCCCTGACACATTAGTGTAATTAGTACAAAGGCGTACAACATAAATGGGTGCTGAGACGTGATGCTATATTTAAGAAAGTACTTTTGGTGTTAAAACATACACCAATAAAATATTAAAAAATAAAATTGTATTAGTAGTTATTAGTAGTTTCTTAGGTCCTATTAGCCCTTTTTGAAGGTTAATTACAAAAAAATCTAGAATACCAAATTTGATTATTTTCTCCCATTATTTTTCCACGTGGAAGTAGTATCGTGCTAAACCCTTAAAGCGTGGGTTTTGATTTAGTGGAGTGTTAAAGTGTAGATCTACTTCGAATATTCTGGACTAGCTCCAAAATCGGCACAGTTTCCAAAATTTAGGGTTTTACAAACAAGAATATCCTATGGAAATATATTTATTAAGATGCGATGTATTTAAATCGTCTGGCTAAAAAAGTAACTGGAATCAGAAACTTTTTATAGAACAGAACACATGGGGTTTCAGCTATAAATAAAACATTTACTGGGTCAATGTCTGGTCTTGATTCTTAAATTCAATAAAATAATTTATGTCATGGATAAAAACACTTAATGAAGGTATTGAGTACATTATACATTGTAATTCTTTAGGTCTGTTAAAAACGCTTTAAGAACGTTACCATACTGTATTGTCGATTATGAAAACATAATTTAAGGGCGCCACTTATATAGTTTTATTTTTGGTTTCAAATAAGGTGAAAGTGTCATTTTCTAGAACTACAAGCTCATTCCCTACTAGGAGTGTTGTGTATATTCCTCCTAGCTCAATCATTCTGGCAGAACTATGCAGAGAACTATAAATTAGTTCATATTGGATTGATGATTCAAATCCCTTCTTCTTTACCCCCCCCCCCCCCCCCCAATAAATGCCCGTCTCACCTCAAGGGTCCTAACTTAGGTAGGTAATAAATCGCGAACCGGGCGTCGCATTGTGGTGAGGTTTTATGTATTACACTCTAGAAAACATTATAAGATAGTCCAGGGAATCCGTTTTACTAGATTTAAAAAATAAATTAAAATAGTAAAATAAATAGCTTAGATTACTAAAAAAAACCTATCAAACTGATTCCAATCTCTCCGTTGCCGAATAAAGAAAACGGCACTTCAAGGTGTAAGTGTAATCTAGTATATAATATCCTCGTTTATCGGCCTTGAGCTGAGCTCTTATGGTACAGTGCATACATATTTTTGTGCACCGCAAAGCTACCAATACCTACGCTCAGTAAATTCCATCCAAACTTACTCGTGTTAGACTAGACTGCCGTTGACAAGGAGATCGAGTCTTGAAACCAGTTCGGATACATTGAAGTTGGTTTTTATAAAATGGTTTTCTACTTTACCTCTATGCAAATATGGGTACACTTCCTATTAATTAAACTTTACTTCTTGCTAAATAATTAGCGTAATTAGTAAATATGCATATTGCCTAAATAGGTATTAAAACGTGGCGCTAAAAAAAATACACGCAGTTTCTTAGTTCTTAATTCCAAGTGTCACATAAGTTGCTGTCGCTCAAGATCTATGGTTAACCGGTGATAAAATTTCAAATTTGACTTGAATTTTGTAATGTTTGTGACATTTCAATAGCAAAGTTGAGAGTCTCGTTAACTCCTATTCCTTAGAACTGGTGCGGTCGTGATGTTAATCAACGTGACAAGTTCACTCACCGCAATAATTACAAACATTTAATGAGCATTCCGGTAGGTTCCCTGCGTGTAGAAACACGGTTTTAATAGCCGATACTTGACAGTAAAATATTCCTATGATATTTTTTTTAAGTAACTAAGCTTTAAGCAATTTTAATTCATAATAAACATTAAGTTAGTACTTGCATTACAAGCCTTTCGAATCAAATCTACTGGTTAGGATTTAGGAAGGAATCTTATAGCACTACGCCCCAAATTAGGTTGTTAAGAGAAAGAAAAAAGTTAAAATATAATTATTAGGAAGACCATCCTTAAGGTGGGGATGTAGGGAATGCTACACTGATCTTTTCTCGCGTTCCCTACACCCCACCTTAATTCACCTGGTTGGGATTTAAAGTCCACCTCCCCACCCTCTTACCGATGTTCATGAAGTACAAGGCCACAGATTCACTATCCACTAGATTAACACTGACGGTGTAAAGGTCGAGTTTCAACTCCTTGCTAGTTTGGCCGTGAGTGATTTTCCGTATGATTTATAGCTTTGGTTTTCAAACTATCCCTCCATGCCAATGCGCCTACATTTTCTCTTACTTTTCCCCTCGTTCCTGACCCATAAATACTTCGTTTAGTAGCTTTTGCATAGTAAACTTATGAATTAAAAATAACAACTACGACTTTCTTGTTAGCGGTGACCTAGAACAATGCGAGCCTAGAATCTTAGACCATTTGGCCACTGATGTGAGTCAGAGAAGCGTCCAACATATTGAGGATATTTCTGTACCTATCATCATGATGGGCGAGATGGTAGGAAGGCTCCCGTTCGGGAAATAGATTGCCGTGCCGTTCGGCGTGGTGGCGGCGGAACCGGACGAGCAGAGGACTCGATTCGAGTCCGGGCTGATGACTTGCTCGTTGCGCAGGTCGCTCGATGACCTCCGCAGTTTAGGACACTTGTTGTGGACCTTCCAGAACCGGCACACGTCTCGGAAACACGGACCAGGCCTGAAATAACGGACAACGAGGTATTGGGATGCATCAGAGCTATCCGTATACATCACATTATGGAGGTAGGGATGAGTAAGGTGGAATTTAGAGTAAAATTACCAGCATTTTCGTTAAGGAAGAGTGGAAACCCATTTAATAAAAGAACCTTAGGGGCGTTGCCTACTCATGATGTAAAGGTAAGTCTAGATATGATTCCCCTGTTAATTTATTTACGCTTCATTAATCTATTTTCAAATATATAACAATGAAACTAATACCATACATTCTTAAATAAATCTACAAATTGTCTAACATTGTTATAAAACTATTTTTTGATCCATAAGTAATTTTTTGTAAACGTATTTTTTGTATAATCTTCTACAACGTGAGTCTGTCCAGGAAAATAGCCAGTAGAAATCTTCCTGCCAGAGTAGATTAAAAAGATGTGTGTAAGAATAATATGTCTAGATATATACAGGATGTATTTTAATCGGTATCAAATACTATAGGAGCATATTCACACCGACCGAACGTTAAGAAAAGTTCATATAAACATGAGTCTAGAAACGCTTAGTTTCTTAGCTAGGAGGAATTTTATTTTTCAATTGATGTTAAAAATTTTGAACACTTCAAAACGTGGATTGAATTTTTATTTTGCACCACCTTATACTACCCTACCGGGATATTGACATACTGTATTTATAATAAATGAAGTATAAATTAGGTGGGTTGAATTTTGAGAGAGTGTATCAGCATTTGCGCGGAAGAACAGTTTTTTATCACCACATCTTGCTACCTGTTTGGGTTATACGCTTATGTACTAATTACGCTAATAGTCTTGGGGATGAGGAAGGCTGGATCTATAGGAGATGTACCAGCATTTGCGTGGAGGAAATTTTTTTTTAATCGCCCCAGTAAACCCGACCAGGATTTTAACCTTGATCTTCCCGTCGTTGGCAGTCTAGGCCAGAGTTCCCAATTTTTTGGCCACGGAACCCTAATTGATCATACTTTTTTGGCGGAACCCCATTTTGATAATAACAAAAGTGATTGTACCTTGTAGTGTAGTTTGAATATTTTCATGTTTGACATGAAAAGAAAGAATAATTATAAATAGAAAATAATTATTATAAGTATTATAAAACATTTATGTACAAAAAAAGTAACTATTTAATGTGAAGAATGAAATTTTTTCACATATTTACTTTATAATAGCACTAAAATAGGCTGTCTCGACAGGTGCACCGCCCGCACCCGCTCCGCCCGCACTGTTTGATACTAGATATACTTACAGCGGCGCGGCTATGTTATGACTGTTTTTCTACGAACGTTTTAGTTAATTCTCAGACAGAACTCGGAACCCCTTTGACCCTTCCACGAACCAGGTTCGCGAACACCTTTTGGGAAACGCTGGTCTAGGCTACTGCGAGATAAGCACATTAGAGAATGCGGCCATGAAGCAGACGGAGGAATAGTTCACCAGCCGAGATTCAATTTCCGCCACTGGCAAATCATTAAGGCACCTCTATTTATGTTTCTACAAGTGCAAGTTTGAGTGAAGATAATAAATCATATTAATTAAAACTTATTCTTAGATTTTGCTTCAAAATAACTCTTATTGTATTTTTATACTCTGTCTTTTACTAATCTCATAATATATTTCAATGATTTTCAACATACTTTTTTTACCTTGATTACTTTTTAATATTCTTAAGTTCTATATGATTCAATAAAAATAATTTAATTTTCAAATATTATTATGTCCATAATTTGATTTATATAATAATAATAATAATAATATAATAATAATTTATAAAATTAATATCTACCAATCAATAATCTTCATCTTTAACAACTTTTTATATAATACTTATTTTTAATGTGTTTTATATTATTATAAATGTATCCAACATTTTAATTCCAAAAATTCTTTAAACATTTTTAGACTTAATATTATCAATTTACATTATATATCAATCAATCCTTATATTTTTGTATGACTATTTTTATATCATTCTCATACTATTTTGAATGAATACATTAGACATTTTCTTTTCAAGTCTTATCTTAAAATAAATCAAACTTACGCGTGTCTGGTGGGCTCCAGATTTGGTTGTTATTCGTTAACTAATTCAAGAGTTATGAGAGAGAGAGAAGGTGTAACAAACTCACACTCACGAGTTTCCTATCACATATTCAAAATAACAAAGGCCTTATTTATAGTTTAATATCGGAGATAACCATCTCCTGGTATCTAATAACAAACAATTCAAGCCGAATGGAGGATTGACAGTATTTGTAGTCTAGTATCGGGAGTCAACCATTCTCCTGGAATACGAATAACAAACAATTCAAGCCGAATGGAGGATTGACAGTATTTGTAGTCTAGTATCGGGAGTCAACCGTTCTCCTGGAATACGAATAACAAACAATTCAAGCCGAATGGAGGATTGACAGTATTTGTAGTCTAGTATCGGGAGTCAACCGTTCTCCTGGAATACGAATAACAAACAATTCAAGCCGAATGGAGGATTGACAGTATTTGTAGTCTAGTATCGGGAGTCAACCGTTCTCCTGGAATACGAATAACAAACAATTCAAGCCGAATGAGGATTGACAGTATTGTAGTCTAGTATCGGGAGTCAAACCGTTCTCCTGGAATACGAATAACAAACAATTCAAGCCGAATGGAGGATTGACAGTATTTGTAGTCTAGTATCGGGAGTCAACCGTTCTCCTGGAATACGAATAACAAGTAATTCAGCCGAATGGAGGATTGACAGTATTTGTAGTCTAGTATCGGGAGTCAACCGTTCTCCTGGAATACGAATAACAAGCAGTTCAGGCCGAATGGAGGATTGACAGTATTTATAGTCTAGTATTGGGAGTCAACCGTTCTCCCGGTATCTAATAACAAGCAATTCAAGCCGAATGGAGGATTGACAGTATTTGTAGTCTAGTATCGGGAGTCAACCGTTCTCCTGGAATACGAATAGCAAGCAGTTCAGGCCAAATGTAGCATTCATTGGCTCACCTCCAAATCTCGACTATACATACGGCTCTAAATGGTCCTCCAGACCACACAGCGCTTCACCTGCTCTACGCTTTCTCTCACAGAGATCTCGTGGAAACACACACAGCCAATCTCTTGACTTCTTCTCTGTCCATCTTCTAAGGAAACCATCCTCTCCCCCCATTGGTCGGTTTTGTTCCCCACCAAAACCACTGGCACATCCGTCACAGCCTCCTGAAAAATACACAATAACACCTCAGGATGAATTGAAAAAAAAAAGGTACGTTCCACCTCAAAGTCTTTCTCACTCCTTAACCTAATAAAAATGGAGACGTTTAGTTAAAATTCGTAAGATATTTGAAATGAAATAAAATACATTATTATAGAAATATACTGTGTAAAAAATAGAACATTGCGTTTCACCAAAGAATATATATGAAATCATACACACGATCACAGAACCATATTATTTGTACTGTGCATTTTTAACTCCCCATTTACAAAATTCTATTTAAAAATGTTTATTTCCATAACTCAGAAAATATTGATTTTATAAAATAAAATTTGTTTATTTTTAAGAGACCTACAATTGAAAAACCGGTAAGTTATTTCGTAGATCAAAGCGTGGTGGGGATTTGAACAAAATTGGATACATCCGCGTGTACCCTCAAAGTCATTTTAAATGGAAAATTAAAATTTATCTTTTTGTTTTTGTTTTATGTTAAACAGTGCCTAGATACGAATTTTAATCAATATTGTTGCAGTGAATTTTGAGAAAATATTTTTTTTTTCTATTTAAGCCTTTAAGTAAATTCCTTTTAATTTTAGTGTTTGATATCAAATTCCAAAAACTCCTTGGGGGAGCCTTATGTAAACCCTATATACCAAGTTCTAGCCCGATTGGTAAAGTGGTTTCGGCTCTAGATCGAGATACGAACACACGATATCGCAAAAAAAAAAAAAAAATCGTGTTCAGTGAGTCATGAAACATCGATATCCACCAAAATTTCAAATTCTGTTTTTTGACCATCACAATACTTTCTCTACCTAAGGTCATGAGACAGTGAAAATTTATCAGAAACATTCTTAAAGATAAAGCTGATTTAACAGTAGGACATGGTATTATACCATCATGTTTTAAGTTACAGATACATTCTGACTGTAGCCGACGTTTAATACAGGGTTTTCCTGCTTCCGTGGCCACGTGGTTTAAGGCGTCACTCTCGTGTTGGACTAGACTGCCGATGACAGGAAGATTGGGGTTCGAAGTGTCAGGTGTAGTGAGTTTTTAAAATGGTATTTCACTCTCCCTTCACGCAAATTCTGGTACACTTCCTTTGAATTCAACCTTCCTCATATCTAGTTTATAAGTAAATATGCGTAAAAGCTGCCAAGATAATAAAACGCGGTGCTAAAAAAAACACAAAAAACACAGGTTTCCTCTCCGTGCGTTGAGTCTTACTATTTATCCGAGCTATCTACATATTTACACTGATAGGGTAGGGATTAATAGAGTAGGAGTTTGAAGAGGTGCACTTATATTTGCGTGTAGATAGAGTGAGAAACGATTAAGGAAATAGCTACTCTCAGTACATTCGGCTGAGATTCTAACTAAACCAGACGTCCCTGCCAACAGAATCTCGGCCATTACAATATTGACGCGTCTGCGTGCCCACTGGTCTGAGTAAACACACAGGGCTGGCGGTAGAAGTGTGGAGAGTAATTTAGAGGAAATGTAACCACCCCTATGAAAAAACCATGGTGCTAAATATACTCTGTAAAACCATAGTGATAAAACTCCTACGGAAAACCAAAATGATAAATCTTCTCTAGAAAAACCACAGTAATAAATCCCCTCTGGGAAACCATATTAATAAAACCCCAATGAAAAACCACAGGAATAAATCCCCTTTGGAAAGCCATAATGATAAGACACCAATGGTAAATCAAAGTGATAAATCCCCTCTGGAAAACCATGGTGATAAAACCCCTATGGAAAAACCACAGGAATAAATCCCCTTTGGAAAGCCATAATGATAAGACCCCAATGGTAAATCACAATGATAAATCCCTTCTAGAAAACCATGGTGATAAAACCCCAATGGAAAACCACAGGAATAAATCCCCTTTGGAAAGCCATAATGATAAGACCTCAATGGAAAAGCACAGTGATAAATCCCCTCTGGAAAACCATGGTGATAAAATCCCTATGGAAAACCACAAGAATAAATTCCCTCTGTAAAGCCATAATGATAAAACCTCTATCGAAAAGAACAGTGATAATAAATCCCATACTTAGAACCACTGCGATAATTTCTCTCTGGAAAACCATAGGATAAACCCCCTCTGAGAAACCCCAAGGAACTTTTTGTGTCTGGAAAAAACAGGTAGTTTCGAAAATATAAATACGGGAATATTCGAGAATTTAGAACATTTAGTGGAAGTTTTAAATAATAGGACTATATATAGAAGAAAAATGTAAATACAAAACTAAACACGCTGATTCTAACGTATGTGTTATCACCCCCTAGCTCGTTATGACACTCTGGGCCGCGTTGTGACCGAATTAATTTATCTCCCGTTTTAAATATAGTTTTACAAGCTTTCACACTAGTTTAGTGAAAAGTGAAATTTTACTCCTATGTACCTCAATATTTGGATGGAAAAAAGGTAATTCCTTCTAAAAAAATACTGGAAAACACAGATAGCTTTGTAGTAAGTAAAAAATAGTGACCCTGCATGTGGATAAATGAAATTTAGTAGCTTTTTGAACTTTCAGTTGGGGATGTGACTATAGCGGGCATGACCTTATGTTAAACTTCCAGGAAAAATAATATAAATACTTATTATTGTTGTTATTATTACTATTACCAATATACTAACATAAAATGTAATAACCGCATCGGTGAGCATGCAGGCTAAATTTCAGGTGCATCTAGTCTAGTTTTTCAGTGACGGCAAGATCGGGGTTCGAGTTCCAGCCGAGTGTACTGAGGCTGGCTTACCTAAATATATTCTCCCCTGTCTCACCAAGGCTCAAATTTAATTTCAATCTTCATTAGTGTAAATACGCTTATATCTCAAAAGGGTAATAAGATTCGATGGGAAAAAATAATAATCTTGGAAATTTATATTTTAAATGTAGTGATACATTTTACATATAATTCAAGAGTGGAATATTTCTATCTGATAAATAGATTAAAATGTATACAAGGTAAAGAAGTACAAGAAAATATAATGGGAACAAACAAGAAGACAGAATAATAATGGTTTTAACAGTGAAAACCATAACAGTATTTCCACTTTATATTGCTCCCACTAGACGAAGTTGGCCCCTAAAAAGAAACAACTCGCCATCCTTCCTTCTACTGACCTAGATCTTCTTCTGTGAAACTCTTCAAAGTAGATTGAAAAAAGGCACAGAGTAATAAAAATTCTCTAAGAGAAGAATCTACAACACAACATGAAAGAGGTAAATAAAGTGTGCGTAGAACCATAAGAAACACACATGGAGAATAATTAAAGACATTGTTACAAGGAAAACAATTAACTATCAAATGCGCACTGGTGGGTACGTGAGAAAGGAGACGGTCTCGTCTTATCTAGTTTACCAATGATGAGAAGGTAAATAACTGCTGAGTTCAATGAGTTTTAATTTACTAAATAGTTTACTCGAAAATGCTGGTACATTTTCTATCAAATTATACTTTTCTCATTCATATTTCTTTAATGTAAATATTAAAATATTCTAAACGGGAAATAGGACGCAGAGCTTGGGGAAAAGATCAACAAACAGGATGAAACTAGAGAATAAAATAGAGGAGGTGTGAGTAAAGTAATTATCTTTTTACTTTCGACATTTCATGATGCTCTCTCTCTCTCTCTCTCTCTCTCTCTTATATATATATATATATATATATATTCCTTTGAGGTCAGGTGTGTTCCCTTTTACAAAGTGGTGTATTGATTATCACCCTGCGGTTGTTTCGCCCTCTAAGTGAGAACGGGAGAAGGATGACGACATTGCGTGGCTTTTAATAAAAAGCAGCTCTCTCTATTAAGGATGAACACCCAATGAAAATAATAATAATAATAATACAAGCTTCATCGACGTACACAACCGTCATTTTGAAACTGGCTTTCTAGCCCTTCAATAAAAAAAAATTCCCCGTGTCTTAGTACTCGTTTTGGGTATATGTAAGCATATTAATTACTCTTATGCCCGCTTCGGTGGTCGCGTGATCTAATCCAACGTGCTACTCTTACAATAGGCTAGACTGCCGATGACGAGGAGATCGAGGTTTGAATCTCAGTCCGGTGCACTGGGGGGGGGGGGGGATATTAAAAGTGTTTCCACTCTCCCTCCACGCAAATGCGGGTGCACTGCCTATTAATTCAGCCTTCCTAATCTCTAAAATCATTATCGAAATTAGTACATAAATGTATAATCCAAACGGGTAGTAAAACGCGGTGCTTAAAAAAAATCTGTTGATATAAGAATCAGGAGGATATCATTTTAGATTAAATGTACCCGCATTTGTGTAGAGGTAGAGTAGGATACTATTTAGGAAATACCATCCTTAGTACACCCAGCGGAGATTTAAACTTCGACATCCCCTTCACTGTAAAAACCAAACAAAACCAAATTAGCTTGAAATTTAGACCATGTAGCCACAGGTGGTAATATATATTTTTTTGGCTCTACGTCTTAATACCTGTTTGGAATATCCTTCGCATTTAATTATGCTATTTGGGTAGGGTGGAATTTATAAGTAATGTACCCGCATTTTTGTGGAGGAAAAGTAGGAAACCATTTATTAAAAACCACCGTCAGTACATCTGGTTAGGTGACCTGGTGGTCTAGGGGTAAGGTGTCAGACTTCTGTGCTGAGGGTCCGGGGTTCAATCCTCGGTCCCGGCACAGATTTATCTAATTGCCAAACCCTTCCTTCACCTCTGACAAGATGTGTATTAATCACAACTTGTGAATGTGAGGAATGCCAGGCCTCCACCGTGGTTCGGATTCCACGTTAAACTGTAGGTCCTCCATTTCATCTCACAATCACCCTACCGTTACACATTAGCGTAAGTGCGTATAACCCGAACGGGTAGTAAGACGCGGTGCTAATAATAATAATAATAATAATAATAATAATAATAATAATACATCTGGTTGGGGTTTGAACCTCGAACTCCCGTCACTAATAAATCAGATTAGATGAGCTTCATATTTAGTCATACCTATGTGGGTTGAATGGTAATACAACGACCTGGAGTTTGTTTTCGTCTTAAAATTAATCAAGATAAGTTGTTAATAGTCGTCACACTGACACTATAGCGAATGCAAACAATAAATAACTATAAATACAATAAAAAGTGAAACTGTTGAGGGGGGGGGCAAGGAGAATTTTATGCTAAAAAACTTTGAATGTTGCCCACACAGTTCTCACTATAGGGGCTGAATTTTATAGTCTAATCTCTGGAGTCAACCAAAGTCTCACCTACTTATAACAGGCAGTTCAGACTGAATGATGGGGGATTGGCTGACAGCCGAATTACTACCATATAGGGCCATCCAGATATATCCAGGTAAATAATTATACGGTTGTAAGTGGTGACAAGACGCAATTAACTTAGGGGTCGGTGACGCCAAACAGCTGAGCTACGAAACTTCAAAGTTGGCGAGGTATACTTAAAGGGGAGGCAAAACATGCGGTACGTTAGGTAAACTAACACCCGCCTCGGTGACGTAGTTGGCTAACGCGCCAGTCGTGTTGAGTCAGACCACCGAGGACGGGGAGATCGAGGTTCGAATCTCGGTCGGGTGAACTGGGGGTGGTTTTTCCTAAATGGTTTTCCACTCTCCCTCCACGCGAATGCGGGTTCACTTCCTCTACATTCAACCTTCCCAATTCCTAATCCATTAGTGTAATTAGTACTTAAGCGTATAACCCGAACTGGTAGTAAGACGCGGTGCTAAAAAAAAAAAAAAAGTAAACTAACACGAGCCCCCCCCCACCACTCCCTTTCCTGATACACACGATGGTGACAGCTTAACTAAACCCTGATTTTAGTTGGAAGAACGGTAGAAAAACATTCAAACATATTTATTTACTCTTAAAATTGAAAAATGACACCTGGACACGGGAATCGAACCCGGGACCTTTGTCTTAGTACACCAATGCTCTGACCACTGAGCTATCCAGGATTCGTCCCGTGCCCAGGGTCATTCTTCACTCATATTTTAAGTCAGAGTATGATGGACTGCTGGATAGCTCAGTGGTTAGAGCATTGGCGTACTAAGCCAAAGGTCCCGAGTTCGATTCCCGTGTCCAGGTGTAATTTTTCAATCTTAAGAATATAATATCTAGATGGAGTAATTCCCACTAATAAGCATAAATAATAGCTATGGCTATTAATTCTTAATATTTATTTACGTACAACATTGAAAACATTTTACAATATCATTATAGTTATACTAGACCTATAGTTAAGAAAATTCTGGGAGCTGAAGTAATATGCAGAGGACAGGGCGCATTGGAGATCTGAGGTTCAATGACAAAAGGAATGGACCTGTCGTAAGACAGAACACCAATAATAATAATAATAGTTATCGATAACATCCATCGGGTGACCTGTCGGTCTAGGGGTAAGTTGTCAGACTTTTGTGCTGGGGTCCGGGGTTCAATCCTCGGTCCCGGCACAGATTTATCTGATTGCCGAAACCTTCCTTCACCTCTGACCAGACGTGTATTAATCAATATTTGTGAATGTGTGGAATGCCAGGCCTCCACCGTGGTTCGGATTCCACGTTAAACAGTAGGTCCTCCATTTCATCTCACAATCAACATACCATTACACATTAGCGTAAGTGCGTATAACCCGAACGGGTGGTAAGACACGGTGCTAATAATAATAATAATAATAAAATCTATCAAAAGGGACAGCTGCAGATAACATGACTTGTTATATGAATATATTAAAATTGTTTTAATAGCTTTATTAACTAACTTATATTGTTCTTCCTACATAAATCCTATTATAGTCATAATCTACACCCCACTCCCCTTGTTATGTGTGATGATAGATGAGTTGCCTACCCTTCAGGTGCATACAGCACCAACTTGGACGTCTCGTAGCACTGCCATCGTCACCTAGCCCAAGTTCATCAAGTGGAAATACTTGTCTTGTCATCCCCTACAGCCTGTATAATATTTTACCTAGCACTAAAGGGTAGTAAATACAGAATTCAAAAATATTCTTACAATTCTCACTTTCTAGATTCTGTATTTTATTTTAATTTAAATACTTTGTTTTACTTTTGTAAATTTTTAATCATAAATAGCTAAAATAAGAATATTTCAAACATTTAAGCGTTTTTTTGTAACGCGTCTTTCTATATGTCCAGGCTATATGCGTTTACTAATTACGCTAATGTGTTAGGAATGAGGCAGGTTGAATTTACAGGAAATGTACCCGTATTTGTGGCGAGGAAGAGTGGAAAATCCTTCAGGAAACACCACCCTTAGTTCACCCGAATGGGATTCGAACACAGATTTTCCTGTCATAGGGTGACTGGTCCATTGCGAGAGTAACGCCCTAGGCCATGCGGCCACCACCAAATTTGGCCAATTTTTTCAATAACAAATTACACGCTTTGGTGGCTGCATGGTCTAACACGCTAATCTCACAGTAAACTATACTGCCGATGACAGGGAGATCGAGGTTCGAATCTCGGTTGGGTGTATTGAGGGAGGTTTTCCAAAAGTTTTTTTCCACTCTCCCTCCAAGCAAATGTGGATATGACTTCCTTTAAATATAGTCATCTTAATCCCTAACACCATTAGCGTAATTAGTAATAATATTTAGCACCGCGTCCTACTACCCGTTCGGGTTATACGCTTAAGTACTAATTATTTTAATGGATTAGGAATTGGGAAGGTTGAATTTAGAGGAAGTGAACCCGCATTTGCGTGGAAGAAGAGTGGAAAACCATTTAGGAAAAACCACCCCTAGTTCACCCGACCGAGATTCGAACCTCGATCTCCCCGTCCTCGGTGATCGAGCTCAACACGACTAGCGCGTTAGCCAACTACGCCACCGAGGCGGGCCGTAATTAGTAAATAAGCGTATAGTCCAAACGGGTCGAAAAACACGTTGATAAATAAACTAAAGTATTTCAAGTAGTAAGTTATTGTAAACTGCCCACCGGCGGCGCTAGAGGTCCTCTTTATAAATCGTGTTACCTTGGAAGCGTTAGAACCCAGTCTTCTTCTCCTCTTGTTGTAGTTTATAAGGAACTTGAGCCGGTTGCATTCGTCAAACGAACACTTGTCCGTCACAGAGTACATGAGAATGAAGGCTTCTGCCCACCGTATGTTGGCTTCAAGCGTCAGACACTCGCTCTCCTGCTCGACAACACACATTTCAATTAACATGTTATACTAGAAGTAATACACCCTGGACCAGATTTAGAACTGTGGAGGTCCCGGGGCTGTGAATAATTGGAGACCTTAAATAAATATATTTCTTTTCAGCGTTTCGACATTTTTAGTTTACAAAACTAATTGTTTAAATCTCAATATTAAAAATATATGACTTAAGAAAGGAAATATTGTCAACGAAATACATTAGATTTATTATTTCATATTATGTAGCCACTAGACTCACTGCAATATAGGGGTGTTATTCATGGTGTTTTTTTTTATAAGCACCGCGTCTCGTTAACAGTTCAGATTATACGCTTATATACTAATTACGCTCATGTCTTTTAGGGATTAGGAGGTTATATTAATATGAAGTGTACGAGCATCCACGTAAAGGGAGAGTGAAAAACCATTTTGGAAAATCCACCCTCAGTACACCCAACCGAGATTCAAATCTCAATCTTCACGCCATCGGCAGTTTAGTGATCATGTTTTGAGAATCATAGTAAGAAATATTTGTTTTCAATACGTATCTTTAGTAATTAAATAATATTTTGTTATAAATAAACACAAATTGATATTGTAGTCAAAGTTATACATTAGACAAAATATTTTACCGTTAATATAATCTATAGAACCAAAAGTGAAGTTATTTTAATCTGCAACAGTCTGTGAGACCCTGGGGTATTATTAACCTCTTGTTCGTCCCCCCCCCCTCAAATACTGCTCTAATCACACCAAGTTTAAGAGACCACAATGAGGCCACAAATGGGTGTCCAAATAGGTCTTTAAACCAGACAAATTTATCAGCAATAAAAAAAAATTGTTTCAAAATTCCTAAAAGTATATTTACCTCATTTTTGTACATTTTATTTTCACGACACGTAAAAAAAATTGAAAGTTGTTTAGGAAAAGTCTTATAATTTTAAGGTTTCTAAACGTAAATTCCCAAAAATTAAACTAATCCCTTAAAAACTATACCCCAATTTCCTCACGATTGGACATATTTGACAGCTCAAAAAAGTAACTAGATATATTTTCACATATTTACAAGCCCCATCATGTTATTTGCAGCTGTTACTTTTTAATACGTAAATAATTTCACTCGCTTCGGTGGTCGCATGGTCTAAATCAAGCATGTCAAACTAGTTTGACCCTAAGGGCCACAGTGAACAATGAAAATAATGGGGAGCCGCATTTCAAAAAGTTCAATAGTGTCACCACCTTAAATAAGAAAATCTCAATTTTAAAACCCTTACTATGTCAAAAATAAAATTAAGAGTACACGAATTGTTAAGACTTATAATTTATTTATTTTTTTACCAACATTTTTACATTTATTTATCAGCATCAAGTGCATGAGTGAAGTAACGCTTGGAATGGCTCACAAATTCGTTTCGATAAATGTGATCACTCAGTTGTTTGTTAATTTTCATGAGTGAAAACACATTTGGGTACTAACAAATATTGCACATATTTGGTGCGCAAATTTAACCATTTTTAGGAATCGATCTTTGGTGAGAAAAATATGGTACACTAGCCTCAATTGCTAGATGTAACCAAATGATCAATTTCCAGATGTTGTATTCTTACAAGTTTATAAAAAGAATAATTGAGCCACATTGTTGGGTCAGAAAAAGGTCCGTGGGCCGCACAGAATCATGAATCGGGAAACTTGTGGCTCGCGGGCCGTGGGTTAGCGATGATATGTATCAAGCCACCCTTTAAACATAATATTATGTAGATGGTGTTCCCAGTAAGCTGACGCACAGATGATAATTTCATTGCAATTTGGCTTGTTTATACCTTGAGGGAAATACATTTACTAACATTTTTATTTTAATCTTAGGTTTACTTTAATAATTATTCTTTAAAATGAACAAATATCTCAAAAATACATTACAATAGGGTCCTCATATCCACTGATTCATTATCCGTGGTTTACCGCAGCTCAATTTCATTTATTTTAAATTAAATAATTTATTACTATTACTATTATTTAGCACCATGTCTTACTACCCGTTCGGATTATACGCTTAAGTACTAACTACGCTAATGTATTAGGAATTGTGAAGGCTGGATATAGAGGAAGAGAACCCGAATTTGCGTGGAGAGAGATTGGACAGGAAAAACCACCCCCAGTTAACCCGACTGAGATTCGAACCTTGATCTCCCCGTCCTGGGCAGTCTGGCTCAACATAAAACTATCGCGTTTGCCAACTACACCACCGAGGCGGGTTAAATTAAAGAAAATATTGTTTATAACTTAAAAGTTTCAAAACCACGCTCCAAGCGAGAACCAGCCGTATTATCAGCAGCATAAACCTACTTTGGGCATTGTGCTATAATATCACCATCATAATCATATTCATCATCAGTGATCGTCGCAGCAAGAATAATGGAGGATAGTAAGTACACTGTAGAGTACAGCAAACATTATTATTACTTTATTTTAATGTTGATAATGTATTACTGTGAATAATTTATCAATTGAACTTTACCATATTTATGTATGTTACATGAATACCAAGTTATATAATAAGTCGGAACTACCCGCCGTTTCGCGTAACCACGGTAGATCTAGGAACGTACTACCCGAGAATATGGGTGCCCTACTTTATATTTAAGATCCATTTGACTTAATTGGTTTCATCTTGCTCGGAAACCTTCATAGCAAATTTACCACTTGAGTCGAGAATTTATTATATAGTAGAAATTATGTATGAAGAAAAGAAGGAATCTGACTGTTTTACTAAAGATACTTTCATACGTCAAATCATATGTTCTGAAATTAACACTTCCGACAAATCGCATCAATGTCAATAAAAAAATATAAATAATTGCACAATATATTTATATATTGTCAATATTGTGACAGCAAATAAAAGTTGTACATGTTTAAACATATCTTCCTACCACCATTTCACTATAGCTTGTTAGATATTGGA
Source organism: Timema podura (assembly GCA_033556935.1). Classification (NCBI taxonomy): domain Eukaryota; kingdom Metazoa; phylum Arthropoda; class Insecta; order Phasmatodea; family Timematidae; genus Timema; species Timema podura. Next base: position 38,811,644 of record JAVRXN010000011.1, on the reverse strand, counting down.
AAACTTTTTACAGTATTCCCGCATCGAATGTTTCTAGGCTTGTATTGACAGTATACATTTTAAATTATTAAAAATTAGTTTTCTAATTGAAAAATAGAAGCATTTATTAATTTTCTCGTAAATATGTTAATGCCAAATATGTACTTGTTCTATTTATTGCACAAATAAATAAACACACTTCTTCAATAGAATTAAATATTTTTATGCGTTTAGATTCTATAAAGAAATAAATTTTAAATGTGCTAGCATGATATTTAAATTTATTTCTTATCATAATCCGTTAAACATTCGCTAATTCCTACATTATTTGTTTACATGATTGTGCTTAATTTTGTTGATTTTTTTAATAGCATCGCGTCTTACTACCCGTTCGGGCTGTACTAATTACGCTAATGGTTTAAGAGATTAGGAAGACTTATATTAATAGTAAGTGTACCGCATTTGCATGGAGGAGAGTGGAAAACTATTTTGGAAACACCCCCTCAATACACCCGACCGAGATTCGAAACTCAATCTCTCCAACATCGGCAGATCGGCAGATTAGCGTTCTAGACCACGTGGCTACCGAAGTGGGTTTGTTAATTTTTTGCATGACAGCTGTTCGCTGATAATATGTTATTGAAGCCGTTTGGAATTCAGTATTGAACTAATTACAGCAGCAAAAAAGGCCCGTATCTACAAGGCTTAATCTTTATATTATTTAAATGGTAATTCCTTCAGGATGAAACTAGTTATGAACCAAATGTTAATATTGCCGTGTTTGTTTCATGCAAAGCTGTGTTTAAATAACCTACAAAGGATTTAAAAAATACAACCATGCGATACTTCATTCCGTGTCTGAGCAATATAGCCATAATAAAATCGTTGTTGAATCCCAAGGGTAGCACAAAGATAGAATGGTTCTGTTTCCGCGATAAAACTATAATTTGGTTCCCTTTAATATTGCCTTTAGCACCAATGGCAACCATTTAACCCCGGCTTACTACAACATTAATTAACTCTGTTGGTAAGGTTTATCAATTTATTGAACGTCACGGCCAACTTGGTGTTTTCAAATGACATTTCATTTCAATTTCAAATTATATTCAAGCAGTTCTAGTGTGTATTTGTAAAGCGAAATTTGGTCTATTTGGATGGATTTTATTGCTCTTGATTTCGAATTTGAATTGTTATTTTAGTTAATTTTATGCATTAGTATCAGATTACCGAGAGCACTAAGTATTTACGCCCAAAATCCCGTTGCGTTTTGCTATTATTTTCATTGGGGTATTTTACTTGCAATTTCTAAAAATTCAAATTATACGATCACTTGAATTACAAACTCCCAGGACACAACTCTTGTTCTTAGATATGTATTACAGTTCAATTTTCATAAGAAAGGTGATTAATAAAATACAAACATTATTTTTGTGGTCAAAATTGATAACATTTGATCATATTATTAGTGTTATTTTATAGTCATTTATAATACGAGTATCTATAAAAGTGATAGTTGCAGATCACATGACTTTAAGTATGAATATGTGAAATGTAGATCTAGTAACTTTTCTATCTGTCCTATTAAAATTGCGATCCCACAAATAAATAGTAAATACTTTGTTTTGTTGGTACCACTACCCATTCATATCATATTCTCACAGACTATTTAAACACTAAGACGGGCTTGTACCTCTTGCTTACATGTCAGCCGGAAGTGTTAAATGGGTGGAAGGGTGCAGAGGGGGAGGATTTATTTAGGTTTATTATTTCATGTGTATTACAAACTGATATGTAATGGTTATCCACAGGATCAGTCCTGAATGATGAATAAAATTCAACTAAGTGAAAAATAACAACCTGGATGAGGGAATCAAACCCAGGAGCCGAGCTCAGTGTTAGAGCAATGTCACGCAAAACCAAAGGTCTTGTGTTCGATTCTAGTGTCTAGGGTGTCATTCTTGACTTGATTGAATTTTTGAAACTTCTTAGTTAAATATAATTGTGAGATTACAGCAGCTATTTTAACCTTAGAGCAATAGCGCTAAAATAATCACATGAGGACTGGCGCCGTTGCATTTTTGCGACATTCTATAATGTTCTAAATAATCATAAAAAACACATATTTTAATACATAATATTATTGAAGCAATATTATTAAATAAATAATTGAATGATATTTTATTTTTGTAAATTTTATTAAAAAAAAAAGAAAGTTACAATAATGTTAAACCATTACAAAAACATAGCTTTAAAAACTTTTCTTCCTTGAGTTCCTTCCTTCAATTCTTATTTTTATGTACAATAGCGACCGCACGTGAATAAAAACTACAGCTGCTGCGAAAATGCAACATCGCCAGTCCCCAAATGTTAATATTTTGTATTTATTTATACTCGTACTCTCAACACCAAGGCTGTTAATGACATATTTTAATATATAGGTTTTGAGATAGGTATTGCACTCACATTAGCGAGGGTTAGAACGGGAAAACTAAATTGATAAAATACATGTAGAAAATTCCTTTGATGGTCGCATGGTATAAGCCTCTGAGCTTTGGTTTCTAAAGACGGCCGGATGTACGGAGGATGCTTTTTCTTTAAAGGTTAACTACTTTCCTTCCAAGAAAATATCGGTACATTCCCTTTAAGTTATTCCTTTCTCATTCCAAATACATTAGTGTAAGTATGTGGATAGCCCGCACGAGTAGTAAAACGTAGTGCACAAAAAATAGTGTAAAAAATCTCCTTGTGAACCCAGCTTAGATTCGAACCTCCCGATCACTGACAATACAGTATATTGCAAGCTTTGCACCTTGATCCAGCTTACCTTTGGTTGAGATCCCGGGTGTGTTGAATGCCTAGAAAATAAACTTGTTAATTTATTCCTTTTATATTATATTTAATCCTTTTTCATGTCACTAAGAATACTAGCTACCAACGAATTAAATGATAAAATCAAAGGAGACAAGGTTTGGCTATAAGGCTAAATTTTAAATAAATGAAACAAAATTCAGCTGTAGTTAATATGGGGATAAACGTCTTTGGGTGGATAAATTTCCCATGGTATATCAATAGTGGTATTTTCAACAGTGATTTTCTGCGTATAGCCCGAACGGGTATTAAGATGGGGTGATAATAAATTTATTTTTTACTGCAGTTGCTTCTTTCTGTTTCTTAGGTCATGCTAATGATCACCTTGAACTTCGATTTTCTCATCTTGTGATCTTAAACTAGTTTTAAGCTGTGGATGGATGGAAATAAAAATAAAAACACTCACCAAATAAATATAATGTATAAGTTAAAAATACTTTAAACCATAATAAATAAACGACTTTGAACAAAAATAATCCAAAGCTTTTGACGAACCTCGTTGTTAATGACTTGTTGAGCGACCGAATGGCCGAAAATGATTATTTTTTGGTTCAATCGTTAGTGCTCCATTTGTGCTCATAAGTATTTGAACATATTTAAAAAACCATAAAACAAAAATCTTTTTCTGTCATTTTGTTATCTTCTATTTGCGTTTCTATATGCCCGGATATGACCAAATGTGCTATAAAATCTAGAATTTAATGAAACATTTAATGTGTTGACTAAACTTGGGTTCAAACTAGCCCACCACATATTGAAAAACACAAAGACACAAAATTAAGTTTGTGCTAATATGTGCCTGAACATTTGCACTCTAAAATTAGGAATTTTAGAAAATATTTAATGTGTTTGATCAACTTGAGGTCAAGCTATAGACCATACTCTACTTTTAAAAACATAACGTGGCGAGATTCAATTAATTCTATACGATTGGAAGGAACTCAAGATTTTTACATGTTTATTATTATTATTATTATTAGCACCGCGTCTTACTACCCGTTCGGGTTATACGCACTTACGCTAATGTGCAATGGTAGGGTGATTGTGAGATGAAAATGGAGGACCTACAGTTTAACGTGGAATCCGAACCTTGGTGGAGGCCTGGCATTCCTCACATTCACAAGTTGTGATTAATACACATCTTGTCAGAGGTGAAGGAAGGGTTTGGCAATCAGATAAATTTGTGCCGGGACCGAGGATTGAACCCGGACCCCCAGCACAGAAGTCTGACACCTTACCCCCAGACCACCAGGTCACCTTTTACATTTAACATGTTACGGGATAGGTTAGAAGAACAACCAAAGGACAATAGAACGACAAAAAAAGATCGTTATTTTATTGATTATTTTTCCATGTGTGATGGGTGTGATTGAGCTCAAGTGGGACCACCACATTGATCTAATTTTACAGCACAAAAGTTTATGCTCGGGCACATGAGAAAAAACGGAGAGTAAACGATTGAAAAAAAAAAAAATCGGTAGTGTGGTGGGCTAGTTCAAGTTACCTCTGTAATTGAGCTTTGAAAAGGAAACTTTACGAACATGTAGAAGGAACCTCGCAAACCTGTTTCATTGGCATTAGAAGTATAACGCCCTATAATGCATATCAATGGCACAATTGAAGGTCACATTATTCGTGGATCAACGTGTCAAAGAGAAAACACCTTTGTTTTTTTAATTTGATCGTCTAACTCACTGAAACAAACATAGGGGGCTACGTCATCAATGACATCAGTCTCAACTAGTCTTGTATATCAGGGATGGGGAGGTATGATTTGAATCCCGGCCATATGTACTGTGGTGTTTTTTTCCCATTTTGGTTTCCTACTCTCCCTCCACGTAATTACAGGTGCATTTATTCAAAATTATTATTTGGTACTACTACTCCATTAGCGTAAATAATAAGGTTACTCAGATGGATAGTAAAACATGATGTACGAGATCATTAGTTTCATGAAAGTGTTATTAAGTGTTTCAACAAACATTGACCTCACCGCAAAAGCCTTTTACTTCACAGTTTTTTAAATAAATATTTTAAGCCTATGCTCTAAAACTTTCTGTAGACTCCACTGCCAATGACGGGGAGTTTGAGGCGACATTACATAATATTATATAATTCGGTAAAATTCAAGTAATTAATAATTCTTTGTTAAAAAATCAATTTTCAATCGTTTTGAACTATTCAGATACCTAATACATACTATAAAACTGATATTTTCTCTCTAAAATCCGAATAATAGCAATAAGCTAAATTTGTTTGAATTTTTTTTTCAAACAAGGTTTGTAACCCTGTCTTGTGTCTAACTCACGTGAGGCTGCCCCGCTGTGTCCAGGATCTCGAAGAACACCATCTCGTTGTCCATGACCGTGTGGAATGTGTACACCTTCTCGAGGTTAGGGTCGTATTCGCCGATGTAACGCCTCGTGATGAATCTCACCACCAAGGCTGGGGATCACAACCAGCGCAGTTCTATTTTACAAGTGATTATCTTGTGCACTGTGCGAGGAGGGATGAGGAAGTTGGAGTTTAGAGAAAATGTGCTTGCAATATACGCAGAAGAAAAGTGTGAAATAATTTAGAAAAAAAAAATATGGTATTATTTATTTTTTGTCACTGTTTCTTACAACCAGCACGGGCTGTCCGTATATTTACACTATGGGAGTAGGAATGAGGAACGTAGAGCTTAGAGGAAATGTATCCGCATTTACATGGAGGAAAAGTGAAAAATAATTGAGAAGAATACACCTTTAGTAATTTAATTTTTTGTCACCGCGGTTTACTATCCGTTTGGATTAGATCCAAATGGAGTAGTTACACTAACGTGCTAGGGATTAGGTATGTTGAATTTAGAATAAATGTACCCACATCTGCGAAGGGGGGAAATGTAAGCTATTTAGGAAAATAAGGCCATGACCGTACTTGAGACCTGGTCGCTGCAACCAAAACATCGCGACTAGGTTTGCAAGATGAGTCTTATTGTTGTTTACAGGCGCATAAATCTGCTCAGTTCAGTACGCAGACAAAGGTGCTAGTCTCAGCTTGTCTGGTTTGCCAGTGGCGGGGATATTAGGATTTGAATTTAAGTTGGGTGAACTGGGGTGATTTTTCCTGGTTAGTTTCCCACTTTCTCTCCACACAAATGTTGGGTACACTTCCTCTAAATTATACCTCCAACATGTATAACCTATTTAGTGGGAAAATAAACAATGTTTGACGAGAAGTGAAACTCATACCGTGGGAAAAACAAACAAAAAATGCAATTAATTCACACGGGAGGCTATTAGCGGTTGGGACCCCATGTAGAGTGAAATCAGTATCACTCGTGGTCGCGTTCTTTCACGTCACTTTTGACCCTCAATTGGATTCGAACCAAAGTATCTCAGAGATTTGTTTGGTCTTGGTCGGGATCACCACATCGTAACGATATTTACTGTGGTCAAGACCTACATTGGTGGTCACGTGATCTTAGGAGTCAGCCTTACAGCTGACTGGATTTCACGTACCGGGTAGGTCGAGATTATAATTTAGAACTCAATGCAGTATGGTTGATTTTCCATATGTGACCATGTGAATGGTGAATGTGGCTTTCTTATTTCCTAGCTCCTACCTCATAGATTAATTCGTTAATTAGTCCTCGTGTTAAAACTTATCAACTAAAATAAAACTTCTGAAACTTAAATATCACTGTAACAATGTTGGCTGAAAATGTAATATTGGGAAATTGAATATGTTCCCTTTAGTTTGTTAATATACTAACTTTTGGTATCCTAGTTGTTGTGTTTTCCCTTAAATCATTCTAGAATATGACGCTAATTGAACGATCATTAGCGGGTATACATCTGGGCGACTCTGATTCTATCTCAGAGCCTTTTCCTTTAAAAGGAGTTCCCCTTGTACAGTACCATTTTCCTAGAAAGAGCCTTTTAAAAAACAATAATTTTTTTTTTGCAGTTAACAATATTTATATTTTACTGTGTTATTAGTGTTATTTTTATAGGTGTTGATGGTATTTATCAAAAGAGACAGCTGCAGATCACATGACTTGACACATACATTTATGAAAGTGGATCTAGTAGATGTCAGATAAGGCCTCTTACTATGAAAATTATAATTTTTTTTATATTATTTTTGCGTCCGTTTAATACATATGCTGCACAGCCCCTGGGCGGTACGCGCACCACAGGTTTAAAACCATTAAACTTAGTTATGAAGATGGGCTCTAGCCATGTTGTGGACCTGTAAAACTCTACATTGTTATAACATCAGTGATAAGACACCCTTATACTCTAAGTTAGGATCACATTGGTGAACAAAATTAAGGAAGTCGTTCAGAAAAGCTCACCGGGGTTGTAAATAGACGATGGGAGGTGATGATAAAAAATAAAAATAAATGGTACGGTGTACAATTTTCTCCCGCTTTTATCTTAAAATATATATTTACTAAAAACTCATTATATTTGTGAAAGAAAATAATAAGTCTATAACTTTCCTCGGTGGCGTAGTTAGCTAATGCGCTAGTTTCATGTTGAGCTAAACTGCTGAGGACTGGGAGATCAAGGTTCGAATATCGGTCGGGTGAACTAGGGGTGGTTTTTCTTTCATGGTTTTTCACTCTCCCTCCACCCAAATGCGGGTTCACTTCCTCTAAATTCAACATTTCCCATTTCTAACCCATTAGCGTAATTAGTATTTAAGCATGTAACCCGAACAGGTAGTAAGACGCGGTGCTAAATTAAATTGGTCTATATTATTTTGTTGTAGAAACATTACACTAAATATCATAAATGAAATAATATACACTGTTTCTTACTTGTTCTATGGCATTAAGAACTAAAAACACTGTTACAGAAAAATTAAAAAAAGATAACTATCTTTGTCTACCAAAGAGCGTAAGAAACCATTTCATTTTCAGACCTGAATTTAAAAGTAGATATATTTCAAATAAAAGATTTGTATCTTTAACAGTACTACAACTTTACAATGATAAGTTATTTCTTATCTCAAATAGATGTGTAGAAATGATGAAAATAGGAAAATTTATCTCATGTAAAGTACTCTCAACGTGATTTTCACCAGAAAATGAGAATTGCCATCATGTTTATATTGATAAACAGTTTTTTGATATAAAATTTAATTCAGATCACTAGAACGAATTTCAAAAAACTTTTTTTTTCTCTTTTTGTCCTTCAGTAAGCTACCCTTAAATTTAGGGTTGGTCATATAATTACAAAAACTCCTCAGGGGGATCTTATGAAAATTCCAGATACCAAATTTCAGTCCAATCGGTAAAATAGTTTTGGCTCTATTAATTAGTACATAAGCGTACAGCCCGAACGGTTAGTCAATTGCAGTACTAAAAATGTAAGCTGTTTTGATTCCTCTTGCAAGTGTTGCTTCCTAGTAATATATTTTGTTACCCCTCGTATTGATATTCTTCAGTGTGCTGTTTTGACAGCCCTTACAATTGCAGCTCGTTAATGAGATACAATGACACCCCTAGTATTGATGTTTCTCATTAAGCTGTGTTGATAACTATTAGGCTAAAATTGATACTTTCTAATTAAGCATTATGATAGCTCTTACAATTTTTGCTTCTTAATGAGTTATTATGACGCCCCTCATATTGATATTCTTCAGTAAGCTGTGTTGACAGCTCTTACAATTGATGCTCCCTAATGAGATATTTTGACAACCCTTGGATTGATGTTTCTTAGTAAGCGGTGTTGACAGTCCTTGTAAATAATGCCTCCTAGCAAGATATTTTGACAGACCTCGTAGTAATGATTTCAGTAAGTAACTTGATATCATTTGAAGTAGATTTCTAATTGATAACGGTTTTTACTGTTCTCACATTTAGTGTTTTATGAGTAATTTTTTTTGACACATCAAGTTTAGGGGGGGGGTATAGAGAGAAGTCCCGCGAGATATTTTGACCATCTTCAAGAATTAGTGTATATTGGTAATCACTTGATGATGGTCTTTTAATTATATTATTATTGGGTTTGCCAGTCAGTACACTGAACAAGGTACTAGAATTTCCCATTCGCCCATCGTAATCTACAAGACTTGACTATCCTAACAATGTATTGTGATGAGTAAAGTGTATGTAACTCATCATTATATAACCTCCTCCACCTCTTTAGTTACCTCATCCCTTTTTTACCCTAATGTCTTCCTAAGCACCTTTTTGTAAGAATACACTAAATTTATTTTCGTCATGTTAGGTAAGAAACCACGTTTCACATTCATAGAGAGCAACCGGTAAAGCTTTTGTTTTGTATCTTCTGAGTTTTACATTTCTTGACAGCAGGTGAGATGTCAACAACTCACTGACCGAGTAATAGCGTGCTTTTACAGACTGTGTTATTTTCCTAGTTACAGACAAAAATAAATGACATTTTATTTTTAACTGATAATAATAAATATAATAAATTATTCACGATTATATTGCAATTTGCCTATGCTCTTTTAAGTTTATAATTTAAAAATAATCATTAAAATGATGTGATGTTCGTGAGATGATTTCAAAAGTGTAAATTTTGTGTACTTAACGTCAATAATTAAACCAAATCTTTTCCTAAGTACGTTTTATCAAACACCCTAGTAAATAAATAAATAAATAACAAAGTATTTAGATCCCCTGATGATGAACCAGGGTCCTTTGGGTTCCTGGGCCACTTAACCACGGGGAGCAGAAAGGACATTATTAAATCCCCACGCGTTCTCAATTCCTTTGTACAAGCTCAATCAATCACTCCTCAGAATAGCTTTGGAGGATCAAACACAATAGTTTCAGTTTCCTCCTAGTACAGAAAAAGAGATTTAGGCTCTCCCAGTCCAGTCGCGTATCACCAACTCTTCCATATCAAGGACGACCCTGTAACGTTGACCCACATCTCAGAGACGCAAAAAGGTTGACTCTACCAACACATCCCGGTAGAGAAAAACAACGCAAAGCAACGACGACAGCAACGATGTCCTTCTACGACTTCCAGTTTGTGTAAAACAGTCATTCTCTTCGTTAACTCGGCTGCTGGGAGTTGGTTGTTTACTCTGAGGACAGTTGACAAGAGAAGGACGGAATGTATTCTTCCGATGTCCACTTTTATTTATTCTAAGATTGCAGAGAGATAAGTTTCGCGAAAGGACGGGCTATAAGACAGCATTCAGAGCTGTCACGATGATGGAAAACCAGGAAATCACAGGGGAGTGTTCTGTGTTTGGGAATAAAACAAGAAAAACACCGAGAATACTTCAAAAAGACAAAGAAAAGACGGGACATTTAATAGTTAGGAAGTATTTGAGTGAAATATTTGCTGATACAAAAATAGCCCCTCCTTCTCCCTCCCCTCCCTAAAACAACCTTCATGTAACCATAGTGTGGCCTCTATATAATATCATCCTCTGATATTACGTATCAAACCTTGTACCATTAAGAATCCAATGCATAGGACTCCGATAACTTCTTGCTAAAAATTATTTAAAAACAAAATCTATCATCTAAATACTTTGATCTTAAGTTTTGTAATTATTATAATTTCTTCTGGAAAACCGCTAAAACTCAGGGAGTTTTGTTGGTAGAAAATGGTGGTAGAAATGAGAGTTGTTTAACATATATTTTATTTGTACTATTTTTTTATAGTGCGCTGAAGATCATTGAATTAAAACCTTAATACCAGGTAGAAGACGATTAGGGTGAATTTTAAGAAAATGTGATAGATATTTTTTTAGCACTGCGTCTTACTACCCGTTCGGGTTATACGCCTAAGTACTAATTAAACTAATGGATTAGGAAATGGGAAGGTTGAATTTAGAGGAAGTGAACCCGCATTTGCGTGGAGGGAGAGTGGAGAACCATATAGGAAAAACCACCCCCAGTTCACCCAACCGAGATTCGAACCTTGATCTCGCCGTCCTCGGTGGTTTGACTCAACACGACTGGCGCGTTAGCCAACTACGCCACCGAGGCGGGTGAAATGTGATAGAGTTCGTTTGAAAAGTAACGAGAAAAAAACGAGTGAAAAAAACCAATGCACACATACGGTGACCGCGTCAAAATCAAACAAACTAACGCACACTTATTTCTGTCCCTTTTGTTACATTTCATGTTGACATTTAAAAATTCATAGTTGTGGTTTATCGAAATAACTATCTTTGTTATCCGGCTTAGCAGTTTTTTTTTTTCTGATCTAAGTATCCTTTGTTCGATTTCGGTCTAGTGAAAAAAAATTTTTTTTGAAATTTTGATTTCTCCTTACAGAGTGATAACTTGAAAGCTGTATCTGATGTTGCGCCTGCCTTAAAATCTAGTTAGTATATTCTTTGCGCCTTAAAACAAACTATCATCGTTATAAGCTTATGTTGACAGAAACGATAAATATTACACGGTATATTGGTTCGCACTTCGCGCTGTATAAAAATACTCAAGTTTAAGAATAATATCTCATTCCTTTGGTTAACCTCTTTAAAAGCAATGATCTTGACAATTACCCGACCTAGAAAAGCTGCATTACTGAACAGGTAAAAAAACAGAATAATTCTGTCATTCGGCAAACATACTTTCGTTAAAATATTTCCGTTGGGTTTTATTTTAGAATGTTTAAAGTGTATTACCATTTTAAAACTAAATTTTTTTTATTTTTAAAATACAATTTAGACAGCAGCTAGGACTTAATGATTTTAAATTATTCATACCATTCCCATTAGTCTAGTGCACCCGGCTGAGATACACAACATCTATTTCCCCGAAAAAGGCTACTTTGTACAGTGCGAATCTAACGCCTTAGACAAAGCAATCAACAAAAAAAACTTAACCATAATCTAATTACAAAAACATTCATTTAAAAATTTACTGTAATAATTAAATCAATCTTAAAAATAAATAAATTATTGAAACATACTTTAAAACCTTGAAGTACAGAAACACGCAAATCAAGAACTAAACTAAAACTAAAGCAACATTTCTATTTATTTTGTTTAGATTTGTTTCTTATGAAAATTTAAAATTATGGACATAAATTGATATTACCTTCCATCCTACTTTAAGGAAGTTTGATTCGTTACAGAACAGTTTTGTCAAAGGATTCCGGAAACGTTCGCAGACTATTTGCTAAATGACTGGTCCTTTTTCCTCCATTTCGCCACAAGGCTCAGTCAACCACGATTTTTATGTCCTTTGTGCCTTTGTAGCACATTTCTGTCTCAACAAAACTTTATAGACGTTCTCTTGTGTGTGAACATTTTGGCCTTGGGCATTTTCTGTTCCTTGGTGATAAGAAAAACGTAGAAGTCTTACAATCTTTTTTTTTAATGTTGTCCTATTTAGAAAATTATGAGTATGAATATTATGTTATTTAATCGAAAAATAAATAGTGATACACTAAAGTACAATTTTGAAGTAATATTATTTAAAAAAATTACACGGTCTTATACCATTCGGGTTATACGCCTAAGATAATACACAAATGGATTAGGAATTGGAAGGTTTATTTAGAGGATGTGACACCCGCATTTGCGTGGAGGAGAGTGGAAACACCATTTAGGAAAAACACCCAGTTTCACACCGACGAGATTCGAACCTCAATCTCCCGTCCCTTGGCGGTCGAGCTCAACACGACTTGCGCGTTAGCCACACTACGCCACCGAGCTGGGTAATATTATTTAAAACCACCTTTTATTGTTCATTTACCAAAAAACTCACTATGATCTAGGTTTCCAAATTATACAGGTCGTCGCTAATATCGGGATGAATATATTACCACAATATTACACTTTTCACTTATTACTTAATCGCAAAAAAAAATGTCAGTTACAGGCAGGCACCCTGTCTGCAAAACGTTGCACGCACAGGCCCACGATCTGTAGCCCACCTGCTTTTGGTGACAGAGGGAGAAAAACCAGTTGTATGCGGGAAATTTTGGTGTGCGCTGTATGTTGAGGAAAATGGTGGATATTTGGGCCCACTTTTTTTTCATCTTAACTATCGCAGAAGTTCTTAAAATTGATCTGAAAATTGAGAAAACACACTTCAGATGTTTTAAAATAGTGCCAAAATGAATTAGATCGTTTTTTAAAACATTAATATGGATAATATTTTTCAAAATATTATTACATTGGTCACTAATAGAACGTGTAACTTGGTAATATGAGCCTTAACTTAGAACATGAAATTCACTAAAGTAAAAAATTAACATGTATTTAAAACAATTTGTTATATATAAATGACATTATAGTACAATTAAATGTCAGTGAAGTTAACTTAATAAGTCAAAGAACATGTCCATATTCTTGCAAATCACAAATGTATGCTATGTCCACATCAGCACATTCATTGTGAGCCACAAATCACCCTTCTGTCTGCTGAAAAAATGCCTTCACAGAAAATACAAACGGTATCATCACTACAGGACGAGAAACGCCTATTTTAATTTCAGGTAGAGACGCGTCTGAATCAATGTTGAACTCTTCATCCGATTCTTCATCTAGGAAAATTAGCTTTCTTTTTAGAGATTTCTTCGACTTATTTTTCCTTTGGTCTTGTTGTTTCACTAATGACGGTTCATTTCCCTTACAAAAAAAACTTCTGTTTCTTAACTTCTTTTTTTCTTTGTTTTTCTGCCTTTTTTCTTCTCGGACTCTTCTAATGCAAGTTTATAAGGGGATGATGTAATTTTTGCAGCCTTCATTGGTCCTTTGTTTGTCATCTTTCTTTTAGGTTGTGGAATTGGCCAAATATCTTTTGATGATACATGATTAGACTTCTTCACTAAGGAACATACCGAGGGGCCGGTTTCTTCCAAGTCCTTCGCACATAGTGTAGCATCTCGATCTAATTCATTAGATTTGGCGACAGAGGGCATAGTGGAGTTAACGTCCTGAGAAGATGTCAGTGAGTTTACCTTTTGTGTAACATTCCTGCTCTTGTTTTCTTCAAGGCTCTGTAGATCAACCACTTCCATATCAACTTCCGAATCAACAAAATCTGTGTCGTTGAACATCTGTCGGTTACAAGGATAGATTCCGGTAACATTGAACCCAATGACGGTTATTTTTCCAGTTTGACACTTCAGATATGCATTGCCCAAAAGTTGTGCTATGTCGTATGGCCCGAGAGGTCTGGTGTTAGAATGTAGCATCCACTGGCTAATATTTTGATTGTAGTAATGTTTCAATGGCCCCATAAAGGTCCTGCCTAATGGTTGCATACGGTGGGTCGTGTGTGGAGGAAGACTTAAAAATTGTTACATAATTTTTGCGGACAATATCTACAACATTAATGTTCTTAGTTTGGGTGTTATGCCCATCAAGAATCAGTAAGACAGGACCTTCTGCTGGTGGTTTTGTTTTCTCGATAAAGTGATTAAGCCATTAAGTAAAGAGATTGCCTTGGATCCAACCCGACGGGTGGCATTTTCCAATGGAGCCAGGTGGAGCTCTTTTATTAACGTCTCTGTCATATTTTTCCGCTGGAAAATCAACATTGGTGGAACAAAAATACCTCCTGGGCTCATGCAGCATAGAATGGTAACTAATGATCCCCTTTTAGCAGCGGTTAAGGCTCTGACCTGCCGTTTTCCTCTGAGGCCAACGACTCGCGAGACTTTACTCTGAACAACAGATATGCCGGTTTCGTCGACATTGAATATTCTGTCTTGTGGATATTTATGTCTTTGTAACTCAACTTCAAGTATGTCAAAAAAAAAATTACTGCTTCCTTATTAAATCCATAAGCACGAGTAAAGGACGTGGCTGATGGTTTCAAGATTGACAGTTTATTTTTGTGGTGGGCCATAAAATGATCAAACCAGGCTCGGCCAGCTACCTCATCACCAGAAAATGGATGCCGAATGTTATTTTTTTTTACACAACTGGTAAGATAGATGACGCACATCTTGTCTCGTAAGACCATGAAACTTTGACTCCATGACCAGTAAATAATTTACAAGCTCTTCCTACATTTCAGGTGACATAATTGGCTTTCGCCCCAATTTCCTACTAACCACTTCTTCAATCGGCAAATCAAGACGAGAGAGTCTTTGCAAAGTGGCACGAGGCACAGAAAATATTTTAAAAGTTTTTTAACCCCATTGTATTATGTTTCAACACCTGTATTGCATGAATCATATCTTGTTTATTCCATAACTTTCGTTTTGACGACTTCTTTTGACGTACAAAGAGTTTGTGAGGCATCTGTAAAATAATAATATTAAATAATATTAAATAATATCACGTTAAAATGTAGTGACTGCAATATGGGGCCCTTTGTTATGGGGCTCAAATTATTAGCATCGAAAGGGCCCATAATACCACCATCGCCATCTTGCTAAACACGATTTTTTTGCACACTTATTCGTAGCCGTAATTTATAATGTTAGTACTGTTATCTCACCCTTATAACTTAAACTATACTAAGCTACAATAAAAATTAGCAGTTATGAAAGAATAATTGTGTTAATAAGTGTCAAACATATACCTTTCAAAGTATCTTCAGGAGCGAAAAATAAAAACACACCACAAATCACTCGCCATTAGAGGTACTACGCCAGCGCGCTTTTCAGGTACTTCTAGTAACTATTTCTAATAGCTAAAGTGTTTCTTGCTATAATTCATGACCTGCTTACTTAGAAAATGAAGGGGCCCATATTAACGACGGGGCTCATATATCCATCCACCTTCTCCTCTAGTAATCTCCCTGTAAAGGCGAACCACTAGACAGTCGTGTCCGCGTTTAGATTGTTTTGCTTAACATAAAATGTTTATTGTTCCGGTCTCACGGTTGTCCGTTGTAATTTACTAAAAGTAGAATTTAGACATGCATTTTTGTTAGTGTTACAAGAGGCACGCGTGAATGTTCTATTTATTGGGTTATGCTCAAAATTTTACTTGGAGTGTGATGGTAATGTAATAGTCATGTGTAGTATTTAGTGTTTGTAGTAATGTTTCTTAAGTAAGAAGAGTTTTGAAAATTAATACATAGGTGTATTGATATATAGGTTCAAACTAATGTAATAACATATTTTTTAAAGTGGGGGTAAGGGGTTGAGAAAGATAGCCGGGGTCCCCCCGTCTGCTAAGGGGGGCCCTGAATAACAGGACTTACATGAACTTCAACGTACTGTACTCAAATGACGTCCCAACCACACACATATACACTTTTTTTTTCCACACAAATATTTCTACCGGTGTCTGCGTGACCGTGGATGTGGATGCGAATTACTTGTCATCTAAAGGCACGTCACTTCATCGTATCCGTCCCGGCGTCCTTTGTTCGAATCCTGACCGGGTTAGTATACAGCCTGATCGCCCTGCGTCAGTTATGTCTCGGCACTAGATCTAAACATTTAAATAAATTGTGTTCTGGCACCAGGTAGTTTCACCTTCCCTACCAATGATTAGACTGGGTTTGGTATGAATGTAAGATAACCTAAATTAAAGATTACAAATTAATATTTAGGCTTAATTTATTCCACACTTTATTTCTGTTTATAAAAGACTGAGACTGATTATAAATAATGTAAGTTGAGTTGTAATGACTGCGTGAGAATGTAACACGCGTCCACTTTGTTTGCTGGCGTTATCACGAGTGTTTTTTCCAATGGCTGACACGAAGGACTCTTGCAACCAACCCTCACCCAAGTCCTGTTGGGCGATTTTCCTTCTCAAATAGAAATCGGCCAGGGTCACTTTCACTATAACTTAAAAAATTGCTCCTCGGTTCGGGGAGATCTCTTACAATTTGTCCTGTTCTTTATTGTTAGTTTTTAAGGATCGTAAATGCTAAAAAATCACAATATATATTGTACCCCTAATTTAGAAAGTAGCACCAAGTATAGCTTGAGTATGTCCTTCCCTAAAACTTATAAATACGGCTAAAGTTAACATTAAATATTAGGGTTTTGCTTCAAATAGTCTTATTGCATTATTTATAGATTTTTTTTTATCGTATGGCACATTTGACCGGGAGGGACTTTGACCTCCAGGTTAGGCCACCCTATCTGTAGACTATTAGCAGCTCTGGTGGCACAGACCGTTGGCCGGGTACACCATAGGAGGTTGTCTACACGTCGCACTCGCAATGAGACGATGTGATGATAGTTATTATGAGGTTGTGAAGGCGGTGCGAGTCTTAACCTAGCTTGAGCCTAGTTAACCAAACCCTGGTGACCGTTGGGATCATTCCCCTGAAGGGAAAAATACCCAAGGTACCAGCCAGGAATCGAACCCGGGCCCCCTAGGCTGGTAGCCACGTGGCCGGTTATTTATAGAAAAGTGTGCCCTATATTCCTTCGCTCACTCCTAATTTGTTTAATGCTACCTACATTTGTCATCTTTAATTACATAAATAATGTTGGTAGTAAACTAGTGGAGACTCCCTCTCAACGTCCCGCGTGTGACACGTCGTCGGATCTGATGGAGGGTAGAGTTCACTGCATACCAAACAGTAGCCTCTTGATTGATGGTCATGACAGGGAGGCAGCTCCACACTTCTTGACGGAGTGAAGACGGGAGGAGAGGGAAGGAAGGCGCTGGTGGTTTAAAAACCTATTAATTGAACGTCACTTTAATGTAGCACTCAACGTGGATTACTGGGTTTGTTTCTCATCCCACAGCGTCACTAGTTCATTTATTTACCCCTACTTCACCTCACTCAAGGGTTCCTCTACAGATAAAATGTTTGCACATTTATTAAAATGTTAACTTTATCACCAAATTTCTGCTTTTCCCTTCTTTTTAAACACCACGTCTTACCACCCGTTCGGGTTGTACTCACGTTTGCCATATGATTATGTATTAGGCATGAATAAGGTTAAATTTAGAAGAGGTGTACCTGCATTTGCGGGGAGAAAGAATGGAAAATAATTTAAGAAAACAAAACTCAGTATACCAAACCAGAATTTGAACCCTTATCTCCCCGTCACCGAGTAAGGTCTGTTAGGAAAGTGACGTCTTAAACCATGCGAACACTGAACCGAGTCTCTCTTTGTTGTTGTGTAGTCTTAAATAGGGACAACCTACTTTATTTCAATATGGACGATAGAAATTATTATTCTGGTTTAATTCTGGGTAGTATTGTATAATAAGCTAGCAATTTATTTCAACAAAATTTGTCTAAAAAGTTTTACTATTAGCAATAATGATAGTGCTAATATTTTAATTAAACTAAAATAGACCTAAATACACGTTAATTTATTTAAAAACCTAAATATTTGTTTCTATGAAATCCATTCTAAAGTTCTCTGGTTCTATCACCAAATAATCCTTTTCTACATTCACTGGAGATTCAGTTTAAAGAACACTCAAGTCTAAGGTGACCGACCATAACATTAAAATAAACTAATATATAGACCAGATATAATTTATTAATATTTAAATGCATAAAGTAATTTTGGAACACATGAATACATGAACTATATAGCCAAATAACCAGGAATAGTAAAATTCCAAAATTAAAAAGGAAAAAGAGTAAATCTGATAGTTAAAACTTTAAGTTTTAGTTTTATCTACATTAAAGATCTTATAAAAATAAATTTACTCGCCTCGGTGGCGTAGTTGGCTAACGCGCTTGTCGTGTTGAGCTCGACCGCCGAGGACGGGGAGATCGAGGTTCGAATCTCGGTCGGGTGAACTGGGGGGTTTTTCCTAAATGGTTTTCCACTCTACCTCCACGCAAATGTGGGCTCACTTCCTCTAAATTCAACCCTCCCAATTCCTAATCCATTAGTGTAATTAGTACTTAAGCGTATAACCCGAACGGGTAGTAAGACGCGGTGCTAAATATTAATTATTAATTATAAAAATAAAATAGACTAATTTATGTTGTATAGGCTATTACAAACTTATTATTTGATCTCTTAAGGAATAGTGATCATTTAAAGATCTTTATAATTAAATCCAACAAATATATTTACTAAATACTTGCTAAATGTGTTGAAACAAACTCACAAGTTCCAACGATCAAAACATGATTAATATTAGTTTCACTAAGCAAATAATAATAATAAACATGTTAATATGAAACTTGTTTGAAAAGAATGTGTTAACGCTTATGCTCACAAAATATAACCATCCAAGTAATGAAGTAAAATATAAATACACAAAATAGCCTAATAATTAAGAATTAACTAAACATTTCAATAATATCTAGCTCTACTAACAAGACGACTTTGTTATTATATAGTTAATAGTCAAACAGTATATTTTTACGTTGACTTTGAATTGTGTTAGTTGGTCAAATTACGTGATGCCCAAGCATAAAATAAAATAAAAGCATTAAAATATTGTTTCCAGATATAGGGTTGGTTTTAAATAATTAACTGTATTATTAACACTCTCTTCATTTTTGTTAATATCTTTGATGTAACTTTATGATTTGTTCCGCAATAGTGAATAGTATTACTAAGTATTAACCATCGTCAACATTCTTCCTCTTTAACCGCCATATAACGTTTAATAGGTGCATTAAACAGGTTCAATACTGACGTTGACTAATGAAATGTGCATATCCGGATGTATTCTTGTACAAGTCATACTCGTATTATATTTTATTGTATACTTGTATCATATTCGGGGTGAACAGCCGCTAGTTGTACTGTCAAGCAGCTTGAATTGATTGCACCGCAGCGTACGTCGCAACCGTTATTGATTGCCGTGGGCGAGGCACGCGCTTTCTAGCGGACAAACCACTAACCAACTACATAGAGATTGTACAAAAATACTTGATAGCTGACTTTGTTTGCGCAAGCGTTCAGTCTATCGTCATCGCTCGCAGAGATGTTTGTTTTAACGAGTTCCGGCCGTTGAAAAACGTTACAACTAAAACTAAACTATGTCGGATTGGAGTGAACCTAACCGCCGATTCATTAGAGACTTTATACATCTTTACAAGGATCTCCCGCCACTGTGGAAAGGTTCGTGCTCAGCGTACAGGGATCGGAACGCCAAGGCTGCCGCCTACGAGAAGATGACCGCCAAGCTTCGGGAGGTTCAACCGACAGCTGATCGAGAGAGCGTCAAGAAAAGAATCAATATTTTTAGGACGAACTTTCGAAAAGAGTTGAGGAAAGTTGTCCAGGCTAAGCGTTACGGCAGGGTTTACGTCCCCAGTCTTTGGTATTTCAACGACCTGTGCTTTCTGCGAGACGAAGGCGCCCTGCGAGAGATTGGTTGCACGGAGAATCACTGCAGCTTTAAAGATGGCGAACACAGACACAAAGAAAATTCAAATTTTCAGGTGATTTTTTTTAAAATTTAAATTGTTTACTCTAGTTTTAAAGGAGCCTCACGTAAGCCCTGAATGGGCAGCTTCTGACTGGGAAAGAGCCTATGCAGATTATTTTGTAAGAAAAGTCTTAGTATAGCAAAAACACTACCAAACTGCATTTTTAATCATATTAATAACAGCGAAGCACTTGGCCAACAATATTACGAATATTGAGTTCTTAGATTATACATTTTTTATTAGGCCTACTTAACTTGTGATCCGATAAAATACCTTAAGTATACTACGCCATATTGGTTAACATTTCCTTCCACATTATACATCCGTGACAACATTGCAGAAAAATAATTCTAAGGTAACTAAACTATGCACTACCACTACTCATGTCGGTTAAATTTTACCTTTAATTGTTTGGTACGTAGAAGATTATGTATGTCATCTAGTAAATTTATATATAAAAACTAATTATCTATCATATATGATGTATTTTTGTGTTAGTCTTAAGTTTTTATTTTATTGCGTTGTGTTTAATATTATTTTAGTCACGTGACAAGAGTTTTCTTAATCCAAGTCATCAGAAGATGTTCAAGAAGCACAGCAAAGTAAAATAAATGGTAGCTTATGGTACACTGTACATACTTTCATTCTCTTTAATCTTAAAATACATACATTGACTAAAGCTCGTAAAATTTCTTAAGTGAAATTAATATACATTATTGCAGAAACACTCCACCAAAGAGCTTAAATGGAATAATATAAATGCTACAGAAACATTGAGTAAAGGGAGAAGCATATTTGTCTACCAAAGAGCATAGCAATCAATAATTGACCATTAATTATTGTGTACTGAGTTTTTTTTTCCAAAATGGTTTTCCATTCTCCCTCCACACGCAAAATACGGGCTCACTTCCTCTAAATGTAGTCTTTCTCATCTCTAAAACCACTACCGTAATTAGTACATAGGATTATAAACCAAACGGGTAGTAAGACGTGCTTAAAAATCAACGTAATATTTCAAAGTACACCATAAAATATAGATGTTTGCTCATAGCTCAGAAACTATTGGTTTTATATAAATATATTTAAAACAAAAGAGTTTTATATTTATTAGTACTATAACTTTACAACGATAGGTTATTCCGTATCTAAAATAGCTGCGGAGATATCAAAATTAGACATTTCTGCCAATGTATAGTACCCTCAAATTATTTTCATTGTAAAATGAAAATTGCCATTTTGTTTGTGATGCTAAACACTTTCTATGTATAAAATATAATCAAAATCATTCTCACGGATTTTCTTAAAAATATCTTTTTTTTTCTCTTTTTGACCTTCATTACACTATCCTTAATTTTAGAGTTAGATATATAATTCCAAAAACTCCGCGAACTTATGAAAACCCTAGATACCAAGTTTTAACACGATCGGTAAAATGGTTTCCCTCTTAGTCTGAGATACAGACAGACGACAGCGCGAAAATAACTTTTTTCTTTATCAAACGTGGACATTTATCAAAATCTCGAGTTAGATTCTTTTTACGATCACAATACTTTCTCTCATCGAGGAGTTGAAAGAAAGTAAAAGATGAAAGATGCTAGTTAAAAAGTAATCTATATTAATAAAATGAAACATTTGTTTTTCTGTCGTGAGTATTTCGTGATATCTACAAATTTTAAAATATCATTACGAAAAGGGCTGAAAATTTAAAATTTGTAACCTCTGTGCACAAACATGTGCACCTCAAAGCCGGAATTTTAAAATTTTGATTATATATATTTTTTAATTTATTAAAAACCGCGTCGGAAGAATTAAAATGAAGATTTATTTTCTCTCTATTTGAATCAATGAAAAGTATTTCCCGGGGTAACCACACAATGCATTGCGTGGTTACCCTAGGTAACGCCGAGTACTTAATAAGCAAGAATTGTGTTTGTTAGGAAAACAAATTGTTCTTGTTGCTGCAGACTTATGCACGATCTAGTCACAGGGATGTGCACCAGTAATGTTACATTATTTTCTAATCCAAGAACCCAATAAATGTAATTTTGATACAAGTGGTGGAAATAATCCCCCTTGAAATAAATTTGCCTCCTATAGATTTATTTCACTTCTCTTCATATATTTTAGAATACGATAAGACTAAATACCTTAGAGAAGCATTCAATTTTCTAAAAAAATTACGTGCAAGGACAACTCAAAATTGATTCTGTGGAGGACCACTCAAAATAGAATTTAGAGGCATTTAATTTTCAAAAAATGTCCAAGTTAGGACCACAACAAATAATTCCAAGAATTATAATTTTCAAAATAAATCTAGTCAAGGAATACTTCATATAGCTTCATGGGGGGGCATACCTTTGGAAAACATTGGTCGGGGGAAGGATCTTGAGCTCTATTTCGCTTGGGAGAGAAAAGACCCCCAAAATACCTTTTTTGGGGAACTGCTCCCGTTTATAAGGTTATTCCGCCATTGAATGATACGTCAAGGGCTTTAATATGTTTAGATTGAACAATAAAGTGATTTAGTGTGTTTTTTTGTCATAAATCCTTTGTCCAACAGAAGGTGTGTTTGCTCTTAAATCTTTGTGGTTTTGAACAAGTGAAGGACGAGTTTATTTAGAATGAGGCTAATGGAGAGGAAGAAAAGGGATTTTAGTAAGTTTGGGTTAAGCCTGCCTGGCGTCAAGAGATGAGCAAAATTTTAAACATCAACTAAACGTGTTAAATATAGTTCACAGTTTACATTTAAACTAATTGGCGACAAAATATGCCCACTATAAAACCAGTTGTAGGCCCTACATTTTTGGGCGTAGAAGTTGGAATGTGTGTCGCAGGGAAAAGAAACCATACCTCTTGTATTCGTCGTGTTTTCTCACTTTTTTATGTAAAACGTTCACTTTAAAAGCCGTAAATTATAATCTTCTTAATTAACAACCAATTACAATATAATGGCTAATTATTTTAGTTATTAAATTTATTAATATTATTCTTAACACTTCCGCTAATAATATTTATAAGTTTTTGATCATGTTGCGTCTGCTTTCTTATCTCGTATTTATACTTTTTTAATTAGCATCGCGTCTTACTACCCGTTCGGGCTATACACTTATGTACTAATTACGCTAGTAGGTTTAGGAATTATGTAGGCTATATTAAGAGAAATTGTACCCGCATGCGTGGAGTAAGAGTGGAAAACCTCTCTCATTACACCCGACCCAGATTCGAAACTCGATCTCCCCGTTATCAGCAGTGTTTTTATACTAAGCCACGTCCCGGCTTTGATTCCCGTCGTGGCTAAATAATTTATTATTGATGAATCTAGAGTGTCTAGTTTAACTGTAATAAGTTGATGGCTGAGGAGGGTTGATGTTGTGTTAGATGTTTATGTTTGTAATGTTAGTGTTATGTTAATGTTTGCAATGTTAGTGCTATGTTTATGTTTGTAATACGTGTGTTGAAATAGTCAATTGTTTGGGAAAGTTCATTTTAATACTCAAAATAAAATATATTCAGCCGGTTTGACATCAATAATTTAACTCCTTTATTACCCGCGCCGGTGGACACGTGGTCTAAATGTCAAAGCGAGAGGGTCTACCGGCACATGGGATGACTGACGCTTATATTGGACCCTGAATCATCGGTAGCCCACGAGCCCTCGCACTACGTGAAGGATACAAACTGTTCTAACAGGGAGTCAAACAAGAATAACTCAGAGATAATAGGTCAACGTAAGAAATTAATAACTACTTAACGTTCTTAATCATGATTGAGGCCACGTAACTCTTTTGTTCTTTAATAAATAACTTTAAACTACAATATTTATTATGAACCGACTATAGATTACGTTACAAAAAAAATATACATCCATGTTGCTTGATAAGAGTATTTTTTAATAATAGCTCATACCTACAGTGGTGGACGAGTGGTCTTAGACATTAGACTCATTGTAATTTAACGCTGTTAACGAGGTTTGAAACCCGGCCGGGTTCTCGGTGATTGGTTTCACACACATGATATGTACTTTATCTTCGCTCCAAACAACTCTCCTAGCCCTCGTTAGTAAAAACCCTAGTGTGCTTGTAGCTTTACATTAAAACATATAAAAATAGCCTGACACCTTAGATCGGTTAGTAGCATGTACGTCTATTGAGCTAAGGTTCTAGAGTTCAATTCCTGGCATGGCCGAAAAATGTATCATTAGTGAAATGTGGGCTTACTCTTTCATAGTGATGAATTTAACGGCAGGAGGCTAGATGTTGTGTGTGCTATAATACAGTAAAACCTTGGATTACGAGTAACTTGGTTTGCGATTTGTTTTAAAGACGAGCAAAAATTTTCAATAAATTTAACTTGATAAACGACGATATCTTGCAATAACGAGTAGTACTACGGTTACGCTTTGTCTGCCGAGCAGTGTCATTGGATAAGTTCATTGTTAAAGTCGCACAAAAAGAAAAATATTCCATGATCCAACATATAGCAGTGATTCCGTTAGTGACAGTGAATAGTTATCCTAAACAATAACACACCTCCTCTCTCATCTCTCTCTCTCCACCTCACACCAACCACTATTAAATTAATAAATAAATTTTATTACAGTACAGTTACATTAAAAACGAAAAAAAGTATTAATCATTTTTAGTTAAATATTTTTGGGTTGTGGGACGAATCATCTGAGTTTCCATTATTTCTTATGGGGAAATTCACTTTGATATACGAGTGCTTTGTATTTACGAAACGAATTATGCTCGCAAACCAAGTTTTACTGTAGTAGATTTAAGTTAGTGTATAAATCGTGTGCTGATATAATCAGTCGGTTCAGAAAGTGCATGCTAAATACTTTAAATAAATGAAAATGAAAATAAAATATATACAGTCAATTATAACAAGAAAAACATTTAAAAAATCTGGTTAATACCTACACTTAATAAGCACTAACGTATGGGACTACACTCAGAGTGAACTCCAAATTACTTCTAATACCCCCTCTTTCTTGCTACTCAATGATGCTGCCTGTCTGTGACGTGGCAGTAAATAACAATATGGCTTTCCATGTTTTTGTTTTTAGTTTTTATTCGGTGAGCTTTTTCAATATAACATTTAAATAAAAAACCATTAATTCTTAAACCACTATAAAAATAATCATACATTATCAGACAGAATTATTTTTATATTAAAGTTTAACTAAAGTTTAATTAAACTGAAGACGAAGGGGGTGGGATCCATGGCTCCCCCCCCCCACCACACACACACCCTGAACCTACTTTTGTAATTTTTTTTAACAATTAAAATAAATTAAAAAGAAACAAACTCATGTTTTATATTTCAAAATTATTATTTGAAAAACAACTATCATAAACTACGTCATTCTTTGGCCGCCCTAAAAACCAGATCTCTAATTAACTCTTGGAATATCCATCAACGCAATCTCTATAAAAGAAAAAATAGGTAGGCCATTCTTTTGTCCTCTAACTTTTCCTCTTTTTTTTTTTTTTTTTTGTGGCTAGTGGTTGTGTTCTGGCACTCAAGGGACCCACCCTGCGCACACTTGCACACTTATGGTTTTCTTATAATCTCTTTTTAATAGTCTGTCTTCCTGCCAGAATTTAAAATTATTTTTTTAGCCCCGCGTCCTGATACCCGTTTGGCAGGGGCTTGGGAATTACGTCATCGACCCTGGGGGGTGCCATCGATGTCCCAAAGCCCTGCTAGGATAAGCGAGATGTGTCAACAGTGGTTTGGAGGCTCTCACCCAGCCCCCCCATAGAGTAGTGTCTCCGCACTTAACTCTAAAAAAACCTTATTCGGTTTCCACACTTTTGTTTTTCCCCACTAATATTAATAATATGCTTTTCTTTGTTTCAGTAACTTCGCGAAACGCGACAACCTCGTCTGTTAGATTCCAAAACCACACGGTGTGACCAATTGGTCGGTACGTGTTGGAACTTTCTCTCGTGCTCCCCATCAGGGTGCATTAGAGCATGCTACTTTGCGTCTGCACCTGCTACCCTTTTGGGTTATATGCCTATGTAACTCAATAAAACACCCTATGGGTTTAGGGATTTGGCCGAAGGTTTTAACTTAGAGGAAATATACCCACACTTGCGTGGAAGGAGAGTGGAAAATCATTTAGAGAAAACCACCCTTGGTGTAACCAACTGGAATCGAAT
This sequence comes from Timema podura, assembly GCA_033556935.1. NCBI lineage: Eukaryota > Metazoa > Arthropoda > Insecta > Phasmatodea > Timematidae > Timema > Timema podura. Next base: position 38,785,409 of record JAVRXN010000011.1, on the reverse strand, counting down.
CCCAAATATCCCCGACGCCAAACCTTTGACTCAAACGCCTTTATAAATGGTAAAGGTATGGTAGCACAAGGAATGTCATCACCACCACGTGAATCATCATAGAGCATACAATGTATATGGTTGATTAAAATTTCTCAACACTTTCCTAAATTCATATGAAAGTAAATATTATATTGAAGTTGGAATCGGAGATGGTATCTTTTCCACAGATCTGATTTTCCTCATAAGTGAAAGAGGGAAGTTGTCATTAGCAGATAAAAAAAGAAGCGTAGAAGGGTGAACCACTCATTTTATGTATTCTCTATCTCCATTTCGTACATTGGCGTATGATAGCGCTTAAAGTGATTTAAGTGTGTCCAATTAAAATACAACCCTCCTCGCCAAATATCTTAGATTTCACCAAGTAGGCAACGCCGTTAAATAAATCGTGATATCCCCTAGGGAACCAAACCAAAGCCTCTCAAGAGCTATGGTCTTAAGAAAAACTCTTTAACTATCTGTATGTAACGCGTGGTAACTGGAAGTCGTGTAATTTATATTTTGTAACTATTAAAACAAAAAGGTGTCCTTTTAAGGTGGGATGGAAGGGGACGAGTAAAAAATGCCTTTGTTTTTGCAGTTTTTATTGCAAAACTTATTTTTTGACTGAAATAAATAAAATATCGCTCCGGTAGAAACATGAAATTCAATTTTATTCGCGTGGTGTTATCACCAGTTCTTTATTATCTGTAACAAATATAGTGGCATTAGATGACAAACTTTTTAAATGAAGAGAAAAAGTTGGTCATTTAATTCCAGGACACCCTTGACAGATATTCAACAACTGTTGATATAACCATGTGAAGAAAATTAAATTCTATGTTTGTAATGAAGCGATATTTTTTATTTATTTTGGCCAAAAAAAAAAGTGTTGCCATAAAAACTGCAAAAACTCTGTCTTTTTCTCGCATCCCCTTCAACTGTCTTTATGAACCATCATCAGTGGTCGAATGGTCTTTATACGTCTCTCTCGTGTGGAAACTGGATTGCCCGTGACGGATAGCTTGAGATTAAATACCGGTCTAGTGTACTGAGAGTGGTATTTTCCTCCATGCAAATTGAGTACATTTCCTCTCTAACTCTACTTTATTCATCCTTATCCCATTAACGTAATCAATGTATTCATGTGGCCCCGAAAGGCAGGAACAGCCCAAGCGTTTCACGCGCCCTAAGAGGAACTTTAAATTTATGTCCCACTTGTATTCTGTGTATTGTAAATAATCCGCACCCGCTGCGTGACGCGAAATAATGATGATAGTAATAATAATAATAGGATGACAAACTACCGGACAAAATAAAAAAAAGCTATAAAAATACATAAACAAGTCAAAAATAAGAGTTAACACACTCCTACAGTTTTTAATCAATGTGTGCAAACATATTATCCCTTTTTTCCTTCCTTTTATCTAAAGTCTAAATGTTTTCGGAAGATTTTTAATTTTTATAGTATTTTTTTTCTCTTAGCACCGCGTCTTACTACCTGTTCAGGTTATACGCATATGTACTAATTACATTAATGAGTCAGGGATGAGTAAGGTTTAATTTTAGAGAAAGTGTACCCGTATTCGCATAGAAAACCATTTTGGGAAAATCACCTTCATTACATACCCGACTAGGATTTGAACCTCTGTCTCCCTGTAATTGGCAAAAAGCTTTTAATTAAATATCAAAGTGATTCGCCGACCAAGAGGCCCCGAATTTCATAAAATAATAAGAGTCATTATGTTGTTAATTAATCTTATTTGGTGACCTGGTGGTCTAGGGGTAAGGTGTCGGACTTCTGTGCTGAGGGTCCGGGGTTCAATCCTCGGTCCCGGCACAGATTTATCTGATTGCCAAACCCTTCCTTCACCTCTGACAAGTTGTGTATTAATCACAACTAGTGAATGTGAGGAATGCCAGGCCTCCACCGTGGTTCGGATTCCACGTTAAACTGTAGGTCCTCCATTTTATCTCACAATCACCCTACCATTGCACATTAGCGTAAGTGCGTATAACCCGAACGGATAGTAAGACGCGGTGCTAATAATAAATAATAATTAATCTTATTTGTTTTTAAATATATTCTTTGTATTAAGGTAGGTATATAAAATATTTAGATGTTATTTCTTAATTTAGAAATAATTATTAGATGATGTAATTTAATTTTTTCTTTAAACACTAAAATAGTTACGTTTTGTTGGAATGCGTCCTGGTATTAAATAGGTGTGAGAAAACTGTCTATGGTTTCCTTGTCGTCACTTAATCCCACTGTTTTGTTATCTCTGTAGGCCATGCTCGTCGATAACAGTGTCTTCTTGGGAGAGAACGAGACCACAGGGAGTTTAGAGGATAATAATAGTCGCCCCTCTTCTCCCTTGGGCCCTATAAAGTGCGAGCCCACGACCAGTGACGAAACAACGCACATCAAGGAGAGCTTCGTAGGTACTGTACATGATTACTATGAGGTAGCTTTTTTTTTGACATTTATGAAATTTAATAAAATAAAATAATCTTTAAATATTCATGTTATATTCAACTTTCACTATTTATTCTTTTTTACTTTCTCTCAACACCTCGGAGAGAAAGTAATGTGATCGTAAAAAAAAAAAATCGAACTTGAGATTTTGATAAATGTCGAAGTTTCATGACCCCCTGAAACCAAATAAATGGTACGGTGCACCGCACAGACTTTCTCCCGCTTTTATCTTAAAACTTAAAATATAGATTTACTAAAACTCATAAGATTTGTGACATGAAATAATATATCTATACATTATTGTAGAAACACTACACCAAAGATCATAAATCAAATAATATACACTATTACTTTCTTACTCTATGGCATTATGAACTTGGAACATTGTTACAGAAAAATTGATAAAAGAGAAAATATCTTGGTCCACCAAAGAGCATAAGAATCTAATTAATTTTCAAAGACCTAAATTAAAAAGTATATATAGTTTATTATAGCTCAGAAATTATTGGTTTTATGAAAATATATTTCAAATAAAAGATTTTATTTTTAATTGTACTACAATTTTACAATGATAAGTTATTTCGTATCTTAAATAATTGCGGAGAAATGAAGAAAATTGGATAATTTACAGTTGCAGTGTTGTGATTGCCTTGCTATAAATCTTGTGCCAACGTCACTTTCATAATGGTTCACAAATGTGTGTCTATAAGCCGAGATCTCTTGGGTGTTTGGTTTCACTTAATATCTGCTGCTAAACATTGTACACATATGGTGCAAAAATTCAACAAGTTATGGGAATTGATCCACGTCAAAGAACGAGTACAAATCTAGCACACGAACCTCAAATCTCATCAAATGTTGCCAACTTTTCAAACATCACTTCTCAAAGGTTGAATTTCTACAAGGTTTATAAGAGATTAATAAAGTATCATTCGTTGATACCAAGTCCAGTTCATCAAAAGGCCCGCGAGACACACAAAATCATGGCTGCAAGTTTGACATGCCTGATGCATAGAATGGGAAAGGGCTGCATCGGTGGGCATGCTGGTTAATGCGTCAACCTCGTGTCTATTTTATTGATGATGAGGAGATCAGGGTTAAAATTATGGTCGGGAATAATAAAATTATCCCATTAGTGTAAATATGCAAGTAGACCTGACATTTTTCAAAATGTAAAATCTGGCTCAAAAAATTAATAATAGAAAACCACATTGTTATGCGTAAAAACTAACTTCGGTACATCAGATGAGAACTGAACCCATGCTGTCAGCGTGCATCCAACATAATATATGTTATGTATCTTGTATATTATTCAGGTCATACATATTATACTTGCACACACACTTCAAGGGTGCAAATGAGCTTTATTTTAATATTTAATTTTATTAGAACAAAATTTGAAATTAATTTAAAAAAATTAAAGCTCACGACAATTTAATATTTTCTATAATATGACATTGAAATAATAAATCCCAATTTTTAAAATAAGGAGATATTGCCGAGACAAAAAATGTTCTTAGTAAATTTAAGTCTCATAATTATCTTTCAATTTAGCTGTTTTGTATACATCTCATATACATTTTTCTAGAAATATTGAAAATGACACGTTAGCGCTGAAACAACCGAGAAATTTTATCTTGCTGCCTAAAGGTTTTTAAGGAATTCTCAAAGGAGCTATCAATTTTATCCAGAATTGGACTTGATTTCCAGGAAATTAGAGAACCCAGTATGGGTATTTTAACTAGATTTTTAGTTTATCGTGATCCCTCGGAAAAAGAAAGTATTTTGATTGTCAAAAAAAAAAATCATATTCAAGATTTTGATGGATGTCGACGTTTCATGAGCCCCGTATCTCAGCTTAGAGCTTAAACCACTTTACGTTTCGGGGCTTAAACTTGATACACTGGGTTTTCATAAAATTTATAAGAGTGATTTTTGAAATTAGGTATATAAACCTAAAATTAAGGGTAGTTTAAGGGTAAAAAGAGAAAAAATCAATATTCTAGAAATGGGCGCGAAAGATTTTGATTAAAATTAGTATTTTTGCACGGTTAAACATTGCAGACAAAATGGCGGATATCATTTCTTTGGGTAAACACTTAGGCTAGAGAGCAATGATTTAATAAGTGAATATCTTTTATTTTGATAATATCTACACAACTCTTTGAAATACGAAATAATTTATCATGAAAAGTCTTAGGGTTATTAAAAATATTTTTTTTGTTTTAAATAAATTTTTATAAAACATGTAATTTCCGAGTTGAAAGCCAATATATATTTTAAATGGAGGTCTGGGAAATAAGATGTTGATTGTTATGCTCTATGATAAACCATGACGTTCCTTTTTTCTCAAGGATGTGTATTTTTTAATCTACTCTCTTTGGTGTATTGTAATGCTTTTATCCCGATTGTGTTCCTAAAACATTGCGTTTCACATATCTTATGAGTTTTAAGTAAATGTCTTCGTTTTTAGATAAAGGAGCGAGGAAATTTCTGCAATGCATCGTAATATTTATTTTATTATAACGTTTATTACCATTGTTATTTACTGCTTATTCTAAGAAAAAAATTGCAAGTAAGAGAAAAAAAATCAAAGGAGTTTAAGAATCAATGTTATCTTTTACTACGTAGAATAACATATTATTTTGTAAAACATTCTCATTGTTCATATGAAAATATTAATGTTAGTGTTGTTGAAAATATAGAAGAAAATCATTTTGGGGAAATAAAGACAAAATAATACTGAATATCACATCTAATGATGAAGCAGAGGCACAAACTACCGATTTTATAAGTAAAAAAAATATTCTCTAAATACAGGATCTGAAACCTCTTCTTCAAATTTTCACTGCAAGAAAAAGGAGACACTAATCTCCGAGAAATGAGTGATTACCGATCCAGGTTACTATAGAAATAAACGATTGAGTATGAGAATACTGAGTGATTAAACGTCCCTTAATTTACCAGAACAAAGATTCAGTCTTCATGCCTACTTATACAAGAATAAAAAAAATGCTTTTGATGGATTGAGATCACGATATTATTGAATATGTTTATAGTAGATCTTTATACCTATAACACTCACCCCCTAAATAGTTTATGAGGCCATTTTACAATTTTAAGTTCTGTGGAAGAGGTCATAGAAAACACTTTATATACAAAAAAGTGGGAGAGGCCTAAAAAAGTTAAGGCCCATGGTTTCCAAATTCCTTAAAATGGCCATGGCTAGTCTTGAGCTTGTAACAACATTTTAGATGTGTTGAACCTTTCAAATTTCCACAGATGCCGTGGACTATTAGAGGCGCATCGTTCAACAGTCAATCTCATCCTATTCTCTGATATGGCGAGGCACATTTCACCCAAATTATGCTTGATCATACCTGTATCTGGGCTGTACCTCCATAACTGGTTGCCCCCAGCCCCGTGACAAGGGTACAGAAATATGCCCTGTCCAGTGTAGTCCAAACAAAATGTATTATGGCGGATCTCCCCTGCCTTGCTTAACATCCAATACTGGGCATTTCCTTGTCCATGGCATGGCCACACAGACACCTGTTGGTATTCCTTATTCAGCGAGTCAACGCAGCTCCCAGACCATTGGTTTCGGATCTCCCCAGAAGCCACGGCGTCTCCGGGAATGAACAGCTCCGGATAAACGTTGTCCAGATACCACTTGAAAGATTTGCAACCTAGCTTCTTGCGCAACTCTTTCCTCGATGAAACATCGCCAGGATCCTCCAGGTCATAACCAATGTGCTCGTAGTAGTATTTGGCGTAGTCGTCGAGCCAAACCTCCGCCAACCGTATCAAGTTGCGTTTCACAAGGTTTTGGCCTTTACTGTAAGGAGAGTCATTCCTATATACGTGACCCACGTGGGAACACGGAACCACCTCCAGAGTACCTCCACACATCCATATCTTGAAGGAAAGCTCGAGATTTTCACCCCCCCAAATATTAAAGTCACTGTCGTAAGTCCCTATCATCTCGAAGAAAGCCTTATCTATCGCAAAGAGACCTCCTGCCATGGTAGGACTCCGTACTGGCTCAGCAGGGTTGGTTTGATTATCTCGATCTCTCTTTGGAATGACATGCCAGTCAAAAATAAGGTTCCAGTTAAACCCTCCCACGTTGATATAGCTGGAGTTGTGCCACAAATACTGGAAAGTAGTGTCATCGATTGAGTCAATGACCGGACACACCACAGTTGTGGTACTACGTGCTATGCGGTCAAGCAAGGGCTCGAGCCAGCCCTCGGTACACTCGCAATGAGAGTCTAGATAGGTGAGTACGGGACCGGTGGCGTGTTCATTCCCCAGTAGGCGGGCCCTTATGAGGCCCAGCCTCTCGGAGGCTCGGACGATCTTCACCTGGGTGTATTTGGCCATATACTCTTCCAGCTGTAGTTTGGTGTGAGGTAGGTCAGAGAAATCATCTATAAGAACCACCTCTTTTACCAGGTGTGAAGGGGAGCGATCTATAACAGAGTGGACTGTCCTCACAAGAGTAGACCACGCCTCATTGTGGAAGCAGATGATTACTGAGGTCTGGGGAAGTTTTTCTAAGTACTTTCCGGGTTCTTTGCACCAATAATCTCTAACATCCGGAAGTCTTCTGTGTACTGATATGAGATCACTCACATACTGATTAAAAACGTTATTATTCCAGCCATTTTCTACTATCTTCCTTATATTATCAGGCAAGTCTGATGGTAATACTACAGGTTGGCCCATATCTCCATATTTTGGTAGAGAGTGACCATTTTTTATATCCGGGCTCATTAGAGATTTTCTGATAATTTTCCCCCTGCTCAGCGGTGCCTCAACCACCAAGATCTGCTTCACGTTGCGTTTTTCCCTACCTTCGACCTTGTGTGACTCAATAACGGCGGGGAAGAAGTTTATATCCTCCTTCGCTTCCTTATTTACTGGTGCGAGAATAACTGTAGCTTCGTTTGAATCATCCGCGGAACTAAGCGCAGGGTGATGTATGACAAGCCTTTCTTCCTTCTCCTCCGTGAACAATAGGTAGATAAACATGAACCACAAGATTAAGTTGGCGATAATTATCTTCGACATATAAGAATGTCGACGGTAAATGATGCCCATACCCTATTCATTCAACAGTCACAATTGTACAAAAACAAAACCAATAATAATAAATATAAGACTCCGGGAATACCTCAACGCGACGCTTCTCCAACACTTAACATTAATACGAAGCTACGTATTTTAGTTTATGTCAGTCACATGTTAAACGTAGGATTTAAAAACAACACATAAAGGATCAACTTAAGTTTACATATGTGAGCCAGGCTTGTTCAGTATTTAAGAGCATAAGCGTTATTGTTTTTCTAACAATGTAAAATATTTATTTAGTATCTAATAATAAATTAGAGAAACTCATAGAAATTGAAATTTGATCGTTAAATGTCCTCTCATCAAAATAAAGGCAAGACGGTATTAAATGCTATCATCTAAATATATGGTACATTCACAATATATTAAATTCCTGCCACTTGTTTTGATAATCAATTATTCACATTAACTGTGTAAAATAAATTATTTAAAACAAGTTAACAACACATCGCGACTACTTGTGGAAATTATTTTTGTTTGGATTTTTCGATCACAGAACTGATCACGCGAACAAACACTTGCCTTGCTTTGTCTTCGCACGACGATATGAAGCCTGATCATTTCAGACAATGATGAGATCCGAGTCGTATATTGGATCATAACATTTATTTACAAAACACTATCGTTAACAATGAATGTAATGTTTGCTAATGGATTAAATATTCTCAAAACAAAGTATTTCTTGCCAACAAAACCCATTCTTCACCAATGATAGTAAAATCAATAACCCACTTAGGTGGTCGCAAGGTTTAAGGCATCACTCTCGCATTATAATGGTTGTTGATGATGGGAATAACAGGGTTCAAATCCTGGTCGGGTGGGTTTTCTTAAATGGTTCTCCTTTATCCCCCACCTAAATGTGGTTACACTTACTCTAAATTTAACCCTCATCATCCTTAAAACCCAAGCGTAGTTAGCACATATGCATATAACACGAGGAAAAAAAAATCAATATCAATTTCTCCTATTTCTAATTTAACTGTTTTAAAATCTTTTATAATTATTCTTAGTGTAACAAACACTAGCTATTTTTCAAATGTATGTTTAAAAATGACACATGTTCAGTCTTGCTATCTTGCTGTTCTCTTCTTTTTCTTCTTGTTCTTACCAAAAATTTTACTTTTTTATAGATACATTATTACCCTTATTAACATTTTGTGAAATTGGTCACTACTAGACAAAATATTTGTCTTAATTATATAACTTAAAACAATCCAAGGTAACACTTGGTCAAAACGACACACATCTACATAGTGTTGTTGAGATCGACGGTCTTGGGGTAAAGTGCTCGCCTCAAGACCCATTGTTCGTGGGCTTAGAACCCAGCTAGGGTTGACGGATTTTTCTTGAGAGATAAAAATTCGTAGCACAACTTCCATCGGAGTGGAAGTAAATTCATCGGTCCAATGTATATTGTGGCATGTAAAAGAGCCCTGGAAGTTATATGAAAATACCTTTCCCGCCAAAATTGGTAGGACAAGATTTCAAGCTAATGTATATTTTAAAATTCCCTGACTTTCCAAGGTTTTCCATAGCCATTTTCCAAATTTTCAATCACTATATGTTATAAACATAATTTTATTAATTCGCAGCTGTTTGTAATAATATTTCCAGATACACACACAATCTTATATTGTGTCACGCAATGACGGAGTTAAAGAATTTCATTCTACAGCAATGGGCTCTTGTGTAGTGTGATCTAAGTTATATTTCATTTAGATCATATTGAGTTCACCAGTAAAGTTAAAAATTGTTGCGAATCACTTTTTTATTTTTTAGTTTCTTCTTCTAATAGCGTTATCGAATTCTCGCACCTGCGCATAGCCATGACTCTTCTTTGTCTAAAAACACACAGAGAGGGATGTAAAGATGACACAAAAATTACATGTTGACTTTGAGAATTGAGATAAGTATAATTATTTGTGCTAAAAGAGAATCGCGGTGACTATTGACTAGAAGAAAAATGTTATTTTGACTATTGTAAATTAAAGTTGTGTATTATTTTAATGACTATGGGAAAATTCCAGAAATCTGATTAAATCCCCTTACTTATCCATTACTTCCCCCTGATCAAGCAAATTCCCTGACTTTTCCCTGTTTTCCAGAACACTGGGAACCTTGTAGGACCTTTCGCTCTCGCTCATAGAAATTATCGTGTGCTGACATAATCAGTCGGTTTAACAAATGCACGTTAATTACCTCAAATAAATAAAATAAAATTTAGCTTTTAATCTTACTTGTGAGACTAAAAATGAATTCATTGGTTTCATATGAACAAGCTTTTACCCGAACTGCAAAAGTGTCGTCCTATTGGTTGAATATCACGTGGCAATCTCAAAGGAACCACAACGTCCTATTCAACCCGTCCGCACAAATCCTTTCATCTTCTCGATTGATCACGTGGCAGTGTTCATGAGCCTTTCACACAGGACTACCAACACTCAATTAATTAAATAATTATTTAATGAATCACCTCGATCAAGTTGATCAATAATAATTACTCTCAACCAAAATTGTTGACACGTTTTTATTATACTTTGTGTCATAGGCCGGCCGAGCTTACTATACTATCTGACACAAATATGTAAAGTGACTGGTGCGTGCTTATTATATATTATTACTACATTCTGACACTTAAATGTAAGGTGGCGTGAGCTATCATGTTCAAGTGAGGGTTCTAAGCGGGAGACTCAAGAAAACACAATCAATCACATACACCACTTGGTTTATTCCTCAAAACCATCGGAACACATACATTGCCGTCGAACTCCTGACACCTTCTGTCTTGTCGTTCAGCAATCCCCGGTCAACCAATCGCTTGAGATCCCTAACTTACGTGGGCAACAGTGGGATCACAACTCTTTAACCACTATCTTAACCAATGTATAACCAATGTCCAACCAATGTATAACCAATATATGACCAATGTCCAACCAATGTCTAACCAATTTCTTAATCGAAGGTTACACTCATGGTGTGTGAGGTACGCCGTCACTAAACGGACTCATCTTAATACACACTTGACAACTGTCTACACCAACTGTCTGGAACCAACTCCTGGAACTAACTGCCCAGAGCGCTGTTATAGGATACACACGAGCTATAATCTGCCAACTAGGAGATTCCAATGATGGCATTAAGCACCAATCAACGTGCCTAGATACACGTCATTCAAAACTACGCGATGCTTGAACATCACTTCTCACAGATTCAATGCTCTCCCAATGCAATCAGCAGTTATTGGCCTACGTGTGGATTTCACTGGAAATACCTCACATTTCAGATGCTTAACCCTACAAATATTAGCTGACCGGGATAGTTGAACTTAAAATAGATATTAAACATTTTGAGAATAAATCATTAAGTTGAGAACCTCACATTTGCGTATAATTTGTATTTTTGATGGTGCTATATTAATACTTTTTTATCACCCTTTAGGGTTATACTCTTATGTAAACTACTACTACTAATAATAATAATAATATTTAGCACCGCGTCTTACTACCCGTTCGGGTTATACGCTTAAGTACTAATTACACTAATGGATTAGGAAATGGGAAGGTTGAATTTAGAGGAAGTGAACCCGCATTTGCGTGGAAGGAGAGTGGAAAACCATTTAGGAAAAACCACCCCAGTTCACCCGACCGAGATTCGAACCTCGATCTCCCGTCCTCGGCGGTCGAGCTCAACACGACAAGCGCGTTAGCCAACTACGCCACCGAGGCGGGTGGAACTACTAATAATTACGATCATGGTTTTTGGGATTAGGAAGGTTATATTTAGAGGAAGTGTGCCAGAATTTTCTTGGAGGTAGGGTGGAAAATAATTTTGGAAAACCACTCTCAGTACACCCAACCGAGATTCAAACCTCAATTTCCTTGTAATTGGCACTTGGCAGTCTAGTCTACCGCAAGAGTAGCGCGTTAGAACACGTGGCCACCGAAGCGGGTTATATTAATACTCAACTTACAAATTAACAATCTAGAAAAGCACACCCGCAGATGTATTGCCATTAGAAGAAACTTACTGCCATTTTAAAACCCAAATTATTGGGCAAGTGGACTAGACGTAGAGATTTGGTTTGGCTGGCCGGTGACAAGGAGGCAGGGTTTCGGATTCCGGTTGGGTGTATTGATTGAGTTATTTGTTTTCACCTCTCCCTTCACAAGAATGAGTGTATATTTGTTATAAATTCTACCATTCTCATCCTCACCCCATTGTTGTAAATAATTCTTGATAGCCTGGAAGTAATAGGCTATGTAATGTGGCATAAGAGGGCTACCAGATTTTATTTCATATAGCTATTCATACTGAAAACCACGTGGTGTGTAGTTGAGTCTTAACAGCTGTGATATCTTTGATTTATGTTAATTTATATTTTTTTGGGTCTATAAAGTTTTCCCAAAGTCAATCTAAAAGAACAATGTAATAAATTTAAAATGTGCCTAAATTTAAATAAATTTGTCGGGAGCGAGTGAAATAGCTTACAATAATTTTATTTATATTAGTAAATACATGATCTTTCATAATAAGGTATGAATACTTATTGTTATAGTGTGACTTAGACAGGGATTTGAAACTTGATCTTAGGATTAGCACACCATTGATCTTGCAACAACTGTACAAATCAACTGCCAGTTCAGAAGCACCCAAAGTCAAAGGTCTAGAGTTCAATTCCCTTTCCAGTAAAGTACAAGGCAAGGCAATACAAACAAAGTTATCCCCGCAGACCTATAGTAAAATTTTCATAGGAAGGGTCATATTCGACATCTATAAAAACTACTATATTTACGTCCACGTATTCATACATCAAGTCATGGGAGCTAAACATGTCACTTTTGGTAGATATTATCAATACCTATAAAATAACACTAGAAATATAATGGAATGTTATCATTTATGGCCACAAAAAATTTGTGATGGATTAAATAGTCAAGCTATTATATATAGTTGCTAGTAACGATTATAACCTCGTCTAAATATTATATTCATTTAATTGAAAATTGACACCTTAATACGAGAATTAAACCCGGGACCTTTGGCTTAGTACACCAATGCTCTAACCACTAAGCTATCCAGGTATCGTCCCGTGGCCAGGGTAATTCGTCACTCATATTTTAAGGCAGATTCTGTGATGGACGTTTAGAAATCATCAGCTACAATTGTGTAATCAATTAAGATCACGAGCTATCAGATAACGCAGCCACCATATCAGGATGTATTAAATATATTTGTCTTTTCTAAAAGGACCCATGTTCGATTGGACCCATGTTTTTAACTCATATTTGTATTGTTTCCTTCTAGAAGTGGTCCCTGTGCAGACGACCCCGCTCAGCGAGAGCGATGAAGCAGAGCTCCTGGGAAGACACGTGATCCTCAAGTTAAGGCACATGGACCCTATGCAGAAGCTCTTCGCCGAGAAGCTCATCCATGATGTGCTTTTTGAAGCTCAACTGAAAACTCTGACCAGAGAGTCGAGGGTGGTGGTTCGTCCTAAATCCAAGGACTTGTGAAACCTTCCCAAAAAAACGTGACCTTGGCTTTGTTACTAAAATACATCACAGATACCTTAGCTCAGTCGGTAGTGCAGCTGTATATTGAGCTAAGGGTCTCGGGTTCGATTCCTGGCATGACTGAAAAATGTATAATATATTAAATATGGGTTTCCCCTTTCACAGTGATGAATTAACGGATGGGGCTGGATGTAGTATGTGTTCTAGGTTTAAGTTAATTTATGTATCGAGTGTTGATATAATCAGTCGGTTCATAAAGTAAACAATAAACACCTCAAATAAATTTTAAAAATGAAAAACATCACGCATAAGAGGGAGGCAAAAATTGTAGCTATCAATATTGTTATCAATTATTTTGTTAATACGATAAACCACACCAGGGGTCAGCAGTCTAAGGCGTTAAGTTCTAAATATAGTATATTTTCTATGCCGGGGAGATTTAGGTTAAAATTCCGGCTAGGTGTACTGAGGGTCAATATATAATATACTATACCTGCTTCAGTGGTCTCATGGTCTAAGGCATCACTCTCGTGTTAGACTGGCCTATTAATAACGTGGAGATCGGGATTCAAATCCTTGTCGGGTCTACTAAGGGTAATTATTTCAAATGGTTTCCTGTGACCTTACGGCCTAGGGGTAAGGTGTCGGACTTCTGTGCTGGGGGTCCTGGGTTCAATCCTCAATCCTGGCACAGATTTATCATATTGCCAAACCCTTCCTTCACCTCTGACAAGACGTGTATTAATCACAACTTGTGAATGTGAGGAATGACAGGCCTCCACCATAGTTCGGATTCCACGTTAAACTGTAGGTCCTCCATTTCATCTCACAATCACCCTACCATTTCACACTAGCCTAAGTGCGTATAACCCGAACGGGCAGTAAGACGCGGTGCTAATAATAATAAATAATACTTGAATGGTTTTCTATCCTCCTTCTACGCAAATTCTGGTATATTACCTTTAAAAATTCTTCCTTCTTCATCCCTAGTTCATTAGTGAGATTATCATCATATAACCTTGAAAGGTAGTAAGACACGGCGATTCAAAAAATATTGTAAATACATAACGATATTGATAGTTCAATATATTTGACATTGGTATATTGATGGTTAAATATAATATTACATTGATGCTTTGAATTTATAAAATATTGATTAGCCATTGTTATTTTCGGTCGATGTCTGGAGTGTCTTATTGTATGTATATGAGATGTATTGACCCCCTGACCCAGTGTATGGTTCTGGGGCGTTGAATACTAAGTGTTATGTACTGAGTTTTAAATAGTTTCTAAGTTCTCTGTTTAGAAAATTCACTCTATTTATAAAAACATTACTTCTTTTAATTCTGATTAAGTGTTATTGAATTAAGTTTTTATAAATGTTTTACTCATGCACTTTTGTATTTTAGCAAGTAAAGTTATTAAGTCAGAAGTTTGTTTAAGCTAGTATTAAATCCAAACATAAAGTGGGTTTTACGAGTACTATGTTTGTTTTCATGAGCGACAGTAAATAAACTTATCTATATATAGCTAAGTGTCCTGACTGACTCATCCATGCACAGCCAAAACCGCTGATCCCAGGAACTTGAAATTTTAAAAATGTTTCTTCCTAGTGACCTAGGCGCCAAAAAATGAAAGGATCTCTGGAATAAACCCTTAAGGGGTGAAAAATGGAGTTGAAAAAAAATAGTATTTTTTTGAAACCACTTGAGATATAAACACGAGATTTGACAAGAGTATTCTTTGTCCAAATCGAAGAGATAAATGTTGAACAAACTTTCGATATTCACGTCCTAACTGGGGTAAACGGGGGTGGTAACTTTCTTGAAGGGTACGTACGCGTAACCTATATCTGAAACAGCTTAAGTTATAAACGTAAAACTAGGGAAAATTACTCTTCTTAAAAATAAAGAAATACATGTTTGGTGGTTTTTCTGAATAAAAAAACAACATGAATGGGTGTACGAGGAGGGGGTAGATTTTTTCAGTTGAGCTATATTTCTCAAACACGTAAAGCTAGAAACGTGACTTTGACAACAAACCCCACGTGTGGGGAGTATATTTGCTTGCTATTCTCTTTGGAAACAGTGTGTTGTCATGGAAACGTTATGGTCGGTTATAAACATTGTCCAGGCTCGTTTCTTGCTTCTGTGCAAATTATCTTTACTTCTCACTCTCAACGAAGACTTTTGAATTTGTATTCGCAATTTGGCTTACTTTACTTGATTTTTTTTAGCACCATGCCATACTAACTGTCCAGGTTATACGCATATGTACTAATTAAGCTAATGAGTTGGGGGAGTAAGGTTGAATTTAGAGGAAGTATAGCCCGCCTTTGCGTGAAGGGAGAGGGGAAACCCATTTTGGGAAAACACCCATCAGTTCACCCGACCGGGATTCGAACCCTGATCTCCCTGTCATCGACAGTCTAGTCCAACACGAGATTGACGCTTTAGACAATGCGGTCACTTAAGCAGGTGACTTGAATCTTGATTTGATATTTGGATTTTGAATTTGGACTTTGAATTATGGTATACTTGACTTGATTTAAATTTAACTCTGGATTTTTAATACGATGAAAATGGTGGTTGAGTCCTTGGAGATAGATGAGGAAATGATACCCTCTACTGCTGTCCTCATTGTTTGTGATGAAGCTAGCCTGTTCCGTGCTCTGTCATTCTCAATGTGTGGGACGGCGTGAGACGTGCATGACCTCATAGTGCAGGCAGCATGCTGTCGACAAATGGGAGCAGTTCCAGATATTCCAGTGTTGCTGAGTTCTGCATTGACGGGTCTTAGCACGGTAATTATGGTACCTACTGTTAGCTGGTGGCAACCGGGGAGTTATTAGAGTTTGTCTTTGAAGTTTACCGAAACGGCAAACTCTTTGCAGGGTGTGGTATCGAGGATCACCTCATGAGGAGACTCCGCTTCATAGGATAGAAACTGTCTGGCGAACATTTCGAAGCGTACCTTGTGTATGACGAGGTATAGGACGTGAATCATTGTCTTATACTACCCATACCCTAGCCCAACTCATTCTACACATTTCTCCCTCAGACACCACTCCCTCTTGTACACAAACAGATGGCTCCTGGTAAACGTGTCAGGTTAATAATTGATGCTACAAGAAGAAAACAACTGAAGGAATCAGCTAAAAAAATATGCTAAAATAAATCCAAAGTGCATGGAGCGGCTACAAAGAAGTATGTAAAAATAATCCGCAAGTGACTTAGGACGCATTTTACCGGTACGATCCCATGGGTGAAAAACAGGCTGTGAGTTGGGCGCTACCTTTCAGGGTGAATAAAAATTCTGGGATGGTCTATACACAAAAAAAATGATCGGCTTTGGTACTCTACTTGACTAATTCTACCTAAAATAATTAAAGTATTGTTCTTAGTTTACTTAATTATCTCAACTCCTTGGCTCAGTCAATAGTGCATCTATCTTCTGAGCTAAAAGTTCCAGTTTCTCTTTCCAGAATGATCGAAAAATCGTATACAGTGAAGAAATTGTGGTCTCTCTTTTCCCATTTTATGATTTAATGGCTAAGGAACTGGGTGTCGTGCTTGTTCAAGAGTTAATTTAGTTTGTAAGTCGTGTGTCTATATAATCAGAGGTTAGTGGAATTACATGTTAAATAAACAAATTAAAACAAAAAAGAATCCCACAAAAAAAACTTGTTTCTACTACTTTTAATGAATGCCTTTAAGCTTGATCTGAAAAAATAATTCACTTTCAACACTTGTGTTTATCTCTAAGTTTCATCATCTGTCACTTCTTATATGAGCAGTTGCAAAGATTTCGAACGCTAGCTACATAGCACGTTTTGTGAATATAAACGCCTTCGGTTTTTTCAACATTGAAGCAGGATCGTATGCAATATTTATTTTCTGCAGTGGAGGGGTGCTACTAAAAGAGTCTTCCTGCATTTCCCCTCTCTTCTTTCTGAACCTTAGTTTGACGTAGTGTTTACATTTAGCTTGTGTCACTTTACTCGTCATTTATTTTCTTGATATGTTATTCTTACTAGCAGTGATGGACAGTGATAGAACTGAATTTGAAATTGATCGCCTTTGATGGGAAGGACTAGAGTCCAAATCCCTGATGGATGGAGGGTTTATTTTGTCTGCACATTTTCAATCCTACAGCATCTTAGTGCCCACTCGGGCTATACGCTTACATTAATTACAATAATTAAATAGTGATTATTAAGTTGGGATTTTAGTGGAAATGCACCCGAAGTTACATGGAGAGTGGGAAATAATTTAGGAAAAAAACACCCTCAGAACACCTGACAAGGATTCGAATCCCGATCTCCCCATCACCGGAAATCCAGTCTGATACGACAGTAAAGGCTGGTTCACACAGAACGCTGAGCTATGCTATGCTTTGCTTATCTATGCTGTGCTAGTGTTTTGTCGGTTTGGTTTTACACCCATTGCTAAGCTAAGCTATGGTTCCTCTTTTGCCTTCTGAATATACTGTGGTTTTTTTCTTACTGGTCTGCTTTAGTGAAGTTAAGTTATGGCCATCTCTAAACTGTATTGTTTTGAGCTCAGATAATAGAACTGAGGAAGAGGAGCTGCTGCTATTAGGAGGTGTTTTGGAAAAGGAAGAAAATGTGGGAGGTGGAGGATGAAATAAACCTGCAACGGGAAACATTCAGCGAATTTCACCATCTAGTTCAGCGAGACTTGGAAGTGGACAAGGACAAATTTAAAAACTACTTTGGATTAAATAAAAATGAGTTTTATGAACACTGTTAGCCCTGATTAAAGACATCATATAGATGCATACCAATTGGATACACGTAAAACAAACTTCAAACTAAACTTTAACACTTCTTTGGTTATTTTAAACAATCCAGCACTGCATCTGTTCAACCCGTGGTCCAAGCTGCGTTATGTGCACGCGCAACTTAAAATGGCTCAAGATGGAAGATGGAAAAATTGCCCGACCAGCAATAGGAAAATACATAGTGCAGCTTAGCTTAGCTTAGTTTAGCTTAGCTTTCTGTGTGAGCCAACACTTTTAAATATATGGTCCACAACTTTTATAAAGATTTTGCATAGCAAATCTTATCTTAGCTTTCAGTGTGAACCAGCCTTAACGCGTTAGATGATGCAACCACAAATGCAGGTCCCCCCCACCCATGTTATTTTCATTTTTGTTTTTTCAAACTCTTTCCAAAGTAATTATATTGCCTTTCCTCTAATCTACCCACTCCCACACTTTAGGTTAAGTATTTAATAGTTTTTGTGTTTTTTAGTCTACACTATTTACACTATTGGGGTAGGCATGAGGAATGTAGAATTCAAGAGCGTGGCGTCAGGGTAGACTATGAGAATACGGCTCCCCAACAAACCTTACTTCTATTGGACAGCTAAGAAAATATAATAATAAAGTTCTATATACTATTGTAAGTTAAAAAAAACAACTTCCAAAGTGATGAAACCTCAGTAAATGCTTCATGTTCGAAGAAAATATTATTTATTTATTTTTCTTTCCCTATTGGGACTCGCCTCACTTTGTAGATATTTTTTTTTATATACCTCAGTTTTAGCTTATGTGGTGCTGACTGATAGTTCACAGCTGACTTCTGACAGTCAACATTTAGGTATATACCTAAATTTTGACTGTCAGAAGTGACAACTGCTAAAGACATGTTTTTTGCAGATCATATGGTTCGGCGTAGGGATACATAATTTGGTCTGGTAACTTTTTAAAGCCGTCAGAAGTCAGCTGTGAGCTGTCAGTCAGCACCACATAAGCTAAAACTGAGGTATAGTTGTCATCACTCCTTTCAGATCCCCACCTCTCTCTCTAACCCTACTCCAGGAGAACCGTTATTAACTTTGAAAATAATTAATAATACTTAGCAACACGTCTTACTACCCGGTCGGTTTAGACGCTTAAGTACTAATTACGCTAATGGGTCGGGAATTGGGAAGGTTGAATGTAGAGGAATGGAACCCACATTCGCGTGTATGGAGAATGGAAAACCATTTAGGAAAAACCACCCTCAGTTCACCCGAGCGAGATTCGAACCTTGATCTTCCCATTCTCGGCAGTTCAGCTCAACACGAAACTAGCCCATTGGCTAACTACGCCACCGAGGCGGGTTTCGAAAAGAAGCTAGTCTCAAAAGAGTTGTCAAATTGTGTTGGTTTTGGGATGATGGGCTAAGATATTAATAAGTTGGCATCACTCGTAATATTATTCATATAAAAAATAATTATGGTGTAAACAATACTAAAACATATATCTTCAACTTCTAAATGCTAGTTTATTAAGTCCATACGCAATATTTTGTGATTAGTTTTGATTTTTGTTTTATACTTGGTAAGGTGTAGATATTAACTCTTGTCAAGGAGTGTGGCACGAAGAGGGCTTTGGGAAATTTTGTTGGAATAAAGGCTGGGGTGAGGATGTTAATACTCGGCACAATATTTCTATGAAAGATAATCAGGCATGTAACTGCCCTACTACCTGACTTAAAGACGTTTATCCATAAAAGCCTTCAGAAAGAATTATTTCACGTACAAAGAACACAATTCACAAAAGGTGAATTAAATAATAGAGCTAATATATTTATTAAATTATCATACTTTCACGATAAATCTTGTGGTGTTCCCGTTTGGACACTCTAGACCTCTATAAAAATTATTATTTACTTTTAACGTTGACTCCAAGACAATGTTTTGTGTAGCATGTGCGTTCAAATTATTTAAAATATATTTAGCTTATATTTAAATTTTAAAATGGGGGTGACCTGGTGGTCTAGGGGTAAGGTGTCAGACTTCTGTGCTGAGTGTCCGGGGTTCAATCCTTGGTCCCGGCACAGATTTATCTGATTGCCAAACCCTTCCTTCACCTCTGACAAGACGTGTATTAATCACAACTTGTGAATGTGAGGAATGCCAGGCCTCTAGCGTGGTTCGGATTCCACGTTAAACTGTAGGTCCTCCATTTCATCTCACAATCACCCTACCATTGCACATTAGCGTAAGTGCGTATAACCCGAACGGGTAGTAGGACGCGGTGCTAATAATAATAATAATAATAATAATAATAATAATAATAATAAATAATAATAATAATAATAATAATAATAATAATAATAATAATAATAATAATAATAATAATAATAATAATAATAATAATAATAATAATAATAATAATAATAATAATAATAATAATAATAATAATAATAATAATAATAATAATAATAATAATAATATGGGGGGAAAGATATGATAAATGTATTTTTTTAGTATGTCATCATAAATCAAACGTGTCGTGTGAAAAAAAAAATCCGTGACCGTCGGGGAATTATTAATACAAGATATAATAGGCAAGACGATTTTAACTGACATTTCAATCTCCCTTTCTTTATAATGTTTGCTATGCCACTGGTAGAATTTTTGAGGAAATATAACCTATTTTCATGCAGAAAGAGTGGAAAATTATCGAGAAGAAAACATTCACAGGACACCCGGCCAATACTCAACTCTAGGCTTTTCTTTCATCAGTAGAACATAGCAGAGAGTTAACACTTGTGTGGAGCGTACTAAAACTAAGTCCATTCCTTGTAATTTCCTTCGATAGTTTAAAGGACGGAATTTGTAGTTTTACTTTACATCTATTACTGTTTCCAGCCTATTATCTGGTTCATTTCTTTATTTATGCCATATATTTTCCACTGCCGGCTTACTAGGCCTGTCGTAGCTTCATATGCCTTATCTGACTTAAATCTAGGACAGACACAACATCCAGTCCCCGGCCGTTAATTCATCACTGTGAAAGGGTAAACTCACAGTTCACCAATTATAAATGTTTCAGCCCTGCCGGGAATAGCAGCCGGGACCCTTAGCTCATGTGACAGACCCGTTAACGACTGAGCTAAGGTATCGGATGGAATTTGTAGTGAAAACTCCAAATTATTTTGTGTTTTCAATTTATACTAGAAAAAACTCTCTCCTGGTTGTTAGAGGTTATTAGATGATATTAGATAAGTTTCAACAAACTCAGAGATTCTCAAATACGTTAAAGTTTTGTGATGGAGATGAAAACCTTATACAACATTGTGGGTTGGTAATCAATAATCACATTATATTTATCGAAGTTAAACGCGGTTTCTTACAACATATTATTAATGAGAAAGGTGGAAATTAAAGGCAAAAGTAATATTCAATGCCTGACTTACCCACCTCGGTGGCGTAGTTAGCTAACGTGCTAGATTCGTGTTGAGCTAGACTGCCGAGGGCGGGGAGATCGAGGTTTGAATCTCGCTGGGGTGAATTGGGGTGGTTTTCCCTAAATGGTTTTCCACTCTCCCTCCACGCAATTGTGGTCTCACTTCCTCTATATTCAACCTTCCAAATCTTAACCCATTAGCGTAATTAGTACTTAAGCGTATAACCTGAATGGTTATTAAGACGCGGTGCTAAGTATTATTATTATTATTATTATTATTATTATTATTATTATTATTATTATTATTATTATTATTATTATTATTATTATTATTATTATTATTATTATTATTATTATTAATACCTGACTTGATCATTCAACTATAAACAAAACTCCCATCATTATTGTCAACATACATTTTAACTATGTTGGTGAATAGCATTTATTTATAGATACATATCTGTGCCGTGTTATGAGGGTAAACAAAGTAAGTTTGTTTTCCTTATTCACCGCGTCCATTGTCGGGCTTCAAAATAAATTGTAAATTTTAACCGTTTATGTTTTTCGGCCTTCCATGCATCTACCAGTTGATGGTTATGTACGATTGCTAAAATCGACCTGTTATAATCAGGATTAAAAGCTATCTACCATTATAATTGGATAGATAAAAATAACATAATATTAATATTTTAATTTACAAATTAGTTTTTTTTTAATGATAAACAGCTTATTTTCCATAACGTTTCAAGATATCAAAACATTTTCATCCGGGTGCTATATTTGATTAATGCCATATCACTGACATCCAGAGGATAGTATTGTATTATTTAGTAAAGATCAACCCTTTTTCAAGTGAAAACAATATTTTTTTTAACACCGTGTCTTACTAACCGTTCGGGTTATTCGCTTATATACTAATTATGCTGAGGAACTTAGAGATGAGGGAACCTATATTTAGAGGAAATTTACCTGCATCTGCATGGAAGGGAGAGTGGAAAACCATTTTTGGACAAACCACTCTCAGTAAACCAGACCAAGATTCGAACCTCAACCTCCCCGTCATCGGCAGTCTACTCTCCTGCGAGATTAGCGCCTTAGACTATATGACCAACGAAGCGGGTCACGATTTGTCGTGTATAAAATTAAGTAGTTGACGCTCTTACATGTACAATATACAGGGTGTTTCACTCGCTCCCGTCGCCTGAGTACTTCTCATATACCAATTTCGTCCATCAGTTTTAAGGCTATAAGAGAAGCTCAGGGCCCCAAGAGCGAGCAAAACACCCTGTATATTGTGCCTTAAGGATTGAAATATTGGAGTATGAACTTGTACACGAGACAATCTCAAGTATTACAGTGGTAGGAGCAACGTATCAAGGTGTATTTTCAATATATCTCTAAAACCCACTTTGGTGGCCTCGTGGTCTAAGGCGCTACTCTCGCAGTAGAATAGAGTGCCGATGAAGGTTAGTTTGAGGCTCTAATCTCCTTTGGGTGTACTGAGTGTTTTTCTTACAAAATGGGTTTTCCCTCTCCCTCCACGCAAATGTGGTTACACTTCCTCTAATATATAACCTACCTAATCCCTAAAACCACTACCGTAGTTAGTATAAATGTGTAAAACCTGAACTGGTGGTAAGACGTGGTGGCAGGTTGTACCGTAACATGTGGGGCCCACTTTTAAGGTAGACAGGAGACACAAAAACGGTAAAAAATCTTATATTAACATGTGTCCCATTTGATCTTGTTTCACAGCTATAGTCATGTTTGTACTCCAGAAACGTGAAGCTGCTCAATAATATAGGAATTGCTCAGAATGGCCATCTTAGGGATGAATGTAAGCATTGCAGTCGTCATGTCGTTGAACGCAGTACACTTTCAAAAATAACAGGTGATTGGAATAACCTCTAGAACATACCTAGTCAGCAGGTCTAGATATATCGAGCATGATTATACACAAACAGTTTAGTGGAATCACTTAGAAGTAACTCAGAAACAAGGTCAAGTGGAACACATGTTTATTGCCAAATTTTCATTGTTTTTGTGTCCTCTGTCCACAGCTGAAGTGGGGTTACACGTCATTTTACGGTACACCTGTGTATATAGGAATTCCAACACTTTAAACACAGATCAATACAGTTGATTTTCATGGTGGACAACCTGTAGATATTCTCAACCCATGAATTTAATTATGTGGATACCCCGGAGGAGTAATAAGACACATAGGATGGGGAAATAAAAAAAGAATTAATGATGTGAATATCACTGTCAGATGTTGAATAATTATGTGATTGCTGTTACACCTGTGGTCTTGGAGAGCTCAGTTTTCACATTTCATTCAATTGAAATTTGATTTAAATTGTATTTTAAATAACAACGGATATTAGTATGATTTTTTCGGAGTTTAGCTATCTGCTTTCAGTCTTTGATATAGTAAAATAGTACTGAAATTAAATATTTTCTAAAAAAAACATATTCTTGGTATTTTATCTAAATTAAACTGTTTTGCTTGTTTTAAATAATAACTTACGTATAAGTTTTTTATCCTAATAAATTATACATGGTAAATTTTCATCATTTTATTATGTAAAAAAAACTATTTGACAATGTCAAGAAATAATGAAAATGTCAAGTTGGTGCTGAAATGACTCGTTACTAAGGTTTTTTTTCTTTACTTACTGTAAGCAAACTATACACCCTGTAGTCACCTAACTGTTATTAATACTACACCGAAATGCCATACTAATTAAAAATAAGACATAAAGCCCTAAAGGTCATGCGCATATTCCCATACATCAACATAACAGCATGTATAAGATAAAGTAGGTTTTTGATAGAAAGACACATTTACAAAACTCAAAATTCTTTACGATAATCATTGATAACATTTTACTCTCAGTAGCTATTATTTTATAGGTATTGTATTATCTATCAAAAGTTAAAGCTGCAGATCACATTAATTGATTATTATTTTTTAGCAGCGGGTTATATGCTTCTATGATTTTTTCATTTGTTTGAGGTATTTAACATGCACTTTCTGAACCGACTGGTTATATAAGCGTACAATAATTTCTATGAGCGATAGTGAAAGGTCCTATTATTATTATTATTATTATTATTATTATTATTATTATTATTATTATTATTATTATTATTATTATTATTATTATTTAGCACCGCGTCTTATTACCCGTTCGGGTTATACGCTTAAGTACTAATTAATCTAATGGGTTAGGAATTGGGAAGGTTGAAAATAGAGGAAGTGAACCCGCATTTGCGTGGAGGGAGAGTGGAAAACCATTTAGAAACCCCCCCAGTTCACCTGACCGATATTTTTACATACCTTCCAGGGTTATTCTACATTCCACAATCAACATGGCACCAATGACTTTAGTTTTCCCTCCAAAGAAGTTGTGCTACGGTTTTTTATCGCTCAGGAAAAATCCGTTGACCCCAGCTGGGTTTGTACCCACTAACACCGAGTAATGAGGCAAGCACTTTACCCCAAGAACACCAAGGTAGTTTGTATGATTATTGTTCTAGTAAGTTATGTTACCGTCCAAAATGTTCTTCCTCAATATTTAACACTTGCTTCCGTAACCACGTGGTCTAAGCTCCACATGGAACTACGTAATTAGTATCTGACGGGGAGGTCGAGGCTTAGACCACGGCCAGCTAAAATAGGAGCGGTCTCCCACATGTGATTTATCACTGTTTTATTTTCACCGCCTTTAATTCCCATCCACTATGGACAGTGATCAAGTGACGTTTAGTATTAACTTGACCAATGAGGTGGAAAATTTCAGTTGGGATTATTCAGGGTGTTAAGCATTTAGGTTTCCATCTTGAAAATGGACTATGTTTATATTTAATAAAAATTATTTCCACTGACGTCACTAACAACCCATGCGAAAAAACATTAACAATCTTCTCCAAATTGAGTGCTGAAGATCCCTTTTTGAAATGCACACTTACAATATAGTTGCTTCATATAATGTTTGGAAAGTTAAGAAATTCCAATGCCAAAACCCAGGTGTTTCTATTGAGTAACCTCCCGTAGTAGTGAAGGGTGTTTTTCTCAGCCGGTTATATACCATACACCCGAATAACAAATTATGTTATTATTTGAGAAGGCGGCTCAATGTCATCAAAGGAACAACTTAATTTGAAAATTTCCGTACCGTGAATGACGTAGCCCACACATCCTACCAATTAGTTTGCAAAGCACTGGTGCTCTTAGAGGATGACTCTCACTGGAACAGAAGTTTAGCAAAAGCCGCTTTGTGTCACTCTACTTCCTCACTCAGATATTTCTCTCCGACATATTAATTGCTCACATGATATATCCTCTCTCACATGTCAGAAGGTATTGAAGATAAAATCAGAACAGAGCAATCGGTATATTATTATATTATAGCACCGCGTCTTACTACCGTTGGGGTTATACGCACTTACGTAATTGCAATGTAGGGTGATTGTGAGATGAATGGAGGACCTACAGTTAACGTGGAATCGAACCACGGTGGAGGCCTGGCATTCCTCACATTCACAATGTGATTAATACACATCTTGTCAAGGTAAGAAGGTTGTAATCAGTAATCTGTGCCGGGCCGAGGATTGAACCCGGACGCACTCAGGAGTCCAACACTTACCTAGACCCCAGTCACCTAGCAATCGTATACAATTTGGACTTCAATGAATATATAGTGATAAGATCGAAGGTCTTGGGTCTTCAAACCACAATTTGTACACATTATATTCTATAGTGACTATTTGAGAGATACGTAAAGAGAAGCCATTTCTATTAAAAACATTGAATGTAAACACGCCTCTATTGAACACAGGAAAACTTACTTTTTACATAAGAGAGTGTTTGAGATCCAGTAGGAAAGGTGTTATTTTGAGATGTGCCCGAGGTAAAGGGATTACTTTTATAATTAATTTATTCTTGGAACAGTTCAGGTTTGAGGGATGTGTTGCCTTTGCAATGTCTTCATGGGTATAGCCGCTACTTTTAAAGGAGAATAACAGCTACTGTGACATTTAAATTTACGACCAAATTTCCATGTACAACATTTTGAATCAAAGTTTAACAACAAAATTGGTGCGGAAATGATCTCTTTATATTATGCGATCGGAGTATAATGTCTCATCTTCCGACAAATTCTGCCAATAATTCCGAGGTCACTAAAGCTTACGAGGTCAACGCCTGCCTGAATCTTTTCCTGTCAACCAAAAGGCGCATCCACCTGTGTGAAGATAAAAACTAAACTTATTCGTAAATATATCACTGAAACTCGAAAATGGAATTTTTGTAGAGCATTAAAATAAGATTACTTGAATAACTCTCGGATATGTGTCGGGGTTAAGGATATCCAGGAATTAGTCCATTTTATTGATCTCGATGTAAGTCTTCTACAAACCAAGCTTATTTCGTGGTTCCAGGAGTAAGTTATCCTAACTCCAAAAATTAATCGAATAGTAAAATCAACGACTGTGTTTTAGACCAGTTAAAAGCGCATCCCACACTTACATGTACAGTACATAGGCACTATCCTGTTTAATTCTTTACTTCCCCTAGGCTATTCGGTTTATAGATACACGCTCTTCAATTAAAATTTGAGCATCCATCATTTTGCTACGTGATTTGAACCCATTTAAACTGTAATGAGACCCGCTTACAGGTAAACAGTCTACAAAACTTCATCATAGCTGTGACTGTCATGACAGTCTGCACTATGGAATTATGGGTCTTGATACCAAACATATCCATGATTGCATCATACATGCTCTTCCAGTTTAAATGCCTGCAATCTCCTATATAGGTTTGCCATGCGATAATCATCAACACAGCAAAGAAACAAACTCTGAAATTGGTAGGCGTTGATCTCCGATGCAAGTGTTTCTCACATTGACAACTATTATGTGGTATGTTCCTGTGATAGTTCTAGCAGTAAAATTAAAAACTCTGGGATTAGAAACATTATTGTTTTAATAAACATCATTTTAAAACTAACATTAACGCGAGTGTAATCGCTGACAAAATCTAGTAACTATAAACTAGAAATTGATCCCAAACCAGTTGCTTTAAACTTTAGTTTGATCGCTTCCGTGAAAAATAAAACAATCTACCAAGAACTTTGTTCTTTTCTGACTTACTTTGTCAAGTTCTAAAATGGCACAGCAATCATCCATCATTCACTCCGAAAGCTTACACAAACTCTTCCTTTGATCTGGCGTTTAGTATTTAACCACTTTTGTGACTCAGTGTCTTCAAAACAAAGCTACATACTTTTTTATTTAATTATTTCTGTTCTTTGTCATAAATAAACAAGCGTTAACATCAGAACAAGCTCTTTCAAGAAAGTGTAACTAGTTCATAATCGTTTTGTTTTTATATTAGGGATATTTAACGTGCACGTTGTTCCCAAATTGAATATATCAACAAACGACTTACAAACTAACTAGGTATATTCTAAAACAAACAGCACCAAGTCCCTAGTCCATCACTGCGATAGGATAAGGTCTAATATAACCAATAATTAGGTTTATCCACTCTAGTCGGTGGTCACTTGGCCTAGGTAGTTAAGTTCACAATATACTGGATTGCCTGTTTGAGATAAGAATCTTGACGGGGTGCACATAGTGTGGTTTTTAACTTGTGATTGGTAAGATTTATCATTCTCTCTTCAAGCTAATTCTGGTGCACTTACTCCTTGTGTTGAACGTACTAATTTAAGAAATACAGCTTGTCCAATTGCCGGGAAACGAAACCGGGACTATTAGTCAGTAAACAGACGCGTTACCGACTAGGCTAATCAGTCGGAATGGGTTCTACCAGATTTGAACAAATTAATAATATCAAAAGCTGATTGCAAAAATTGTATCATCTTGATAAAAGGTTTATCAAAGAAAAAATAAATATGTTTTGAGAATCTCTTGTGTTAAGAATATTCTTAGAGTAATTAGGCTAAAAAACATGGCGTGACAAAAGATACAAATAAATTGTTCCCATTTAATTTATGAAAAAACGAAAAGAAAATATTTTAAATTAAAACACACACGTGATAAAAAAAAAAATAGGACCCAGTCCAATTAAAAGTTTAAAAATTAAGTTTTAGTTAAGCTGTTGTGGCACCAGTGGCTTTCCACCCCCACTGTAACAGAAAGTTGACAGCCACTGTTAGCAACAGATGTAGCAAATAATGTTGCAGCGCGTACGAGAGCAAGATCTCTCTCGTAAATATTGTGGTGAAGGTTGAAAACAAAGTTAGATTACAGGAAGAATAGAACAAAGCGTTATTGTGTAAACGTCAGAGTTTTAGTAATAATTTGAATTATATTTGTTTAATTTGTACGTATGAATGCTCAGGAGCTTATGCACACATTTATGCCTGGGGCTCAAGGGGGGAGGCTGTGGTGGGGGGGGGGAGATAAAGGTTAATTTAAGATCAAAACGCTCGCTTTGAACAGTATCCGAGAGAAATGAGGCAGGTTGTAGAGTGTTTGTTATTGTTTTCAATGACTCAACGCTAATTAGGTATCACTAATTAAGACACATATATATTTGAACTTTTATTAATATTGCTATCAACGACTATGTTTCACTTATTTTATCAATGGTACGCTTGTAGGAGTAGTTTCTCCTATTGGAGTGTTAGGGAGTGAAGCCATATTGACTAAGGCCACTTCTCCGGTAGCCAAGTATCAGCGAATGCTGGTATTATTTGTTCGTTCGGGTCCTGGTCGGATCTTATTTTACTGACTATACTTAACCTCTGAGGAAATTGCAGGACTTATGGAGAAAAGCTATATGGGCGCGTTTACCAACTGGCGACGGAAACTCAGCGACAACTGGAGTCGCTCTTTAAGAGCATACAGAGTTGAATGTTTATGTTTATACTGAGGCAACCTGAAGGTGATGGCAACGCAACTAACGAGCGACGCGGCAACTAGAATTTGTCCAGTAATGAAATGCGTTAAACTCATCACCCAGTGGCCTCAATTGCTGACGGTATTTTCTTATGGTAGGACGTAATTTCTCAAACGGAGGCATCAGAGCAGCAAGAAAACATCAAATTCGGACAGTTTATTCAAAATTACCCTTGTTTTTATGGTCATACGTGCAAAGTAAACTCTAATAGTACTACAACTGCGGCTGATATTGGTTCTTACCAATTGGTTGTTCTTTTCTCGATAATTGGGGCTATCAAATTAAAAAGGAAGTCATAACTACTCTTACACATTTGAAAATAACCATAGAATTTGTCCGGATAGTTTTCCAAATATTTTACAGTACGCCACTGACTATGGTTTACGTTCATAACATTGTAAGGGTGAACATTGTAACGTATTTGCTAACATCTTCAAAGCTTTTTCTTCACAACGTATACTCCAGCGTCCTCCTGAGAATACGATTAACCACAAACTGACATTTATTTGGTATAAAAACCTTTATAAACCAGTCACCGGAGACTAGCAACTCTCTATTTAGCAACTTAACTTACACTTGAGTTTCTGTCTATAGTTGCTACCTGTATAAACGCGGTCTCTCTTCGAGCTACTGGTAATATCCACGAAGCGGCGTTGCAAAACTTGTTTTATATTTAATGGAAGGTTGACCACAAGCCCATAGGAGAATGACAATGCTGTTTCCAAATAGTAATCATGAAGTTCCGTCAGAGGTGATATTCAGTGTGTACGGTGATTGATTAAAATATTTAACGTTCACTTTCTGAACCAACTAACGATACAGGTGTATCATTAATCAATTGGTTGCATTGGTGTGATGATAACTTTTTTTAAATTTGGCAATTAATTTGTCATAACTTTCACCAGATTTGACGGCACCCAAATATTTTTGGGAAGATTACTTAAAGGAGCAATTGTACATTAACTAGCCACAGACAATCCAGCAGCTCACAGACAACATCTGTCCAGAAATCCTAGCATTATAGCCAGAAATATTAACAGATGTTACAGAAAATTCTGTGAAAAGAGCCAGTCTTTGCGAAGTCGAAAACGAGTGGCATTAAGTAAGACTATTCTTCAAACATATTTTAACAAATCTCAATTTTTTGTAATTTTATTATTAGAAATAAATATATAAAAAATTAATTATTAATAAAAAATAAGCTAAATGTGTTTAAGCCCCCTCACCTCTTATGAAACAGTATTTATATAAGTACAAAATTTACACACTAATTTAACTCTCGAATGGATATAGTCTCCCGGTCTGTGAAAGTGGAAACTTCACCAATGATACATTTTTCAACGTTGCCTGTTATCAACTCTGAATATTCAGCTTAGCAGACAAACGCGCTACGCGTAGCTAAACTTACGTGGTGAATGATACAAAATTAGGTGAAATACTAGTAGTTTGTAGTTCACTCTAATTGCAGTCCCATTTATATTAAATTTAATTTGTGTATGTAAATCGTACTATTTCGGCATCTTTAGTAGATAGCTATACAAATTTGAGCAGTCAACAATTAAAAAGGGATTATTGCATTTAACTTACAGTTATATTGATTGACAACATATTTCAAAAGTGACAGCTCCAGAAAAACCCTCAGTTTATGATTACGAGAGGCTAGCTCTAAGGGCTTTTAAAACTGGCAGATAAGTGTCAATCAATTATAAACCAACTATAAGTATTGCTCTTATTTAAAGTAAATATATATATATAACGCATAATTAAAGCATTCAACTTATTTTAAATATCTCAACTAATTTACAAAACGCAACGACGTTTTACATGTAGATACTTTTCTAATGGCATGTTATTAGTCCCAAGTTTACAGTCGCCAATAGACCTTTGTACTTCTCTTAAACAAGCAATAGGTCTAACTTCATAGATGTGTACACAATCTTTGAAAAAGACTAGTGATGTTTCAAAATAAAACCAACATTTTAAAAAGGTTAACTCGTGCTTTTTCACTGTTTTCATAATCAAGAGTAAGTCAACTAAATTAAGTTATTAGAATGGAATGTACCCTCCATTTACCCTAAAAGGAGCCAAACTTACCTTGTCAGATTACTATATGGAGTAGCTTATAAGTTAGGGCTTTATTGTAATCCATCAACGTAAGACCGATTCCTTTCAGGATAAACTAAATGTACCTTTGTGAGACTGTTGGATAGTCCGAAACGGTACTGTTAAAAAATATCAGTAACGTATTAAATGTATCATAGTGATATCTTAAGGCCTAGATAAGCTACTCTGCATCAATTTTATCAACAATATGGATGAAAATTATTTCGTTTTTTGAAGTTTCTATTAAATATCATCACAATGTAACCCATTTAAAATATTTTAATCTCCCAATTTTCTCCCAATTTTTTTCCCAATGTAGTACCCCATCAAGGCACTAACTTGCCAGAAATGGTCGTTTAATGTATGGAACTTTTGACATCTTTGGAGCCAAAATAATGTGACTAAGGAATATTATTGGTATAAACCAAGGTCACAGACAAGGTATACACCAGACACTCAGCCCTGCGGGAGATTCACTGCACCCCTTGAGCCAGGTTGAATCCTTGGGCACTAGGGAGTGCTAGTTGCAGTCCACAGTATTAACAGCACTTCCAAGTGAAACAACTAACTTTCAAATTGTTCGTTGTAAAGGGGTGGTGGTTCAAACACAGTAGTTGAGGTAACAGAAGTCTTGCCTTCACTCCCAAATTCCCCTCCCTGCCCCCCTTCAATGAACAAACCATTTCAGACAAGTAACTAGTCTAGGTTATTTGAAAACGGCTTCTTCCAGACAATTTGCGAACATTCACTTGAACCAAAAAAGGACTATTGTATTCTACGTTTTCTTCGTAATTTGCAGTCTGAGTAGGATAGTTTGGGGAAGATTTTTTATGGGAAGGGGGTGGGGCAGCTATCTAAATCTATCTTTGTGAAAGCCGGTTTATTGACACTAGAAGGCAATTTTTTTTTCAGTTTTCTAGTATTAAATATCTTTAAATTGAGCTGTTTTTAAAAATGCTTGCTTGATAGTGATGTTGACACTTAGGATCACACGTAGCGATACCCATGTTGAAGCGCAGCGCAGCCATTTTAACCTGGAGACAGTGGGCCTGGCGTATACCTTGTCTGTGACCTAGGTCTATATGTACTAAAGGGTGCAGTTTGATGCACCCGAATTCAAATTCACTAAAATAAACAGAGATAGTAATAGAGCATATTGGTCCCATTTAACCCCGCTAGGGTAGGTGCAACTTGTAAAATTATATCACTTCAAAATATTCAAATGGTGGCATATCGAGCGTTAGTTGCATAACAATTTATTAAATACACTATTGTGTACAGTCATACTTAGATTAAAAGAAAAATATTGAAAGAAAATTTGAGAGCTTAATTATTTTGAGAGTTTTTACTCCACTGCAATTCATTAGAAGTTCGGAATATAGTGAATAGTGAAACTGCAACGAAATGTACAAATGTTTGTCCATTTTCGTGAACTGGCATATTTTACTGACCGTTTCACGAACTGAGAAAAAACGGTATCAAATCTTGCTTAGTTCATGAACCAAAGGAAAATGGCACCAAGTGGGTATTTTAAATTAAACATTGAATAGAGGATAGAAGGGCCAAGGCCTTTACACATATCAAAAAGTTGTAGGCCTCAAAGTTCACAATTAAAAACGCAACAAAACATATAATTATAAAATGTTCGTGGTACATAATGCTGCCATAGTCCAGTTAGTGTTTTACTCTCCTCTACTGAAGGAGTTTGGTATACCACAAAAATTTCATAATTATTTGTTTTGTTGTTTTTTAAACGTAAACTTCGAGGCCTACAGTTTTCTGGTGTGTAGGCCTTGCTCTTCTATCCTAGTTTACAATGTTTAATTTATTTCATGAAATATAACTTATAGTACTATCTACCACAAATTTAACTGAAATACGTTTTACGATATTATATCAAATTAATCTAACCTAACTTAACCTACTATAAAACTATTAAAAGTTAAATTAACTTAAATAAAAAAGATGTTCTTCGCTGTCCATTTCACGCAAAGAACAAAAACTCATCCAGTCCAGTTGGGTAACAATTTGAGCTGCCTATTTCATGAAATAAACAGTCCATAAACTGGGTAGCACAAGTGCTACTCAATTCATGAACGGAACTATTTTTTTTTCCAGTTTTTGAAACGATCTGGGGGGAAAGGTCAGAATGGTTGGAATAGGAATAAACTTCTTCGATTCATACCACGCGCCCATCGATAAGTTTAACGGCAAGGATAAATTTGATAGTTAAAATAAACAAAACTTTGAATTGTAAACAAGAAGGTGTCAAATATATTTAGAATATTTTGTGTTAGTTATTGATGTCACTAACCTATTGAAAAGCTAAAGTTCATTTTACCCTAATAACTCTCTTAATATTTCTACTAATTAGTAACTAACATTTACATTAATAATGAGTTTTGGTTAGACACTTTTTATTTTAATCCAGAGAAGCTATGGTGGAACAGTCTTTACACTGTAGCCATAGTTTCACACTCATTCGCCTTTACATATAATATGTATATTATTGTCTTTAAGAAAAGTGATGCAAATGGTTTCACTTGTCAAATGAAAAACATATATTAGCCGGGCGAATGAACGCGGTCTTGTTAGGTGTTTTTTCGGTGGTAAAAAAGGGCCGCTTTAACCAGACACGATCATTTTTTCATAACATAGCGACACCCACTTTGTTGGTCGCATGGCTTAAGACGATACTCTCGCATTATAATAGATTGCCGATGACTGGGTGATCGAGGTTCGAATATCAGTAGGGTGTACTGAGGTTGGTTTTTCCAAAATGGTTTTCCACTCTTCTTCCACGAAAATGCGAATACACTTCCTCTCAATAAAACCTCCTCATCCCTGAAACAATTAGCGTAATTCGTATATAAGCTTATAGCTCGAATGGGTAGTAAGACATGGTGCTAATAAAAAAACTGACAATTTATTTTGTATTGTTTCATTTAACATTCATGTTTAAGGCCATGTAAATTCTGTGATTGTTATAAGAACACCACAAAAAGAAACCTACGTCGTTAAGCACGTGGTCTAAATATTTAATACTAGCTTTTGCCCGCGGCTTCACTCGCGTTAATGTAGATTTTATCAATAAATTCAGGTTGTCGATTGACACAGGGAATATGACAATAAAAACGATGAACATATTGAGGTTGTTAGTCAATAGAGGTAGAGATAAATAATAATAATAATATTTAGCACCGCGTCTTACTACCCGTTCGGGTTATACGCTTAAGTACTAATTACGCTAATGGATAAGGAATTGGGAGGGTTGAATTTAGAGGAAGTGAACCCGCATTTGCGTGGAGGGAGAGTGGATAACCATTTAGGAAAAACCACCCCCAGTTCACCCGACCGAGAGGTAGAGATAAAGAAAAAAACAAACTACACAATATAAATCAGGATTAAGAGTAGGAGTAGAAAAGAAGTAGCGGAATGTGTGTCAGTTGAGTCCATCTTAAATTTTACTTACAGTTAATTAACATCCCTTATTTACTCCGCTTGTTCTTGACCGTTGCAATCATGGGCACAGAATAGATCATTATTTTAGGACGCTCCTATATACTATGTTGTATGTACTTCCATTTGGCACAAATACATACAAATTCTGGGCATTGTACACACGCGAACAGGCTACATATAGCTGGCCATGGGAAAACATGGCATTTCCAAATGCACCCCTGCTACCTGCAATGTTTGCCCTTGCGCTTTGTTAATAGTAATAGCAAAACTAAGTTTGATTGAAAACTGGAGTCTTTTGAATTGAAATGGTAGGTCAGTGGGGATTATTGGGATTCGAGGTATGATTACACTTTCCCCTTTTCCCACACCTGTTAAAATGGTGGCACAGATTATATTTTGCCCTAATTGTGTAATTGAAGCCTCTTCCCATTACATAAACAGGGTGCATCTAAATTTCGCATAAGCATAACTGGTACACCTAATTTCAATTGTAGTTTATGCAAGGGTACACCCGATAGCTCCAGAGAATTTAAAAACTCAGCGGGTTATGAAGTGCTCTGTTCTGTGTCCATGATTGTATCTATTGACAAATACTCCTTTATTTCTCCCTGCACCTCTTTCAAAATGTCAGTGTTGATTTTGTTAACGATTTTATTTTATTGTGCAAGAATTGCTCTTTCACACAACCAATGATCACAATTTAAATTTAGTTGTAAGTCTGGGTAAACTTTAGCAATGAGCTCCACATCATTTTCCACCAAATTACAGAATTCCCCTGCAAGTAAAATACAACCTTCAGCATCCGTGTCCAAACGTCCATTGCCAATTTTCAATAGTGTCGCTGCGTAATGTCCTGAATCTATGTCATTATAAAGGTGGACTCTCATTTTCGTTGTTAGGCTGAATTTTTTCACTTTTGCCCACAATCTTGATTACTTGAGACAGGCTTTGATTTCATCTGCATGTGTGCCCCTCTGGATCACCGGTAGAGTTTGACGGAAGTCACCAGCCAGTAAAACTACCATTCCTCCTCTCTCTCAAGTCCAGATGATTTTGGTTTAACGCCTCTATAGCTTTTTTGTGGGACATCGTACTTTCGTCCCACACTAAAAGTTTACATTGTCGTAGCATCATACCTCGAGAGCTATGTTTGCTGAAATGAATAATACCAAACTTCTTACGACAATTTTGTCATTTACCATAACGGGGTGAACAGACAGAGCTTAATTAGCTGAATATAATTATTTTTAATCATTTTAAGAAAGATGTGCCTAAAATAACTTGGGAACAGATTTTTATTCGGGATATCAGATTTTCTTATGGGATACCACAGGTCCCTTTTTCATGTTGCAATTAATTTATTCATATCAGTAGGCCGAGTTGTTAAGCCGGACGACCGTCTAACAGTTATTTTTTTTCTATCCGTCAGGAACAGTACTTTTTTCTGGATGAAAGGTACCCTATGTCCTTTTCTGTACCCATGAAAACGTGTATGCGAAATTTCATGATGATTGGTCGAGTAGTTTAGGCGTGAAAGCGTAACAAACAATAACAAACAAATAAACAAACAAACTCACATTTACATTTTTTCTGGATTAAAGGTACCCTATATCCTTTTCTCTACCCATGACAGCGTGTATGTGAAATTTCATGATGATCGGTCGAGTAGTTTAGGCGTGAAAGCGTAACAAACAATATCAAACAAACAAAAAACAAACAAACAAACTCACATTCACATTTTTTCTGGATGAAAGGTACCCTATATCCTTTTCTGTACCCATGACAACGTGAATGCGAAATTTCATGATGATCGGTCGAGTAGTTTAGGCTTGAAAGCGTAACAAACAATATCAAACAAACAAACAAACTCACATTTGCATTTTTTCTGGATGAAAGGTACCCTATGTCCTTTTCTGTACCCATGACAACGTGTATGCGAAATTTCATGATGATCGGTCGAATAGTTTAGGCGTGAAAGCGTAACAAACAATAACAAACAAACAAACTCACATTTGCATTTTTTCTGGATGAAAGGTACCTCATGTCCTTTTCTGTACCCATGACAACGTGTATGCGAAATTTCATGATGATCGGTCGAGTAGTTTAGGCGTGAAAGTGTAACAAACAATAACAAACAAACAAACAAACTCACATTCGCATTTTTTCTGGATGAAAGGTACCCTAAGTCCTTTTATGTACCCATGACGTGTATGCGAAATTTCATGATGATCGGTCGAGTAGTTTAGTCGTGAAAACGTAACAAACAAACAAACTCACATTCGCATTTATAATAGTAAGGATAGCATGTTTTTAAAACAGGTGTATCACAAACTAGTAAGGGATGACTGTTCACAGTATCGATCCGGCCTGATAGATAAATTAAATTCAATTAGGTAAAAGAATAACAACCTAGATAGTTTGAAAAGTAGTTAGAAATTTCAGTCTCTCTACTAACTTTTTCCAAAAAGCTATATATTTGTTTTCCACGATTTTAATTAACAATTTAAAATTAAATAGCATCAACTTTGTAAATAATTTCTTCACAAAGCATGATGAACGTAATTAGTGCAAGCGATTACTATTTGGTGACGTCTTCGCTGTTCTAGCTACCAGACGATTATTTATTAAAAACAGAAGAGAAATAAATAAATAAAGAGAATCATGGAAACCAATTTGCTCCATTTTTATACTTGCGCTGGAATAGATTTTCACACAACCCAGTCGCCATCGGTGGCCTTGGATTAAAGTGCTCGCCTCAGGACCCAATGTTTATGGGTTCAAGCCCAGCTGAGGTCGATGGATTTTTCTTGGGAGATAAAAATTCGTAGCACAACTTCCTACGGAGGGGAAATAAAGCCGTTGGTTCCATGTCGATTGTGGCATGTAAAATACTCTGGAATATATGTGAAAATAGATTTCCGGCAGAATTGGTAGACTCTTTCGCGCCTGCTCATAGAATTCAATTTGGAGGGCAACGGGGAAACACCATACTTCCTGAGTTTCCCTGGTAAATAGGATTCCTACCAGGTGGTGCAGTCAGCAATAACCAGCCAAAAAGCTGAATGCATGAACAGCTCCGGTTCGATAGAAGTTACATAAAATCAAACTTTGGGTTGTTGACTTAAGAAGAAGAAACGTTGTAGGGATACACTATTTGAGATTATGACTTTCGGAGATTGATCAGTATTTCGGAAAATCTAGCAACCGAGGTCATGCACTAGATATAGATTCTAAAAAATGGTTATATTTGTGAACCAAATATGTCCAAAGTTTGACAGCACATTATTATGTGAAGAGTTGGTTGTTTTATTATAAAAATGAACAAAGAACCGAAAGATTATGTACACGAAACTCTAATTGATAAGAAAGTGACTTTAATACACCATTGATGCAAAAATAAAATGTCAAAAATCCTGGAAAAAAATATATAGTAGGTCAAGTTGTATACATTCTTAATTTTATTTTTGTAATAATAATGATTTTAAAATAAGTTTTTTGACTTAAGATGACAATATTGAATTTTAAAAAATGTGGATCTCTCATTATTTTTATTTATTAATATGCTCCTTTTGATCAAATGAATTTGTCACGCCTAGACTACCTAGTATTATTTTATACGTATTGATAATATCTAGCAAACGTGACTCCTGCAGATCACATGACCTGACGTGTGAGTACCTGAAAGTAGATACAGTAGCTTTTCTAGACGAAGATTAGATTGTACCAAGGTTGGTTGAAATCCGTTGATTAGCTTAAAAGTTACTATAAATCACAAACGCAAACAAAATATGACATAAA
Organism: Timema podura; assembly: GCA_033556935.1. Lineage (NCBI taxonomy): Eukaryota > Metazoa > Arthropoda > Insecta > Phasmatodea > Timematidae > Timema > Timema podura. The sequence goes on along the minus strand of JAVRXN010000011.1, from coordinate 38,746,765 downwards.
TCACCCCTCCCCCCCCTTGCCCAATTATATATTGAAAAGTTTTAAAAAATAGTGATACAAGACATTGGGTAAACAAGGGTTGTAAGAGACAAAGTTATAAAAAAATCATAAACAAAATGTTCTTATTCTGACAAGCGATTACGTATTTAAAGTACAAATCCCTTTAAATTTGAAAAGACATCCTCTATGTGAACAAACATTGGCCAACGAGCTCTTGTTAATGATATTATTATCTTGTCTCAACTAGTTTTTCCTCTTGGCTGAATATTTATTCTTGTCATAGTTTACAGAACAGCTTCTGACACGGCCAAGCTCGTAAACATCTCTCAGACTTTGAACAAGGGGTGGCTGACCTCACTGGGGTTCGAGACTCGACCGGCCGCACTGGGGATGCCCTCCTACACATGAGTTCAAATCTATATTAAGGTGAATGTTGAGTATTTCCTTCAAATTAATTTTCCTCCACTTCTTAGGTTATTTAATGTACTGTACAATACGAGTATCCCAAACCTATTCTAAAGATGCTGCAAACCAGAGCGCTGAGACGCGCTGTAAACGTTTAAAAATCTCGCATTATTTAAAATTTTGTTTATTTACAAATACTACGACTTATGCCAAAGTTGAGTTTAAAGCTACCATAATGTCTCTGTATGGATAAAAACCTTACATTTATAATTTTATAATTTTGAGTAAATCCATTAAAAGGAAAAATTATCTCATTTTTGAAGGGACTTTTAGGTGGAATGTTGCAATTCTGAGAATAAAATAAATGTTTAAACATGGATCTATCCTTTCTCAAATAAATAAAGCCAAATTTGAATAAGATCAGTTCATGTTATTCTAAGATTTCAGGATAATTTTAATGGTTTTAAAGCTTCAGAGCTACCATTTCCATAAGAAATACCCCGGTATGAGGGTATTTTCCGTCTATAAGGAGGAACCTAAGACGGTAGACCAAAACAAACCTGTTAAACACAACGTCAAAATATTCCTTAAAGTAAAATTTGATATTAACGGTAGTATTTCAGACTTCAAACCAGGAGTATTGTGCTCAATTTGATATTAATATATTTTGTTTCAATATCAATACTAAGGAAAGTATTTTTACAACTATGTGCTTACTGAACTGAGCTATCAGCGAGAAAATGAAAAAAAAACCTGGTTGAAAAATAAAACCTAGAGTTCCAAGGCCAATGTCTACTACAATATTCATTCAGTCAACTTAGAGAAGCTGTTATTGTATGTATTTGTATCTTTACCGTACGTATAGATCACTATTTACAAGCAAAAATCTCATTTTTACGAGCACAAATAATCAAAGAGCCTCGATCAATTTATAACGAAGTCCAAAAACAATCTATGTGAAGTCAATTTTTTTTTCTTCTCTAAAGCCAGTTGCACCCACTTGTCGGACTCACACTCGTAATATTGTCTGACTGCAATAGCACATGCAAGCACAGTCACATGTCAGAATTGTCAGAATCATTTGTGGGAAGGAGATGAACGGCCTATTTCTGGCATATATGTAGCTACGTTGGTTTACGTTCTTCCAATTAGAAAATAAAATAAAAATAGGTGCTATTCTGTATTCAACTAAAGTGATTATTTATTTGGTCAAAGATAAAAGCTCGTGAAAATATATAGTAAAAGGTAAAGTATTTGAAATCTATACTATGAGTAATAATTTAATAACTTTTCATAAATTAATTGGATTGTGGTTAACTCGTGCTCGTAGGCTTTAATATGAAATTGATAATAGAGAGAGATTGGTTGAAATTATGATTACCGACGTTTTATTGTAGACCATATTTGTTTAGGTAGAAAAAAGACACAGCACGTTTTGCAAGTGTGCTTTGCGAGTGCACGCCCAACAAGTTGGTACGACTGATTGTAGAATGGGCCTAAATAGTAAGTTCATAAGGTTTAACTTTGCAATGTTTGTCTAAATAGCTGGATAAGCTATTTACCTTTGACTGTAGTGTTTGCCCTAATATTAAGCTAAGCTATTGAGGAAATAAAATATGATTAAAAATATTGTATTAAAAAGTTTAAACTAACCTGACTTGCCAACCCCTCCTTGCCCCAACACCATGACCCTGAGAGGTTTTTGCCGAGAGCACAACCCAATCTTAGAGAAAGGGGACTTGGGCGACGTGGACATTATCATGTTGGGTTGGAGCTTCTGGAGCAAGGAGTTAATGGAGGACGCCGTGCTGGGCTCTAGTAGATGATGATCATCTTTTAGCCATCATGATCACCTAGAACAATACCATCATCATGATGGGTGGTGGATTCTGGAGCAAGGAGTTGATGGAGGACACAGGTCTGGGCTCTAGTAGAAGATGATCATCTTTCAGCCATCATGATCACCTAGAACAATACCATCATCATGATGGGTGGTGGATTCTGGAGCAAGGAGTTGATGGAGGACACAGGTCTGGGCTCTAGTAGATGATGATCATCTTTTAGCCATCATGATCACCTAGACCAATACCATCATCATGATGGGTGGTGGATTCTGGAGCAAGGAGTTGATGGAGGACACAGGTCTGGGCTCTAGTAGAAGATGATCATCTTTCAGCCATCATGATCACCTAGAACAATACCATCATCATGATGGGTGGTGGATTCTGGAGCAAGGAGTTGATGGAGGACACAGGTCTGGGCTCTAGTAGAAGATGATCATCTTTCAGCCATCATGATCACCTAGAACAATACCATCATCATGATGCGTGGTGGATTCTGGAACAAGGAGTTGATGGAGGACACAGGTCTGGGCTCTAGTAGATGATGATCATCTTTCAGCCATCATGATCACCTAGAACAATACCATCATCATGATGGGTGGTGGATTCTGGAACAAGGAGTTGATGGAGGACACAGGTCTGGGCTCTAGTAGAAGATGATCATCTTTTGGCCATCATGATCACCTAGAACAATACCATCATCATGATGCGTGGTGGATTCTGGAGCAAGGAGTTAATGGAGGACGCCATGCTGGGCTCTAGTAGAAGATGATCATCTTTTGGCCATCATGATCACCTAGAACAATACCATCATCATGATGGGTGGTGGATTTTGGAGCAAGGAGTTGATGGAGGACGCCGTGCTGGGCTCTAGTGTGAGACACTTAAGCTTGAGGTGACACTTGCGGTTTGTCTCTTAAAAGAGGCTGAAACGGAAAATAATTTTAAGTTGTATAAGCTAGAAGCTATTTTGGTTATGGTTGGATCAGTCATATTTGATAACTTATCCAAATAATGGCTACCTAGAATTTCATTCTGAAAATGGTTGATGGTTTGAATAACAAGCCATCCCAAAAATAAAAGCACTGAAAATATTTTAATTATCTCTCAAGCATTTACTGTATACTACCAGTGGCGACTGAACCTTAATCATCTAGAAGGAGAGGGTGCAAGCATAGAAAACTATTTTAGAGTCTTGCATCCACCCCACCTTTCCCCCATAAATGGTTAAAAATTGTATGTTCCTAAAAGTTATCTGGAGGCGTCTACACCCCCAATTTTTGAAAATTAGTTTATTTTTATGAGCTATTTGGAGTTGTCTTCCCCAATTTTTGTTTGAAATTTTGATGCTTCTAGAAGCTGTTAAAAGTGATCCTCCTATAGCAAATTTTTGAGAATTGGTTAACTCTAGAAGTTATTTTGATTAACACACTTCGTGAATTAAATAATAGATTCCTCTAGAAGCTATTTAAAGTTGTCCTCTCCTAGACATTTTTGAAATTTAGATGCCCCTCGAAGCTATTTATAGTGATCCTTCCCTTGATTTTCTCCGACAGTAAGATGCCTCTAAAATCTATTTGAAGTGGTCCTGAACCACATATTTGTTTTTTAATCTCCTGTCTTTAAATGCTATTTGGAATGGTCCTCCCCTGTACATTCTTGAAAATTGTATTCTTTTAAAAGCTATTTGGAGTTGTCGTCTTTATTATATGCTTCTAGTACCTATTTGGAGGGAGCCACTCCCGACCAATTTTTAAATTTGAAAGCATCTAGAAACTTTTTGGAATGGTCCCTACCTTGTACATTTTTTAATATAAAAGGTATGAAATACATCTGGAAGGGAGCTAATTTAATCCAGTAAGGCAATAACCCCCCTACACTCCAATCCCCAGTTTCGCTGTCATTAATTTATGTTGGTCCATCCACCAATTTTTGGAAATTAGTCTTTTTTTTAAAAGTTATTTAGAAAAGTTTTTCCTGCGAATGATTTTTAAATTTGAATGTTCCTAAAATATATTTGAAATGAGCCTCCTTCGGGAAGTTTTTTAAATATGGATTCCTCTAGAAGCTATTTATATTATCTATACACCTGCATTTTTCTAAAAAATTAGATACCTCTAGAAGCTACTTGAAGTGGACTTCCCTGACAACGTTTTGAAATACGAATGCATTTATAAATCATTGTAGTTTGATTTAAGGCCATCTTTCAGCTTCATATTCGATAATATCAGAAGATTTAAAATATATTTAGGAGAAAGGAATTATTTTTATTAGCACCACGTCTTTATACCTGTTTAGATCTTACACAAGAATATTTATTCCAGTTGTGGGTATAGTCCCCTTTCTCCACCCCCCTTCCCATTTCACCACCACTTCAGTGACGACCTATCGTACATATTTAGAGAGCTCCGAAAGATGGAAGGTGAACCTCTGGAGGATGCATGGGGAAGAGAGAGGGAGTGAGAGAGATGGGGGGTATCATAAGGTGTCATTTCACCACCATAGGATTTCTAGGATAATTTGTCATTAAAAATAAAACTTATAAAAGAGACAGTGTAAAAGTGTTTAGGATAGTTTTACCTGTGATTACATAAGTAAAGAAACTAGAAAAATAAATGGCATGATGTAACCGTGACTACTTTATTATAGTCTATAGCTTATAAGTTTAAAAAAATAAAGTCATTAATTTTTATTTTAAGAACAATATAAAATGTTATTTATAGAGTTAAATAATCCCCAGGCGTCCATTTTGACCAAATTCTTAGAGTTGATTTTAAAAAACTCAAATATTTGAAAATTAGTCATTATTAAACTACTGTTTAGCGGGTTTCCCTCAAAAATCCAGTATACATTATAATTTGTCATATCAAACACTCCCCTGATATCCATTTAAACAAAATACTTGAAACAATTTTTGGAAGAATTTTCTAAAGTTGGTCATCAATAAGCTACCATTAAGTTAAGGGCCAGAATTATAATGTAAAAAAAAACACTTCAAAGTATAATCCTTTAGCAACTAGATATTAAATTTGAAAAAATAAATAAAACCTTATTGGCTTAAACCCCATCGGTAGACACAGTCAGACAAATATACAGCATTATTAAGACCCTTTTTTTTATTTCAGAGGCAGATAAAACGTAAAAATTCATCATGATTTCGAGGTAAATCTTGTTCACGATTACATGATTATATTTTTTTGAGAAATCAATAATAATACATTCAATATAAAAAATAATGTCAATCAATTCATCCAAGAAAATATTTTGTCTTTCTAGTATCTTATTTGTTCAGTACTGGTATGATATACTACCACGCCATTTAGTAAACAATGTTATTCTTAGCTAATATCCATTACCAGTTTATTAAATAATTCTAAAATTATTTTTTCGTAAAATGAAATGTTAAAACGCAGTTGATTTACTCAAAGTGGACGCCTATCGGATTGTTGAGACGTGTTGCAGACATCTAGAAACACACGTTATTTAAGAAGTAGTTTATTATTTCAAGATATGGTTCTCGTCAAAATTGAGGTGAAAAGTATCAACATTACCCCACATGATTGATAACCTCACATTTAAAGTTTATCTCATTTTAAACAATTATTAAAAGTGTAAAGTTAGATTATTTTCAATGAAGTCTAGGACAAAATGTCTCATTTATGAGATCAAAGTAAATATTAAGAAATATTGATCTACCCTTCCTCAAACAAATACTTTTTTTTAACAGGGTCACTACATTTTTTAAAGATAATGCCTAGCTTACATGGATTATTTATCCAACTCAACCAATTTTGAACCACCAGTAGGCCTACGCATCAGTGGTTATATGGTTTAGGCACCCACCTCACAATAAAATGGACTGTCGTGTACGGGGACATCAGGTTTTGAATCCTGGTTAGATATACTAAGGTAGTTTTTTCATAAAAGACCTTCCACTTTCCCTCCACGAAAATGCTATTCTACATAACTCATCACTAGCCCATCAGTGTAAATATTAGGGTAGTCGGGACGGGTTCTGATATTATTTTAACCTTTCCTCTGTGTTTTCATTGAAAATAAACCATTTAAGTTTATTTATTTGCAAGGACTGTTCAACAACTGGTAGAAGCCCTTTTCCCGTGATTTGGTTGTGAATGTACCTTTTACACGTGAGGTTGGCAAGGAACATTATCTCCTTGGAGATAAACAATATTTTGGCTGGAACACTTTGAGGAGGGAAAAAAACGAGGCTCTTCGATTATCAATATCCATGAATGTAGATGGTTAATATCTTTGTTCGTGCACAAGAAATTGTAAAACTTTAAAGAAATAATTTTAATAAAATAATTTACAATTGTGTAAACAAGACTATTCACAGTGAGCGCAGCTTTGAGTGTGATTTTCCTCAAGAGGTATGCAGAAATTAATGTTCTATGTAGCAATAAAAAATGGAAAAATTAGCACCTTTATTATTTTATGGCTTTCCACTCTCCCTCCATGCAAATTCTGATACCTTTCCTATAAATATAACCTTCTTAATACCTAACACCATTGGCGTAATTAGTACATAAGCGTATAAACCGGACGGGTAGTAAGACGCTGTGCTAAATAAATGTTTACTTTAAAGTCGGATTCTCTTAGCTGGTTGTAACTAAATAATAACAAATATTAGCCAAATATAGATTATTGTTGCTCATTCAGTTTTTTTTATCAAAATTTCTTACGTTTATATAATATCTTAGCGTATTTAAAATATGTAGTCTTCAGTTATACCGACCTTTACTGGGCCCATTTTATAAGCTACACCTTAACTTAACCAGGTAAGGTAAGCTTTTAACCTCTAAGGGTTAATCGATATTATATTCGATCAAAAAACCAATGAAAAAAGCAGGTAAAATTATGATTTAAAAAAAATTCACAAATCATATTTTAAAAGAAAACAATAATCACCTTAGAGGTAGAACTATTACCATTTCTGAAGACATCGAATAAATATTATTTATGTGAAACCAATTAATTGTAAATAATTAAGGGCCAATATAATAATCAAATTAAAATCAATTTTAATCGCAATATAAAAAAATTCAAGCAGCGATTAAAAGAATGTATGGAAAACTTTGAAATTTACATTGAATCTATTCTTTTTACAGCATAATTTTACTAAAAACATTATCACTATAGTATGATTAGAAGAAATGTATCTTAAATTTAACAATACAATAACCAAATATAGTTATTTTGTTTTTGTTCTTTTATCATAATTTTGTAACTTTGTAATATTGCTTATTATATTATTACAAGGTTTGTTATTTTATTGTATTATTTATACTATTTTAACAAATTTGTTATTTTGTTGTAAACTTATGTATCTAATCTCATTAAAGTAACAAACTATTTGTTTTTAATAAAAACTGTTGTACGTACAAATATTAGTCTGAATGCCAACTTATAACTTTATATAATAATTGATTTTCTCCCAAATATTTATAAAACTCATTTCCTTTACCTTTCCACCGTTGATCGACTAAATACAGAATCACTTCTTTGAAGATATCTTTCCTTACCATAAAATCTTAAATTTAATCTCTTACTGTAATTTCCGGGAGGATAGACTAAAGTACAACTTCACTAAAGTAACGGTGACAAGTTATTCCCTACATATTTTGATCCACAGAAGATTGAAAATTGAAAGAGAAATAAATGAAAAAAAATAGAGACAAGAAAGAGAACATTAAATGGAAGAAGAAGTGAAGTGAAAGAGTGAGGACGATAAAAGAGATTTTTGACACAAACAGTTGATATTAATTTCTCCTTTGACAGAATGGTTGTGTTCTATTGTAGTGTTGTAAAGAGGTGAATTGTACAACATTATATGGGTTTGATTTTTTTTATTATTTGCACTACACAATCCAGAAATATATAATCCGGGAAAAGATATAATTCAAACAAATTAAATCCTATTGTCCTTTACTATATTAAATAAATGCTACGACACAATAATATATCCTTTCTCAGAAATTGTTTTGAAACAGGAACAAAATAACTAAAAATGAGTTATTAGTGAACTACCCTTAAATAATTTTTCTCGGAATTTTTTTAATAATCATTAATACTAAACAAAATTGCTTCAGCCATTTAAATGAAGTTCAATTTTTTTTTAAAGTCAATAACTTTACCTCATACATATATATTTTTATTTATCATAGGAAATACCCAACAAATACATATTTTTAGCAATAATAATAATAATACTTAGCACCGCGTCTTACTACCCGTTCGGGTTATACGCTTAAGTACTAATTACACTAATGGATTGGAAATTGGTAAGGTTGCATTTAGAGGAAGTGAGCCCGCATTTGAGTGTAGGGAGAGTGTAAAACCAATTTAGAAAAAACAAACCAAGTTCTCCACCGAGATTCGAACCTTGATCTCCCCGTCTCGGCGGTCTACTCAGTACGATGGCGCGTTACTAACACGCCACCGAGGCGGTTTATTTCTAGCACAATAATTATAAGCCCTTTAATTCAATTTAGAATTTAAAAGTATTTTTATCAATATACTGTTCTTAATTATTTTTTTAAAATCTAGAATCAAACTCACAATTTGGCATCAAGGTATGACCATATAACATCTAGCTCTCAAATTGTAATGAACTCCAACAAACCGTTAAGGATGCAGTCCCAGTTACAAACAAAATTGTAAGACACATATTTTAAAATTCAAGGGCATATAAACATCAAGGTCAATGGTGATATTGAGGTATATTTGTTAGCGAATACAATAGTTTCTACATATGATAAAGTAAATGGAAATTGTGAAAGTAAGTCAAGCTACATATTTTAATCTATAAAATGGTGTTATATAGGTATTTTCGACAGGAAAACCTATGGACAGATTGTACTATTGAATTTCCAAATTCTAACTCTCTCTCTCTCTCTCTCTTCTCTCTCTCTCTCTCTCCTCTCCTAACGTCGCCGTGAGGCCGACTTTTGGAATTGATGGTTGTTTCGGCAAGTTTGCGCTCTATAATGAGATAGATATCATAAGAAGTTTTGTGAATAAAAAGTTATATTTTTTCCTCGTGATTCACGTCTTACTACCCATCCAAGATATTCTGGTATTTAAATTAATAAGGTGGAGCTGAGTAAGACAAAAACTAGAGGTAATGTACCCGCATTTGAGTGGAAGGAGCTTGAGTAACCATTTAGAGGGGAGAAAACCTCGTACACTCGGTCGGATTCTAGCCCAGACCTTATCTTCGTCAGAAAACTAAACAAGACGATACTGACGCCTTTGTCTGTATGCCCAACGGTGTGGGTGGATATTATTTGAAACAGGAAATCAATTAAAATGGAGAACATTTCCAAATGAAACAAAATTTAAGATATAAACTTTTATTACGAAAGAAAGTATCAACGCCAATAGTGTAAATGAAAGAATTACCTGGATGGATAGTAAGATGTGGCCTCAAAAAAATAAACTGCTTATGACTAGAATACTCCATACATATGAAGTTATTGCTAGCCTAGATTTTTTTTTCAATTTTGGAAAGTAAACGTATCTCTTATAAACTACTTTGTGAATCTTTTTACATATTCAGAAAGTTTAACATAAATCTCCTTTGTGAATAAACATCAAAGCAAAACGTGTAAAGTATTTTTAGAATATTTCGGGAGAAGTTTGGACCCTTCAAAATCCAGTGGTGTAGTCCTAAAATATTAGTGCCCTAATTAGTGAAAGATCAAAGGTAAGACTTTTCAATAGTTTAGTAAATTTGTATGCAAGTCACCCTCAGGAAACGTTAGGTTGACTTATTAATAAAAAGGAGATCACTAACGCGTTCTTAACTGATAAACTTCAGATAAACAATAATATGGCTACATATTTTCATTCATTTAAGGTCCAACACATTTTCAGCTTAGTGCCCCATCTAACAACCGATTTAACCAGCATCTTAAATAAACGATTACCCTCCAACCATTAATCATATACAAGTCCGGTTTTTTGCGTTATTCGAGAGTTAACAGAATGATTAAATTAGAGAAATGTTAGGGCTATTTTTTTTTCATTTTATATATTAATTATTTCAATTGTTTTTTTAACATGTGAGATGGTTTCATTGATTTCAATCCACTAAATACACCAGAAAACCCATAGTGAAACGCCTGGTTTGAGCCGTACTGTCTTCCTAAGCTGCGAGTTGTCTTGGGGTGGGACGGACTCTTAATTTGGGAGGGAAGGGGACGCGAATTAAGGGCAGTGTTTTTGCAATTTTTATACAAAAAAAAAATTTTTGACACAAAGAAATATAGATCTAGAAGAAGCATATAATTTATAGTCTATCACAGTGTTATTGACTGTCTATCATGAGCAGAGTGGAATTGGATAAAAACTTTTTAAATTGATAGAAAAAGTTGTCATCAAATTCCTAGGACAACCTTGACATACATTTAACAGCTATCGAGGTCACTACTTGAAGAAAATTAAACTAAACGTGGCTACTGGAGCAATATTTTATCTATTTTGGACCAAAAAAAGTTTTTCTATAAAAACTGCAAAAAGCACCGACCTTTTCCCTACGCTCCCACCTTAAAAGAGTTCCGTAATATTTGCGTCAAAGGGATTTATGGCCACCTAAAACATTGTACATATACAGTTCAGTTTTCATAGAAAGTGCCTTTTTAGAAAATAAAAACATATTTTGCGGCCAAAATTGACAACATTTTACTATTTTATTGGTGTTATTTTACATGTACTTTATTGATCATATCTATCAAAAGTGGCAGCTTCAGAACACTTGAACTTGACGTATTATTAAGCGAAAGTAGAGCTAGTAACTTATTTATTGGTCCGATAAGGACCGTCCAATGAACATAAAATATGTGTATTAAAGCAGCTGACCCTAGTTCAGAAGGCTGGGATTCGATCCCATATCAGGTGCATAAGTAAGTTTTTCCCCACAATATAGTTTTCCATTCTCTTAAGGCAAATGTTGGTGCAAATATTTCTAATTTATCCTCACTCACTGTGTTTCGAATTGCTAATCATCAGTGAATTGATCGAAAAAAAAGCGTACTAATGAAACAAACAATAAAACATTACATACGTTCAATATATCGACGTATCTCTAAGAGATCCGGAGAATTCGGTCACTTCCTCTCAAGTTGTCTGATGTAGAATGATAAACACAATCAACACCATAAATATATCTCGTAGGTATAATGAATCACTTGCGTCTAAACAAACCCCTACCACCACTGAACAGATGCAAAACTGTCCAAACAAAACAGACAGTATTAAAAAAAAACTATCTCGTATATTTTAACAGTTTTCTTTTCTTTCTGCTTTTGACTTTACAGCACCTCTTCACTGTATCGATGATACATAACAACTGTCGCATGACACACACACATACACCCACATACACATACTAATGTAAGGGACCGAAGTGCGAGATATGAACTTGAAAGAAAAGACCGCGAGAATCGTTGATGTGGAAGTATAGAGAGGGTGACTCACTCCTCTCTTGTGGAGGAGGAAAGAGGGTGGCCATAGCCTTGCAGCCACACCTCACCGACCTCAAGAGCGACGTGTCAGATCTAGTTTGGCCTCCTCTCTTCGCCACAAAGTCATCCAATGTTAACTCTTATTTCGCGTCCGCGTGGAAATTTGGCACAGTTCGATTAGCACACAAGCACACGCTCCAACAGCTTTCAAGTTTTTTTTGTTGTTGTTGTTGTTGCCTATATTCTAGCTCACCTCTAAATTAATTAGTCTGATCGACATTGAAAGAACCTAATATGTATAATAATACTTAGCGCCACGTCTTACTACCCGTTCGGGCTATACGCTTAGGTACTGATTACATTAATTGGGAATGTTGAATATAGAAAAGTAAACCTACATTTGCATGGAGGGAGAGTGGAAAACCATTTAAGGAAACCCCCCAGTTAACCCAAGTGAGATTCGAACCTCGATCTCACCATCCTCGGCAGTCTAGCTCAACACAAAACTAGTGCGTTAGCTAACTACGCCACCGAGGCGGGTAACCTAATATGAACGTTCACAAAACTAATATCTACTTTTATGTGGCCCAAATCGGTGGGCTAGTGGAGCTCGAGCTCTTCTGGTCTGGTTTGCTGATGACGAGGAGCTAGGGAGTAAATCCCGGCCAGTATTTAGGAGATTTAATTTTTAGATGATTCCCCACTTTTCCTATAATGTGGGTACAGCTACTCTGAATTCTATCTTCCTTATGGCTACCGCATTAAATTAGGGTATCCCATAGGGGTAGTAACAAGCTTTAAATAATCGTAAATAGTAAATTAATACTTTAGTGTGCTCATACGTGAAGCCATGGGATCTCTGTCTGGATACTCTATTTCACCTATTTTTGGGGTTTGCATATGGCATGTTTGACACATTCTTTAGGGTGGTAATATGAAACCCCACTTCGTTTTTATCATACTGGTCGTCAATTATTTGCTTACGTTAATGTTTTAAAGCGTGGTTATTTAGTTTAGACCATTAGTTATTATATCCTTAGCTTGCAGTCATTTTTATAACACATGGCAAATTTTTTACCGTAAAGTTTTCATAAATAGTGAAATATGTCAATTTTCGAGATGTGCTGGTAATATGGACCCATATTGTAGCCTACAACATATAGGTCAAGTGTCTATTTCAAAATGGTAACTGTTAATCATATGGGGCTACAAACAAACACGAGCTTAAATATCTTTCAAACGTATGCAAATCGAAGAAAAAACAAACACATTTCTTAATCATCCACTACTGCACAGTTGATAACTCTAGCGCTCCTATTAGCCTTAGGACAAACTAACAAACAAGTTTCAGCTGTCACCCCTAGAGTGTAGCTAAATATTGAGGGGTTCCATAATACCACCACCTCCTCTATTATACAACGAAACAAACTATTATTTAAATACTAGCTGAATGCCCGTTCTTCGCACGGGATATTGTGTTATTATTTAATTTTGGATGAAAATGAGGAATCTTTGTTTGAAGCTTAATTACATTAAATTACCCGAGAAATACCGCGAGGAGATGACCATGTATCGTTTCTCATGGGGAGTTTTATTTTCGACAGGACCCTTTGCCTACTGCCTGGGGCGTTATCAGCTGAGCGCGGCTGGACAGATCTCCCCCTTACCACCACTCCCCACCACCACACACCACCCTGGGCCGGGTCCTCTCACCACACAGACACTACAAACAACACAAAATTCAGCAAAATATAAACTACAGACTTCTACCGTCTCTTGGAGTTTCATATTAAAACGTAATTACGTATTTTAATTAATTGTCTGTATTCATTTTTTACCACCCCTTAGAAGCATCTACGGGGTTTAAAATAATTGCTATAGTTTTTCTAAGGCATTATTAGAACAAACTTATCGGACTATTACCTTCTAAACGCTTAAAAAGAGTTTATTAAGCAATATTGTTGATTAGGGTAGCTACCCCGATTTCACCCCTTAATCACAAAACATCGGAATGAAACATCTTTACTTTTGTGGGAAGTATGAGAATTAGTGAATGAGTGAGTCAGTGAGTCAGTCAGGTCTTTCGCTTTTTATATATATATATAAAGATTTTATAGATATTGAAAAGTTTCCAAAGTAATAAACGATAAAAATCTGTTTATCGCAGATTTACGTAATATTATATATAACTATACTATTATAGTTATAGAAATAGATAAACAGTCAGTTTTCATAGAAAGGTCTTAGCTGACAGCTAGAAAAGTTATTAAACCTACTTTAACATATGCATACTATAGGTCATGTCATCTGCAGCTGCCACTTTTGATAAATAATAAAGTAAAATTTTAATGTTGACCGCAAACAGGAATGTTTATTGTTTCGAAACAGGTCCGTCCTTAATAGGACTGTAAGTAGAATTAAGAGTCAGCAGGTTCTGCGCTGAACTGGTTCTATCAACATTTTAAATGTCGCTCATAGGGTGCAAGAAAGGAGATTTTAGACAAATAAATAGGTTGGTCCATCCGTGAACTATTCCCCATCAGTCCGCCTCTGCCCTGCTCTCTATTTTCATTGCGACTCAATCTCCGTAAGGTAGTGTAAGGTCCAGTGAGCCGGAAGTAACTCTGTGACATATCCAAGACTGCGGCAGGGATGCGATGTTGATACGAGTGACGTGACGCGCAGGCGCGAATCTCACGCGGTCTATTGTTAACATGGTCTTGGTTCGCGAGCGCCGAAACCAGCTTGTTTACTTAACTTGTCTTGTGTGGGTCGTCTTCGGATGGAAGCTGTCTTGTTTGTGGGAAATTTCCGTTCATATTTGCGTCTCGTGCTCATCTGGTTTTGAGGTCGTTGGTTTCCCAACAAACAACATCGATAAGTGTTAGTAAAAAGTTATTTGATTTCACCGGTCGGTATAAATATAAATTATGTCAGATATTCTCCAAAAATGATCCTTCAAAAAGTGCTTGTCCAATGCAGTTCAAAACCGTATTTAACGTCTATACATTTGATCTTAATTTCAGTCGGTGATAAAAAACAGTATATCAAAGGATAAATGTGGCAAGATTCTTATAGAAGTACCGTTTGGGAAAACAAAAACATTATATTTTGTGTTTTAGATTGAAAACAATTTAAAAAAAAAGTGTAGTTATATAAAAATTAATAATATCTATCATAAGTGCCAGATAATTATACGACTTGACGTATGAAAGTAATTTCAGTAACTTATGTAACTGTCAAATACGGTCCTTCCTACCAGAATCTTGCTAATAGACGACAGTATTTTTTTAGCCCCACGTCTTACTACCCATTCGGGCTATACGCTTATGCCATATTAATTACGCTAATGGTTTAAGGGATTAGGAAGGCTATATTTACAGGAAGCGTACACACATTTGCGTGTAAGGATAATGGAAAAACCACCCTCAATACACCCAATAGAGATTTGAACTCGTCATTGGCAGTCTAGTTTACTGCGAGAGCGACGCCTTAAACGATGCGGCCCCCAAAGTGGGTACTAGACATTATCATGCGTCATCTAATCTTCAACTGTAAAGAGTCGCCTGACATTAATTAACTTATATGTGTCAAGTAGTGCCAACATGTATGTTAGTTATTAGTTTGTAAGGTAGCTGTCATGTTGTTGCGAAAGTTTCATGTTTCATATTGGGTTTTGGACGCCTTTTCAGCATTTTATCGGACTTTCCTATCTATATTAAAAAATAATAATGATGATAACAAAAGCGTCCTGCTATGTGGTCGTATTGTTTAAAGCGTCCCTCTTTCATAAGACTGAATCACTGATGTCTGCGAGACAAGGGCTCAAATCCCGGTCGGGTGTAGTGAAGTTTTGGTTTTTTCTTAAATGGTTACCCACTCACTTTTTTTTTAGCACCGCGTCATACTACCCGTTCGGATTATATGCAAATGTACTAGTTACGGTAGTGAGCTAAAGATGAATAAAGTTGAATTTAAATTAAGTGTACCCGCATTTGTGTGAGATAGAACGAGTGAAAAACTATTTAGGAAAATTCAACCTTAGTACACCCGACCGGGATTCGAACCCTGATATCTCTATCATCGACAGTCTAGTATATTGCCAGAGTGATGCCCTTGATCATGCGGCCACCGAGGTAGGTTTTACTCCCTCTTCCTCCAAGCAAATACGGGTACCTATATTTCGTATAAATTCTACCTTGGTTATCCACATAATCGTAGTTATTAATATAGGGCCTATGTATATATATATAGTGATAATTCATGTATGGAAAACTACCCCTGATGCACCCGGGGGAAATTCGAACCTCTAACTTTCCGCCACCGAAAATTTAGGTCAACTATTGTGTGACAGACGCTTTGTATCGTGTGATCACGCGTAAAGGTAAATATGAAGAATAACACATCACCATGTATCTTACATGTATTGTAACAACAACATACCTTTATGGTATGTTGTTATTTCTTTCGTAGCAGTAGGCCTACGTATCCAGTTATTTTTCCCACCGCGTCTCACAACCCTTTCTGGTCATACGCACGATCCAGAGCGTCTGTCACACAATAGTTGACCTAAATTTTCGGTGACGGAAAGTTAGAGGTTCGAATTTCCTCCGGTTGCACCAGGGGTAGTTTTCCATACATGATTTATCACTGTAAATTTCCCCAACCTCTAAATGCTAATACGAGTCTACTTCCTCTAAACTTTCTTCCTCATCCTTACAACTTAAATTCAGAGGCTAATACGAGTACCTATGATATTTAAAATAATACATTTTAACAAAAACGGAAACAGTTTATACCTACCCACTTCGGTGTCCTCATGGTCTAACGCGCTACTCTTGGAGTAGACTAGATTGCCGATGATGGGGAGATCGACGTTTGAATCTTGGTAAGTTGTACTGAGGGTGGTTTTCCAAAATGGTTTTCCACCCTTACTCCACGTAAATGTGAGTAAACTTTATATAAATATCCTTCCTAATCCCTAAAACCATTAGCCAACTAGTACATAAAAGTTTAACTTGAACTGGTAGTAATACGCGGGAGTAAAGCAAACTGAGTCGGACACGTCCTTAGGAGAAACTGTCTTCTGCAGACGTCATAGAAGGAAGGGTTGAGGGAAAGAGGAGCTTAGGCAAAAGGAGTATTCAAATATTAGATGACATGAAGGAAAGAAGAAAATCCGTGATGCTAAAGCAGGAGGCGTAGAACAGGATGCATTGGCGGTATAACAAAAGGAATTGACTTGCCGTAAGACAGAATATTTAATATTAATAATGATAATGAAATCGGTTTAGGAAGTGAATTCTGAATATACCAAGAGTATAAACACACAGAGACCATATATTTAGGACAATAATTTAGAGATGACTACGGACAACATATCATTTTACATGGATAATAAGTTTAAATATTTAAGAACAATTTTAAATTGCAATTACGATATTATAGTGAAATTAGGAAAAGAATATAGTTAGGGAATTGATACTATTATTCGGTCTGTTAAGGCCCTTCGTCCACCGAGGAGACCAAAACCAAGCGATTAAACACTCACGACCAAGCAACCAATCAACTAGGCTACATTTGCATTTAAACAATGCTTCACTCGTCCACCGAGTAGACTACGACTTTAGCGCTGGGCGATATATCGTAAGGAGACCAAACATGTTGGTCGCCAGGATATAAGTTGCCTGTTAGTCGTTGCGGCGTGCACTTTTGGAGCTGTACCCAGTGTTTTATTTACATCTATGCAAGCTAAAGTTTCTATCTTTTCACATTTTTCCTGCAAGTGTTCACTTCTGGGCGACAAATTGCCACAGACAATGTCAATCCTTGAGTGTTCGACCTACGTGTCGTTCAAGCTCTTCAAAAGTTTACCTATTCATCCTATACGTTTGTTTGAACTTAACTGGGTCCCTGAAATCACTGTCAATTTTTAACCACTTTTTTTTTTCTTTTTCAAAATCTGGATGAACCCAAAATTGTTTCCGGGTCTTTTTACGAGCATTTAAGTACCTGTAGTCATCAACCAAATTCTCATCAGACGACAACATTCTCGCGACTGATAGACAATAGGTTTCTTGTGTGGACGAGAAATGAGGCAACTTAGAGTGGAGTGAACAGTTGCCCGTGATGTATAGCGTCGCGTTGGTTTTCTCGGTGAACGAAGGGCCAGGTTGTTGACATATCGCCTGGTTTTAATGAATGTAAAACTCAGAATTTGCAAAACAATAGTTTTACCGGTTGATCTATATGGTTGTGTAGCATGGTATCTTACCTTACATGATGAAATTAAATTTAGGGTGTTCGTAAAAAAAACAGGTACTTAGGAAGATATTTGGTCCAAAAAGGTATGAGGCTACTAGAAGTGGCTACACAAACACACACACACACATATATATCTTAATATATATAATTCTTCTGTACGTGTGTATGTCACTGAACTCCTCCTAAACGGCTGGACAGATTTTGATGAAATTTTTTGTGTGTGTTTGAGTGGGTCCGTGGATGGCTTAGATTCACAATTGGACCCGGTAGGTGGCGCTGCAATCGGGTTCTAGGATTTTTTTAAGGATTTTTTTTATTAATTTTTTATTTTTAGATTTTTTGCATATCAGAACATGTAACCTCAAAATTTCACCCCCCACCACCACCCACCAATATTTATAATAATGAATATAATATCAATAATTGACCGTTAAAACCTTCTGAAAAGTTCATGAATAATTGAACTTCTGAGAATAATAATTCATAGTTATGTTTGTTTTTCGATACAGCTGATATTTGTGGAGTTGTGGGCGAAATGCCAAAAATGAAAAGATGTTTTATTTTGTATGTTGTCTTGAGAAACACTGAATTTGTGATATTTGTGTTTACTCACTAATTGGAGTTCATTGTGAATTTGTAATTATGATGATCACATAGTATTTGTTTTATTATCGAAATCAATTATGCCACCCAAACGAAAAGCCAACGTTCGGGCAGGACAACGTCTGTCGGGTCCGCTAGTATATATATATATATATATATATATATATATATATATATATATATATATAACTTTTATAGTACTGCATCTTACTACCTGTTCAGGTTATACACATAGTACTGGTTACGTTAATGAGTTAGGAACCAGTAAAGTTAAATTAAAAAGTGTAAACACATTTGCGTGGAGGGAAGGTGAAAAACCCTTTAGGAAAAACCACCTCAGTACATCCAACTTGGATTCGAACCCCAATCTCCCTGTCATTGGCAGCCTATAAGCTTATGGCGAGAGTGAAGCCTCAAGCCTTGCGGCCACCAAAGAGGGTGAGGAGTTTATATAATTATGAGTTACATACCCTGTACTAATCATAAGACATTACTATTATAGTCCATTCTCATTAATTGTGGTGGGCAGTACACGCAACGTGAATGGAAGAATCTAAAACCGTGTTAAGGTTATTAACTGGTAGACCCGATGGGAAGATACCAGTGCGAGGACCTAAACTTAGATGTGAGGATGACATTAGAACGGACCTGAAAAAAATAGGACGTGATGAGGTGGACTGGATGGAACTAGTTTAAGATAGAGATAGATGGCGTACTTTTTTTTTGTAAGTGAGGCAATGAAATCTAGAGTAATTAAGTGTGATTTAACATTTGTATTAACAATTTAACTAACAATTAATTAAAAAGTATATTATTAGTTATTTTATAAGTTGTATAAAGAAATTAGGCAAATATTAATATGCAAAATATGTCCTGCTTACCTGTTTAGCAAAAACGTGTCTTCTTAATAATTAAGATGAAACCTGCTCAATGATTCATTTTAATGGCCACAGTATTTTGACCGTGCAAAGGTCTTATTTTAAATCGAGGTTTTAATTAAAGATTTGAAGAATGTTCAAGCTGTAGGTCTTACATCAGGAATCAAGATCTAACAGTTTGTATCAAGTAAGAATATGGAGGCTAATAATTATACCTATATACTCCTAAGCACATAGACTACACATTGAGAGCACAGTAGGAAAACATATTTAGAAAATACACATTTTTTTACAGTCAAATTGATGATATTTTAATATATTATTTGTGTAATTTTGTAGACATTGATATATATATCAAAAGTGATAGTTGTGATTCACGTTAACTTACGTATGAAAATGTGAAAGTAGCTCTAGCAACTTTTCTAACTGTCAGATAACACCCTTCCTATGAAAATCAGACTATATTAGTCCTTCGAGCATAGACATGAACAAAGAGGCCAGACGATATAGAACAATGGAATTAAGGGAGGGAGGAAATGGTATACTGCGTTTAAAACTGCTTTAGGATTAAGGTCAGCACAACCGGAGTGGGGATTGGAGTCTCGCCACATGCTCAACCAATCCATTGTCATAGCAACCGATGCACGTTGCCAGGTTTCTTGACAGTCACTGAGTATGCTTGCATAATAGTAACGCGCGAACTACCGCTATGTGGCAACCATGCTCCCCAGCCTACCCACCACGCGGATCTTAAAGCAGTGTACATCGCAGTATAGTTAGATAACGGTCCTATATATGTAGATCTCGAACTAGTTCAACTTCAAAGTTCGATTAGTATTCGGTACCCGGGAGACTAGATTTTAATAATTCCTTGACTTCACTCAGATAAAGTTTACAACTCGGGGCGCCAACGTGAATATATTCAGAATATAATCACACTAAGCATTAATTCCAAACGTAAGATAATAATTCAATTTCCTCGAAAGTTATTACAGCTACGAGCCGTGTCAGTGGTGAGCTGGGTCGACTGTTGAATGTAAATATCTTTGATTTGATACCACGGGATACCTATTAGAATTTACACCTCGTTTACGGAGTCTGTCATCTTATCCCGTTGACAAAGTTATTGTCCTGTCGACAAGATAACTAATTCATTTTGTATATTTTATACGGCCGCTGAAGTAAGTTCCTTTTGGAGACCGGGAACCTAGTAATTGATCAAATAAAACACACTACTAGCATCAGATGTCAAATGAACTATACTTCAAGCCCGTCTAGTCTGGTTTGTCGGTGATAGGGAGGTTTAGGTTCAAATCTGGGTTGAATATACAGAGGGTAATTTTTTAACCAAACTGTTTTTCACTTTCACTATAAACAAATTTGTTCATTTCCTCAAAGTTTTAAATTCCCTATTCCTTGCCCATCAGTGCGACTAAACATGGATAGCCCGGCCATCTGGATAGTAAGATGAGGTGGAAAAAAAAATACACTGAATAAATCAAGTATATAATTAGTAAATAAATAATATATATTTAGCCTAGTCTAGGTATTTAAAGACACTTCACTGTTTACGGACATTTATACCTCTTATATGCATAACATAGTGTAATATCTCAAGTTCCACATTCTGTTGTCACAGAAGGATACAAATTAACACACTTGTTCTGAACTCTTCTTCACTCAGTTGTTTAGCATCGGCACCAACCTCTGGTACAATAGACAACACGCGTCACAATCATTGTACACCAACTCCATGACATGTTTGACTGATTAAAACAGTGACACAAACGTTTGTTGTTTAATAAATCCTATTTATTTTATTTTGTGCAGTGAATAAATTTTATTTGTGGATGTTTATCACTAATATAAAAACATCCTTTAGTAAAATTAATTAATTAATTTACCACAACCACCAACTTATTTTAATAGTACTTTTATACTTAATAGTGGGCCTATACATTATTAAATTAATATTTTGTTTCGAATTATCAATCTATATAAACAATTATTCAAATAGATATTGAAGACTTATGTACAGGATATGAAAATCAAACATAAAACCTTTAACTTAGTGATTCAAAATTATTTTCATTAAGATGTATAGGTTTTCTTCGTGCCAAGGGCTAAACATTCCTTTATTAATACTTTTGAACTGTTTGTTTGAAAACCTGTTGCTCTCTTTGTAAAAATAGTTTATTGCTATAAAGTAAACATTGTTTGGGAACTTCAAAATTACATTCTATTTTACTTAAACAATTTTACTAGATATTTATTAACGTCTTAGGCCAAATAGCCGTTTAAAATAAAGTTAAAGTTGTTTATGTAGCAGTGAAAATTTCAAGGAGTGTCTTCAAAAAAATTGGTTTTATAACCATGAGCTGTTAATATAAAGCACAGTAGCTTTCAGACAAAAAATAAAAACCTAAAATCTTAAAAAAAATTGGTTAATACAACATTAAGGTAGAGTTTGTTGCTGTGTGTACAATCCTTGACCAATTAATTCAGGAGTCAATTCATGGTAATTTTAAACTTTGCTGATATTTGAAAAGTTATCAAAAACCGTTCCGTATATTTCCATCTATAAAATATGTGCTATAGCCTTGACATTTATGTAAATATGTTTTACTTGTCAAAGGAACAACATAGTTACATTGGCCAAGAGAGTGGATTCGGAACTGTTGTAGTAACTCTCAAGTTGTCAGAAAAGTTCAAAGTTATCGTGAACAGACTATACCAGAAACGCATTAAAAAGCTTGAATTCAAAGATATAAAGTTTGTGCTTAGCAATCTTGGTAGATATAAAATACTTCAACGAGGTATTAACGCTTAGACAGTGAGAAGCAAGGTTTGAGAAAATACAATATTTACATTTAAGGGTGTATTTTTCACTAAGTTAAATGAACGACTACAATAAGATTATACTATATATTAGTTATTTGTCTTCTTAAAATGTATTTTGCTCAACAGCAATCGTGTTACTTGCATTATCGTATTCACATAATATAATTACATGAAAATATGGCTCATGAATGATTATCTTCTTGCTGTAGCAGACTATACCCTCACAGGTAAATAACTTCTTCCTGATTGGCTTGCCAATAAAGCTTTGGCTAAATTTAACTGGAAAAACTTCAGGATTAGTCTACAAAAAGTAATACCAGACCATAATCAAATTGAGAACCATAATTTAGCAGACGTAGCAATAGGAATACTAACAACATTAACGACATACAATAAACTTAAGAACGTTGCTTGATTGCTGATCTCAATGCTATTTGGCCAAGTGGGTTAAATCTTAACTTGATGCGTCAAAGCACTCTAAGAAGTAACACTTAGATCTCAATGTAAGAATAAAATAAGTAGTTCACCCCCCGGGGCCTCTTGTTTATATGTTGTTGAGTGATGAATGATGGCACTTCCCCTCTTCTGCTGACGAGTTTAACAATAACTTTGTTATTTGTGCATGGCCAGAATTGACTTTCATTTAAAAACTATATTGTTCTTGTTTCCTACTCTAGAAAGATATAATGCAACAGTAGCAGCCACCATCTCAAACAAAAAATAGAAACTAGTAAAATAGTTTAGAGAATTGATTAAAAAAAACCTGCCATCATTGGAATAAATGAAATGGCATACAAAAAAAAAAAAAAAAAGGAAACGCCATCACCTAAATGCTAGAAGAAAAAAATTTAGACAACACGAATATCTACAAACTCAAATTGTACAATAAAAGCTACAGGAACCGTCCAACTTTCTAACAGAGACCACCGAACACCAGAACACACAATCTAACAAGAGGAACTTCAAGTCACAAACAAGAAAACTATGAAAGAAAAAAAAAATTCAGGACACGATAAAATCAACAACATTTCGTACTAAATCTATTTCATCTACAAAACGCCTTACTGACATTCACGCTACCGCTAGGAAACATGGAAACAGGCAATAGTAATAGAACTCCCCAAATCAATGAAAGACACAATATCCCCCCTAAAATCGATGTCCTCGATGCTGTGCACTTTAATCAAACGCCATGAAAATAGTATGAAAAAAAAAAGAATCAGCCAATCCACCAAAGCGCACAAAGTCATACCACCAATACAACTTGGATTTTGATACAATCGCACCTACTTCGGTGGACATATGTTATAAGGCATCACTCTCACAATATACTAGACTGCCAATTGACAGGGAACTCGGGGTTCGAATCCCCGTAAGGTGTACTGAGGGTGGTTTACCCTAAATGGTTTTACACACTCCTCCACACACATTTTGGTACACTTCCTTTAAATTACGCCTTCCTCATCATACCCACCTTGGTGGCGTAGCTAGATAACGCACTGGTATCGTGTTGAGCTAGACTGTCGTGGACAGGGAGATCGAGGTTCGAATCTCGGTCGGGTGAACTGAGGGTGGTTTTTCCTAAATGGTTTTTAACTCTCCCTCACGCACGCAAAGTGGGTTCACTTCCTCTAAATTCAACCTTCCCTATTCCTAACCCATTATCGTGATTAGTACTTTAGCGTATAACCCGAACGGATAGTAAAATACGTGGTGCTAAATTAAATTTTAAAAATATTAAAAAGCCGTTCTCATCCGTAACTCATTAGCGAAATTAGTACATAGGCTTATCACCTAAACAGGTAGTAAGACGTGGTGCTAAAAAAAAGGATATAATCTTTGTGAACTTGATAGAAAAAGTGGCAGAAGGCTTTAAAAAAAAAAGAACACTGGACGTATTCGTCAACATCCAAAGGCATTTGATAAGTTATGGCATTACGAACTGTTACAAAAGTTCCCCATATTTAAATGTCTAAGCTGGCTTCCTGCCAATTAAAAAAAGCTTCTTCAAACAATAAAGTTTCAAAGTACTCATTTATGAAAAAAATATATTCTTGTCAGCACAACATAAAAGCTGAAGTACTACAAGGGTCGTCATTAGCCCCGTACCTTAACAACTTAACTATACTGTACATTGCAGACATAACCAAAGACAAAAACATCAAGACTAGGCGGACGACACCTTAATTTTACAAGTCACAAATACGTCATCTACGCACACCTAATGCGTCAGAAACACCTCACAATCATGTAAAACTGGCTCTAGAAATGTAGAACCGAAGTAAACACAAATAAATTAACAGCCTTTGTAACAGATAAAAGATGTAAACAACCAGAATTGAGACTAAAATTACTAAACGATGAAATTTTATATAGAAACAAATTACTTAGGGGTACACATAAATTGGAAACCCACCCAAAAGATTGGATAACCAACATACATAGATACCTAATCACGCACTCCCTTACAGGGTAGGCAAGAAACTGTGAATGTATCTCAAAAAACAACTTCGTAGTTAATTCATCCTCACTAACTTTATCCACACTTCCTTATACTTACATACTCCCTTCGCTTCAACAACATCCATACCCGAGTTATACAATACATGCTCTTCTATTCTTAAAACTCATAATGTTCTCTTTTTCACACATTCATCTACATTCTACGACATTTAGCCACGTTTTATATAGCCTACCCATTCCTTTTGATCCACACACTTTACCTTCATATATTTGCTTAGTCACACAATCCAATCTTTGCTTCTTTCGTTACTACTTCATGCAGTAGTCAACATACATCCAACTACTCTACGAGATGCATCCACCCGTATGTCGATTTCACCATCTATCTTTACAATATTATAGAATATTCTGGCCGGATACACAAAATTATTCACAAGTTTTTAACATTTATCTATTTATACTAAGTTGCCAATCATTTACTTATCCGTCCTTATAAAAAAAACTACCACCTTAGTTTTTTGAGACATTTATACGAAGATCCAATCTGTCTGTCGCCACATTCAAAGGACGCACGCTTTACCTCCATCATACGTTGCCACAATTACATTTACTTACCACGCATCTACACCATACTCTCTAAAAACATTCCATAACATACTCCTATTCACCAGAGTATGTGCTTTCTTCAAATCAACGAATGCACAATAAACATTCTTCCTTACTGCCATACATTTCTCAATCACTTGTTGCAATGCAAATATCTGGTTCGTGCATTATATAACTAACACACACACAAATGTAATGTTAAAATACATCTAGCTCTACTCGATATTCGACGGTGGGGAATTAACACATAAAGCAAATATTTATAAATAGAACCCTCTCAAAACCCACACCACTAGATGGATGATAAGCGGAGGGATACGCGTAAAAACCTCACCTAAAAGCCCAAAAAATAACGTGAAACAAAGTCCTGCGAACCATCACAGGACTATAAGTACGAACGAAAATAAATGACCTGCATGAAATAATGAAATTCAATAAACTCAAATATATGCTATGAATAATAGTAAAACTATACGAAAAGTCTGACTTTCATGAGACAGAAATTATACAAATCCTTGGACAATATAACCCAAATATAATGAAATATTACAACCAAAGTAGAGATACTTACACATGCTTATCCAATACCTTAAACAAATTAAACTCCAAGGCGTGATCCCGCAAGCGAGCTATACCGACCAAACCCGCCTCGGTGGCGTAGTTGGCTAACGCGCTAGTCGTGTTTAGCTCGACTGCCGAGGACGGGGCGATCGAGGTTCGAATCTCGGTCGGATGAACTGGGAGTGGTTTTTCCTAAATAGTTTTCCACTCTCCCTCCACGTAAATGCGGGTTCACTTCCTCTAAATTCAACCTTCCCAATTCCTAATCCATTAGCGTAATAAGTACTTAAGCGTATAACCCGAACGGGTAGTAAGACGCGGTGCTAAATAATAATAATACTATACCGACCAAGCTGCCACCACCGTTTGCTATGATAGTACTAATATCTGCGGATAGACGGTGTCATGTGGTCAGCAAAATGGGCCCTCTGGCCATTAATCTCAGTTTTCTAGACCATATATGCTATTTATTTATTAAAGTAGCTCCTCATTTGTCCTCATGAAGCTGAGTTCAACTCCCGTTCCAGACTCACTGCTTCACAGATACATTTTGTAAGCACCAGGGATCTAACCCGGGTCTTGTAGATTTATAGACAGAAACTCTGACCACTAGCCCATTTAGTCAGCCATTTAAAACCTAGCCCCCAGAAAAAAGTATTTACACAAACCAATTTAAAATATAAATTAATAATACTACACAAACAAAACAATCAATTATTTTCATCCCTCATAAATAGTAATTCATACTAACTGTAATATTTTCTTCAAGGTCAACTGTGTGTGTTACAACAATCCCTTGTAAAAAGCTACCATACGAATAGAATAAGGGCAATGAATCCAACGTGCTACTCGTAAAACAAATGAGTCAGATCTACCAACCTTAGGTATCGCTTCTTTTGTTTAGTGTTTAAAGACATGACAACAGCCGTAAGTCTTGAATTTGTAAAGTCAAAACCTTAATATTTTATGGTGAAAGTCACAATTGTGTTGCATAACCTAGCCTGCCAAACATACAATCAATTAAAAACAGGGATTCCACGCGCCTGG
Source organism: Timema podura (assembly GCA_033556935.1). NCBI lineage: Eukaryota > Metazoa > Arthropoda > Insecta > Phasmatodea > Timematidae > Timema > Timema podura. Next base: position 38,719,771 of record JAVRXN010000011.1, on the reverse strand, counting down.
AAAAACCAGGAGGCCTGGGAAAATACAGGAAATAAACTAAAAATATGTGACCTGGCAGTCTAGGGGTAAGGTTTCAGACTTCTATGCTGCGGGTTTGGGGTTCAATCCTCGGTCCCGGCACAGATTTATCTGAATGCCAAACCCTTCCTTCACCTCTGACAATATGTGTATTAATCACAACTTGTGAATGTGTGGAATGCCAGGCCTCCACCGTGGTTTGGATTCCACGTTAAGCTGTAGGTCCTCCATTTCATCTAACAATTACCCTACCATTACACATTAGCATAAGTGTGTATAACACGAACGGGTAGTAAGATGCAGTGCTATTTAGTAAATAAACTATAAATAACTATAAATAGACTGGAATATTTGTGACGATGGAAAATTAAACTGTAATATCTAAATTGTAAGTTATTGCATGAAATAAAAAGTGAACTAAAGAAATAAGACCATTCATAAAATACATTTTTGACCTCTCCCCTTATATATCTAATCGTGTCTGGGCGACATCACTTGTAGCCCTGTTTGTGGGAAGATTAGTCGGTACTTGTGTACCTTTTCCCAGGGGACGCCCGAATGTACTAATCGTAGGCCTACATCATATCCGCGGAGGCTCTTTATTTATATGTTCCGATGAGTTGATGGTGATAATTAATATGAGGTTGTGGAACCAGTGGAAACTCTAAAACCTAGTTTAAGCCTAATCAACCAAACTCTGGTGACCGTTGGGATAATCACCACGGTACCAGCCAGGAATAAAACATGGGACCCCTAGGTTCATAACCAAGTACACTGATTACTATACCACGGGACAAGTTTCCTTTTCTACTTGAAACATTGGGTGGTCTAAAGCAATATTTTCGCAATAGTAGAGACTGTCGATGATGGGGAGTCCGTGCTTTGATCCCAGTCTGGTGTACTGAGAATGGTTTTTCCTAGATAGTTTTCCACTCTCTTTTTTTCTCCACGCAAATGTGAGTACACTTCCTCTAAATTCAACCTTACTCGTCCCTAGCCCATTAAAGTAGTTACTACATAAGCGTATAGCCCTAATGGGTAGTAATACGGGGTGCTAAAAATAAAATTGTATGAATTTCCTCATTAAGGTCAAATCGAAAGACCTAAAAACATGAATCAATTTTATGAAAAATGAAATTTAATTTCTTTATACGACTCTCTAAATTGTCTGAAAAAATGGAAATGCATAATCTAAAACTTGTTCAAATCAGGGAACTTCGTGTTAATAAAATAGGGGAAGCTCTGAAGAACTTCATGTCTCTATGTCTAAGTTTTTAAAATGGGCCTTATATTTATTTCCAACTGTGCAATCTTCTCTGGTACAAGGCAACTTAGTGACAAGAACTTTATCACT